>CM049381.1:30557394-31012394 GCA_026937815.1 Etheostoma perlongum | reverse complement strand
CGTTTTATTTAATTTTATAGCATTTGGAAAAATAAAGTGAAGTGTTTTTGAAATAGTATATTAGTAAAAGTTGACATATTTCAGTCTAATTATCCATCAACATAGATTCCTTTAATTTTAGTCTAAATAATTCCTAATTTCTTCTTTTCTAACTCAAACATTAGGTATAATTTCCTATAAATGAGGTTTATTGACCATAAATTCCAAAATAACTGTTAAACTAAAGTTAATAAGTTAGTGTTACGTAGTGTTGAAAAAATTAAAAAAGTGACAATCATTGAAAAAAAGTGTTGAAAAAAGGACAGAAACGGAAAAAAAGTAAAAAACATCGCTCAAAAGTGTAAAAAAAAAAAGTGTTTATTTTTAGGGAACTGGTTTTGGTGGAACATTTGCACCCTGCGAAAAGGAAAGCACCACATATAATATTATATGGAGTTAACTGTTGACACAATACAGTAATGTGAGCTATTTAAATCAGCTGATACATGGTTACACCTCATTATCTCTTACCAGTGTATCTCCCTGTTTACTTCCTCCACAGCGATCCCCCCCAATCTGTCCCAAAACCTCCCAGTTAGAGAGGAGACGCCATTCTGCGATCAAATTGGCATGTCGAATTTATTAATTTGACATTTTAAGGTGTTTTCATTCCTTTTCACACTGAATTGCACAGAATTCAAGCAAACATTTGCAAACAAAGTTTTTCTAGACAAAATGATTTTACACAAGTTGTAATAGTTATACGTGCCAGCTGATAGCGACATATCGAGCTATAATAAGAAAACAACGACACTATCAACACATCGCTATGACGATGCAGATGCAACTTGTCTTTTATTGCCCGAATTTAACTGTTTCCATAAGGCATTTTTCATTCAATATCACTTAATTCAGATTAAAACGTGTGGATGGAAACACAGCTAGTGGCTCTGCAAAATAGTCTCAGGAAAGAACTTGTTTTGGTGGAACATTTTCACCCTGCGCAAAGGAAAACACCACATACGATATTAAATGGAGTTAACTGTTCATATAAAACAGTAATGTGAGCTATTTAAATCAGCTGATACATGGTTACACCTCATTATCTCTTACCAGAGTATCTCCATGTGTACTTTGTCCACAGCGATCCCCCCAATCTGTCCCAAAACGTCCCAGTTAGAGAGGAGACGCCATCAACATATTCTTTGTAGATCTTTACAATCATTCTCTGAAAGAACCGAGCAGGCCTTCCCTGTTGCACCATCCACATTTCCTTTAAAACTTGACATTTTCAGTGTGTAGCTTACTAACTGTAGTTGTTGTTGTTTCCTGTAGCGAAGGGATTTGGACCTTCATGTTCACACAGCTCCACATTCATACCTGGAATCTGCCCGGTAACACCACAGTCTGACCTGCTGGCCACTGAGCAGCTCCACTGGAGCAGTCTGGGGTTCAGTACCTTGCTCAAGGGCACCTCAGTGGTGGTGATGAGGGAGGGACAAGCGCTGCTCATTCTCTTTCCCCACCTCTTTATCCTGAAGGTCTGGGGATCGAACCGCTTCCCTAACTTCTAGGCCACCACTACCCCTAAGATGAAACAAATGACATATCCAGCTACAAAAAACTCTAAAAGTAGGAAGTGCAGAATTTAAAGAGTGGTTGCTATGGAGACGATACACCGTCTCATCTCGTCTCACTGGTGTGAACTGGAGAACTGCAGACCGGCTCGCTTTAACTCGTCTTGTGGAAATCTTTGGTCTGAATTGGGTTTCAAATGGGAATTTCAAAATAAATACACAAATGTCCTTAGACCTCAGAGGGTTAATAATGACTTAGATATGTGTTCTGCTGAGGAGTTGGCAGTCAGAAGTATTGGGTGGTCCCACCAGGCTCTTCCAGTCCCATCAAACAGCTGTTGCCTTGCTCAATAATCAGCTGCACCACAGTTTACAGTCTTTATAAGCAGCATCTGGCAGTGTGCGTGTGTTCCACGGATATTATAAGTAGCATAAAAAGTACCTCAAGGCTGAGTCATATTTTCCTGAGATTTCTAAACCGAGCAGGCTGTCTTTTGTTACCATGGAGACCTGAATTTTAGCTTCAGATCACAGTGCTGAGATGTGGCAGGATTTTAACCATAATTGGGGGTTGTCACCCTCTGGCAGTGATAGTATGGGAGTATGTTGGTGAACAAGCACACATTCTGTATCTTACCACATAGCTTCCAGTGCTGGACCGAAAGTGCCACTTAAGTTCGGGACTGAAATTTTCTGTGATTGCAGGTTCCGTTGGAGACGTCGCCTGTTCATCATCTCCGCCCCTAACGACGAAGAGTGGGCCTATCAGCAGCAGCTCTATGGCCTGAACAGCCAGGCCTGCAACCTCGGTGAGTCCCCTAAAATTCAACCTGACACTTCACGCCAAAGATCTGAGAGAGATCTAAGGACCAGGTAACCATAGTCCTCAGATTGGACAGATAGTCTAGCTAGCTGTCTGGATTTACCCTGCAGAGATCTGAGGACCAGGTAACCATAGTCCTCAGATTGGACAGATAGTCTAGCTAGCTGTCTGGATTTCCCTGCAGAGATCTGAGGACCAGGTAACCATAGTCCTCAGATTGGACAGATAGTCCTCAGATTGACTAGCTAGCTGTCTGTGTACCCTGCAGAGACCTGAGGACCAGGTAACCATAGTCCTCAGATTGGACAGATAGTCTAGTCTGTCTGGATTTACCCTGCAGAGACCTGAGGACCAGGTAACCATAGTCCTCAGATTGGACAGATAGTCTAGCTAGCTGTCTGGATTTACCTCCTGCAGAGATCTGAGGACCAGGTAACCATAGTCCTCAGATTGGACAGATAGTCTAGCTAGCTGTCTGGATTTACCCTGCAGAGACCTGAGGACCAGGTAACCATAGTCCTCAGATTGGACAGATAGTCTAGCTAGCTGTCTGGATTTACCCTGCAGAGATCTGAGGACCAGGTAACCATAGTCCTCAGATTGGACAGATAGTCTAGCTAGCTGTCTGGATTTACCCTGCAGAGATCTGAGGACCAGGTAACCATAGTCCTAGGCAGGCAGAGCGGGCAGTGGCAGTCGAGGGCAATCAGACCGGCCGGAGCGGCCTCGAAACACTACCGGCCCACGACTCTTCCAATTGCCACTCCGCCTCGTGCACGTATTCAAAATCCAGGTTTCAGGATCAGGAGTCATCTTCTTCCAGAAAAAGAAAAGGGAAAGTGGAAATGGCAAAAGACCGGCTGTTGGAAGCGTGAAGGCTACCTATAATAATTATAATAAATTCCTACACATTGGACCTTTTAAGTTACTTTATTATATCTAAAAGTGTCTTTCCTTTAAAATAATTAATGAAATGTGGAATTATTAAAAAAACAAAACAGTCATAGCATATACAGTAAGGGTAACAGTAAAGATCACACTAAGACGCTAGAAACGCATCACCACCGAAACCATTGTACAGTCCGCCTGCCATGTATTAGCATGCAAACCGCTAATTCTGGTGCTCTCTCTTGGCTTGAATCCATTGCTGTTTCTTTCTGTTATTCATATTTGATCACCTGTCTACCACAGTGTTGGCCTGACGAGGCGTGTTTTCCTGTAGCGATGCTTCTCAGTGGGATCTGCTGGGTCTGTGAGGACTTTCCCCTCCCTCATGTGTTTTAGATGTATTTTAGATTAGGACAATGCACATTAATCAACATTTCTGTGAGCGTGCCAGTGTTAGCCAGATGGCTAATTTTCAACTGTAGACCTAATTACCCAGCATGCATGGCTTTATGGTGTGAGGAAACCAGAGCACCCACAGGGGAAACCCGTGTGAACACGCAACGAACATGCAAACTCCACACAGAAAGGCCCTGTCTGAACCGGGGATCGAACCCCGAGTGCCAACCTGCTGTGAGGCAGAAGTGCTAACCACTTAGCCACCGTGCTACCCTCTTTTGTTGCTCTTGGCTGGGGGGGCACCAAGGGCTTCTCCCTCCCTCCCCCGCTGCCCCAGACAAAGGCCTGTCCTGCTGACTGGGCTGGAGGCCTGAGAGGTTTGATCCTGGTATTCAGCACTTGGCTCGCTCACCAAGTCTGCGTTCTCCTGTGTTTAATGTGGGCTTTCTCGCTTCAGAGGAAACAGCTTTTTTGGCAGGAGTCTCTGGACCACCACGCTCCCCTCCCTCTACCTAAAAACAGAACGGGTCCAATAACAAGCAACGGCGGTGCTGGAGGACTGGTGGATACCTTACAGTTGGTCACCAAGTTACAGAACCCAATGTTCCTGTTTACAGGGGTGATAGGATGGTTCTATAGAGTACTTCATGCTGGTCCTTAATGTCTCTTATGGCGGTTTTCCACTGCGTGGTATCTACTCGACTCTACTCGCCTTTTTTGGTTTTCCATTACGAAAAAAAGTCCCTGGGACCTGCTACCAGGTACTTTTTTTTAGTACTACCTCAGTCGAGGCTCTAAGCGAGCTGAGGCGATACCAGAAGGTGACGTGGAAACCTGCAGGCTGCTGATTGGTCGGATCACTGCGTTGTTAGCAGACAAGAGTGCGGAATGTGTGTCCAGAACAAACCAGACACCGACAGATTATCTACTCTCTGCACTATTCTCACTTTCCAACTGTTCAATATTAAGGGCTATATATTAGGGGCTTTATGTTGTTTCCAATATTGCACACTGTTACTTTAAAAAAACAAGACAATATATCAAAGAAAAGTTTTTATTTAACTCTTCAAGTAGCGCATCAAACCCTCCCGTCCATCCCGGTCTTCTTCCCCTGCACCCTGTGACGGTGTCCCCCCCGGCTCTGCTGTCCCAGATGCATCCCAGTCGTTGTCATAAGCCTCTCCATGACTCTCATAAAGATTATACGAAGCCCAGCAGGTCAGAACCAGAACCAGAGATTTCACCCGTCGGACATCGCCCACCAGACGGTCTGCAGCGTGAATGCTCTGAAACACAAACAGTACACAGCAGACATGTTCTGGTGTGTAATCATGGTTGCTAAAGTCCATGTACTTTATATAGTGTATAGTAAATACTGACCGGGGTCCCTAACACATGCAAATGTTAGCTAACGTTACCAGGAAACTTAACTTACCCTTTCGTGTCGGCCAACAACAGTCATGTCGACGTCTGAACTCCGTCGGAATTCCCAAACTCCTGTTTTTTTTTTAGCTGTGATTTTAGCTTCTTTTGAAACAAAACATTGGCGAGTAGCCGACGTGCTGTTGTGAATCACGTTGAAAATTACGTCATCACGCTTAGCTATGGTAACCAGCCACGCTGAGGCGTTACTCAATCTGCAACGGAAAACAGACGGAGAATGGGTCGAACCGAGTAGAGGCGAGTCAAGGCGAGGTGAATCGAGTTGTTACCATCAATGGAAAAACGCCATTATAGGGGATGTAACACTGTTTTTGCTGCTGTTATATTGGTCCTGATGCTAGCCTGTTGCTGTTATATTGGTCCTGATGCTAGCCTTCTGCTGTTATATTGGTCCTGATGCTAGCCTGCTGCGGTTATATTGGTCCTGATGCTACCCTGTTATATTGGTCCTGATGCTAGCCTTCTGCTGTTATATTGGTCCTGATGCTAGCCTGCTGCTGTTATATTGGTCCTGATGCTAGCCTGCTGCTGTTATATTGGTCCTGATGCTACCCTGTTATATTGGTCTGTTATATTGGTCCTGATGCTAGCCTTCTGCTGTTATATTGGTCCTGATGCTAGCCTGCTGCTGTTATATTGGTCCTGATGCTAGCCTGGTTCCCTGATGCTACCCTGTTATATTGGCCCTGATGCTAGCCTGATGCTAGCCTGTTATATTGGTCCTGATGCTAGCCTGTTATATTGGCCCTGATGCTAGCCTGTTATATTGGCCCTGATGCTACCCTGTTATATTGGTCCTGATGCTAGCCTGTTATATTGGTCCTGATGCTAGCCTGTTATATTGGCCCTGATGCTACCCTGATTATATTGGCCCTGATGCTAGCCTGCTGCTGATTATATGCTGGTCCCTGATGCTACCCTGTTATATTGGTCCTGATGCTAGCCTGCTGCTGGGTCCTTGCTATATTTGGCCCTGATGCTAGCCTGTTATATTGGCCCTGATGCTACCCTGTTGCTGTTATATTGGCCCTGATGCTACCCTGTTATATTGGCCCTGATGCTAGCCTGTTATATTGGCCCTGATGCTAGCCTGTTATATTGGCCCTGATGCTACCCTGTTATATTGGCCCTGTTATATTGATGCCCTTGGCCCTGATGCTAGCCTGTTATATTGGCCCTGATGCTAGCCTGCTGCTGTTATATTGGCCCTGATGCTAGCCTGTTATATTGGCCCTGATGCTACCCTGCTGCTGTTATATTGGCCCTGATGCTACCCTGTTATATTGGCCCTGATGCTACCCTGTTATATTGGCCCTGATGCTACCCTGTTATATTGGCCCTGATGCTACTCTGCTGCTGTTATATTGGCCCTGATGCTACCCTGATGGCCCTGATGCCCTGTTATATTGGCCCTGATGCTAGCCTGCTGCTGTTATATTGGCCCTGATGCTAGCCTGCTGCTGTTATATTGGTCCTGATGCTACCCTGTTGCTGTTATATTGGCCCTGATGCTAGCCTGTTATATTGGCCCTGATGCTAGCCCTGTTATATTGGCCCTGATGCTACCCTGTTATATTGGCCCTGATGCTACCCTGTTATATTGGCCCTGATGCTAGCCCTGTTATATTGGCCCTGATGCTACTGCTGCTGTTATATTGGCCCTGATGCTAGCCTGTTATATTGGCCCTGATGCTAGCCTGCTGCTGTTATATTGGCCCTGATGCTACCCTGTTATATTGGCCCTGATGCTACCCTGTTATATTGGCCCTGATGCTACCCTGTTATATTGGCCCTGATGCTAGCCTGCTGCTGTTATATTGGCCCTGATGCTACCCTGCTGCTGTTATATTGGCCTGATGCTACCCTGTTGGCCCCTGATGCTTATATTGGCCCTGATGCTGTTATATTGGCCCTGATGCTAGCCTGCTGCTGTTATATTGGCCCTGATGCTACCCTGTTATATTGGTCCTGATGCTACCCTGTTATATTGGCCCTGATGCTACCCTGTTATATTGGCCCTGATGCTACCCTGTTATATTGGCCCTGATGCTACCCTGTTATATTGGTCCTGATGCTAGCCTGCTGCTGTTATATTGGTCCTGATGCTAGCCTGTTGCTGTTATATTGGCCCTGATGCTACCCTGCTGCTGTTATATTGGCCCTGATGCTAGCCTGTTATATTGGCCCTGATGCTAGCCTGTTATATTGGCCCTGATGCTACCCTGTTATATTGGCCCTGATGCTACCTGCTGCTGTTATATTGGCCCTGATGCTACCCTGTTATATTGGCCCTGATGCTGTTATATTGGCCCTGATGCTAGCCTGCTGTTATATTGGCCCTGATGCTAGGCCTGTTATATTGGCCCTGATGCTACCCTGCTGTTATATTGGCCCTGATGCTACCCTGTTATATTGGTCCTGATGCTAGCCTGCTGCTGTTATATTGGTCCTGATGCTAGCCTGTTGCTGTTATATTGGTCCTGATGCTACCCTGTTATATTGGTCCTGATGCTAGCCTGTTGCTGTTATATTGGCCCTGATGCTACCCTGTTATATTGGCCCTGATGCTACCCTGTTATATTGGCCCTGATGCTACCCTGTTATATTGGCCCTGATGCTAGCCCTGTTATATTGGCCCTGATGCTACCCTGCTGCTGTTATATTGGCCCTGATGCTACCCTGTTATATTGGTCCTGATGCTACCCTGTTATATTGGCCCTGATGCTACCCTGTTATATTGGCCTGATGCTAGCCTGTTATATTGGCCCTGATGTTATATTGGCCCTGATGCTACCCTGTTGGCTGATTATATTGGCCCTGATGCTACCCTGTTATATTGGTCCTGATGCTAGCCTGTTATATTGGTCCTGATGCTGCCCTGTTATATATTGGCCCTGATGCTAGGTCTGTTATATTGGTCCTGATGCTACCCTGTTTATATTGGCCCTGATGCTAGCCTGATTGCTGTTATATTGGCCTGATGCTGCCCTGTTATATTGGCCTGATGCTACCCTGTTATATTGGTCCTGATGCTAGCCTGCTGCTGTTATATTGGTCCTGATGCCTGTTGCTGTTATATTGGCCCTGATGCTACTGCTGCTGTTATATTGGCCCTGATGCTAGCCTGTTATGGCCCTGATGCTAGCTGCTGCTGGCCCTGTTATGTTATTGGCCCTGATGCTGGCCTGTTATATTGGCCTGATGCTGCCCTGTTATATTGGCCCTGATGCTACCCTGCTGCTGTTATATTGGTCCTGATGCTAGCCTGTTGCTGTTATATTGGCCCTGATGCTACCTGCTGCTGTTATATTGGCCCTGATGCTACCTGCTGCTGTTATATTGGCCCTGATGCTACCCTGCTGCTGTTATATTGGCCCTGATGCTAGCCTGCTGCTGTTATATTGGCCCTGATGCTACCCTGTTATATTGGCCCTGATGCTACCCTGTTATATTGGCCCTGATGCTAGCCTGCTGCTGTTATATTGGCCCTGATGCTACCCTGCTGCTGTTATATTGGCCCTGATGCTACCCTGTTATATTGGTCCTGATGCTAGCCTGCTGCTGTTATATTGGTCCTGATGCTAGCCTGTTGCTGTTATATTGGTCCTGATGCTACCCTGTTATATTGGTCCTGATGCTAGCCTGCTGCTGTTATATTGGCCCTGATGCTACCCTGTTATATTGGCCCTGATGCTACCCTGCTGCTGTTATATTGGCCCTGATGCTACCCTGTTATATTGGCCCTGATGCTAGCCTGCTGCTGTTATATTGGTCCTGATGCTACCCTGTTATATTGGCCCTGATGCTACCCTGTTATATTGGTCCCTGATGCTAGCCTGCTGCTGTTATATTGGCCCTGATGCTACCTGCTGCTGTTATATTGGCCCTGATGCTACCCTGTTATATTGGTCCTGATGCTACCCTGTTATATTGGCCCTGATGCTAGCCTGTGCTATTTATTGGCCCTGATGCCCTGATATTGGCCCTGATGCTACCCTGCTGCTGTTATATTGGCCCTGATGCTACCCTGTTATATTGGTCCTGATGCTAGCCTGCTGCTGTTATATTGGCCCTGATGCTACCCTGCTGCTGTTATATTGGCCCTGATGCTACCCTGTTATAAAAAAAAAATGCTAGCCTGTTATATTGGCCTGATGCTAGCCTGCTGCTGTTATATTGGCCCTGATGCTAATATGCTGCTGTTATATTGGCCCTGATGCTAGAAGAAACAAAAATAAAAATAAATTAACAATGTAACACACTACTAATAGACAAAAATCTGTAAAAGGGGGGAAAAACCCTGCTGTTATATTGGCCCTGATGCTACCCTGTTATATTGGTCCTGATGCTAGCCTGCTGCTGTTATATTGGCCCTGATGCTACCCTGTTATATTGGTCCTGATGCTAGCCTGCTGCTGTTATATTGGCCCTGATGCTAGCCTGCTGCTGTTATATTGGCCCTGATGCTACCCTGTTATATTGGCCCTGATGCTAGCCTGCTGCTGTTATATTGGTCCTGGTGCTACCCTGTTATTTGGGCCTGGGTTGAAATGAGAGGTTTTCTGTCTTATATGGTCTTCTCATAAATATTCTGATGAGCTGCACGCTGATTGGTTAAACGAAGAAACCGCAATTATATAAAAATAAATTAACAATGATGTTATAATCGTTACTACATCTACTACATAGACAAAAATCTGTAACACACTAGAAGACGGGAAAGAACAGGTGGTCCGTGAATCCTAGGGGGTCCTCCAAATTATTGTAAAGTCCTTAAATGAATCCAACATATGATTAGCATATATTAATCCCCACTGATGACCTATAGGTAAGGTAGTCACAAAGGTAGCCCCCCACAGATGCATATAACCTCATGTCAACCATCCGTTTTGGCTATTTGATTAGCTTAGTATTCAATAATAAAAAGGTGTGTTTAAAGGCTTTAGGCCGCCCTACACCTTATTGTAGGCCCAATGTCAAATGCATCTTCATTTTAACGTGTAAAAACAATTTCTGAGATCTGCGCGACCTATGCAGAGGACTACCTGATCTCAGATCAGTGGTGTAGGCTGTGTAAATTTCGGGGCTTGACAAAGATAGAAAGCAGAGCTGACGACAACTACGTGGCTCGTTGAGGTCTGCCCGTTTTCGGAGGACAGAGGTGTCCGTGGGATTTTGAGGTACTAAGTATGTCCTATCACCCCTCATATTTACCTCTCTCTGATGTGTGTTGTCCATGTGGTTTGTCGTTGCCTTGGCGACAGGTCTGAGGCACATCGCCATCCTGAAGCTGGTCGGCACGGAGCTGGCAGATATGGGCGGCGTCCTGGAACTCTACCCTATCAATGGTAAGACCTTCTGGGGACTGGGACACCCTAACACACACCAGGAACCTCCAGTTATACACTTACACCTTCTTTTACTGAACACTAAGACCACGTCCACCCACCTGTCCTCACGCCACAGGTAGGGAAATCTTGCCCCAGATCTATTCTCTTTAGGGAGGCTCAAACCCCCCCTAAAGATTATCTCAGCCCCCCTAAAGATCATGACAAAAAACATTTTTTTTTATAAAAAAAAAATCAATTTTAGTGCTTCAAGTGAGAGTTGGTGACAAAGAACATACAATGACATGTTCAAAGGGCTTGAGACAAGAAATTTTCCACTTTATTTAACATTTGTTCACATTTTAGTCACTTTATTTAACATTTGATCACATTTTAAAATGTTAAAGTGAGTAAAATGTTAAATAAAGTGCTTTTAGTGCTTCAAGTGAGAATTTGTGGGGTTTTTCCCAAATTTTTAAAGCTTTTCGTTTGTCACTTTTGTGACATTTTGACATCTTTCCAAATTTTAGTCACTTTATTTAACATTTTAGGGTTAAAGATCAAAATGTCATTCATTAAATGTATTCATGTCCAAATGACATATAAACATCTTGTGTTCTATTTTGCCTGGGACCGCTTCCAACACGCTAGCATGTCACGTGAAACGATAGGCGGCGGCCCTATTTCCAGCATGCATCCCATGTTAACTGGCAAGCTCTAACCAGTTACCATGGGAGCCGACCGCCGCCGCCACGCCACGCCCTGAGATACCGGTCCTGAATACTGTATTCCTAAACGGAGTCTCTGCTCCATCCAGGCAGTGCTACCGTGGAGCGCGAAGGGCTGCCCGGGAGCCTGGTGAAGGACATGAGGAACTACTTCCAGATCAGCCCAGAATACTTCTCCATGCTGCTGGTCGGGAAGGACGGCAACGTCAAGTCCTGGTACCCCTCGCCCATGTGGTCCATGGCTATCATCTACGACCTGGTGGACTCCATGCAGCTGCGCAGACAGGAGATGGCCATCCAGCAGTCCCTGGGGATGCGCTGCCCCGAGGACGAGTACGGCGGCTATGGCTACCATCAGCATGGATACGAACATGGTTACCAGGACGGCTATCACCAGGGCTACGGCTACTAACTCTTCTTTAACGGTTTCCTACCCATCCTCCACCAGGCAGTCGGCTCAGGGGGCAACTCGGGGGAGGAGGGGGGCATTTTATCAGAAAACAGCATAGAAAATCTGCTTAGAAATATAGGACACATTGGATAAAACAACAAAATATCACCTTCGTTATTAGTTTCTCTTGTTTTCACTTTAAACAGATATCTGAATACAACATTTTCTATGAACTCAGTCTGTTATCAGAATTGTGGACTGTCGTCATGGAAACATCAATTGGTCATGTGACAGTACTCTGGTCCAATGGAAATGACAATAACCATTCACTTTGGACTGTGAATTATTAAATGGTGAGTTGATAGCTAATTAAAACTTTGGTTAAGTTATTTTACTGTTAAACAAAAAAAAAAGATAATTCGTAATGTTGACTTATGAGAAATATTATATTTTGTTATTTTATCACAAGTTTGTGGTATTGTAAAATAAAATAAGTTTATACATTTAGATATAGTTAATACTTTATCAATGGTTAATACTTGTTTGGCAAAACATCATAAACATTGTTTGAGCTGCTTTTAAAGAGTTGCAACCAATACGGAAAATAATAAGTTAATAAATACTTAAAATAGTGGTTTGAAAAGCATTAAGTAACATCAGTTTGGCCCCATTAAATCTTTTTCTAGCGATCTATTAAAGAGATGATTATTTGTACACTGACAGCTATCTAAATATTGTTTTTAGACGCTTTACTAAGTCATAATTAAGCATTAACAAGGTATTATATTAATCAGATGCAACTTCATAATAGCCACTCATTCCTCTGTTTACTGACGGCTTATAAACAATGTTTTAATCTTCAAATACAATATATAAATGTTATGATGTGAGCAGCAATAAACGGTAAAAAACAACTTAATTATAGCTAAACTAATAAGTACTAAACAGTATTTATCACAATGCCATTGTTTAACAGTAAAATAACTTAAGATTAATTAACTATCGACTATTTATTTGCGATGGTGGTTATAAAGAGCACTTCTAGAAACCCTTATAACGGCTGCTTCCTATCCGGTTCTTTAATGTACGGAGAGCACAGTCTGCTGCAGGTAACTGTAACATGCAACGAGCTGTAATCGATCCAGAAATGTGCAGATGAGCCCCGAGGACCAGGGATCTGCTGTGGATTTAACTTTTAGTTATTTCTGACTTTGAACGAGTGTTTTGCACGTTATCATGTCATCTGTCTCCTTCGCTTGCCTTCTGGGTCAACGCTACATGTTCATTTCTGTCAGCACAGACCTTTATTTTGTAGATAATTGGCTTAAAAAAAGACATGTATTTATTGGACTTGTGTTGCATTTGAGGTGCAGTTATCGATTATTTTATGAAACGAAGCTGTCACATCTTTTTCTCTTTTTGTAAAGTTTCCGTTGCTATATAATGTCCTAATTTATACTCTGTTGTTGCTATATGACAAATAAAAGATTTGTTGACTACCAGAGATGTATTATCAGCGCAGAATATCAATATTCAGCTGCAGATCTTTTAAGCTATATCTTCTCTTAGTGGCCCAATGAGATGAAGGAAAAAAGGTTGTATTTTATTGGCCTTTTAATCATAAAGACAATTCGGCTAAATAAAACATCACATTCATTATTAGTTTCACTAGTTTGCTGTCTGAGTGTGGTGAACTAACCTCGTTCTCCACCTGTCTTCTCAACTCCACGCGGTTGCTGCTGTTTGGCTAGCTGCCCGCTGCCGTCCATAATGTGGGCCTTCAAGTTTTACATGTGGTTTATCCTCCTCTGGACTGTCCTTTCAGTTCTACATCGACCTGGTGCCGGTCTGACCCAGTACACAGCGGCTGATCTGCTCCTGCTCCGCGGGCTTCTGTCTGCGCCTCCCCCGCTAGTTCTTCAGCTACACCCTGAGATCGCGCTCCTTCCCCGCCGGAGATACATCCACCGCGGAGCTCGCCGGAATTTCCACCTTGATGACTCCAATCCAATAACATCATTCTGGTCCACTTCTCGCCGATCCCGCCGATGCTCCTCCCGGACCGCGGTTCGCTAGCTAACCTGGCTGGGGTAGCAAGCCCCGCCCCCGGCTACAACAACTCTGCTGTCAACTTTGGTCTCCTGAATGTCCGCTCTCTCACAGACAAGGGTCAGCTCATCCAGGATCTTCTCACTGACCGTAAGCTGGACTTCCTCTGTCTCACGGAGACCTGGCAACAACCCCGTGACTCCTCCCAGCTCCACGCCTCCACTCCACCTGGGTTTGTTTACCATTCTCATCCTCGTGGCTCTGGCCGCGGGGGAGGTCTCGCGCTACTCTATCGCGAGAAGTGGAAGATGTTGCCAGTTTCCATTCCAGTTTTCCGCTCTATGGAATGCGTTGTATTTAAACTGCCTGGTCCCACTCCCACAGTCTACCGCCCCCCCAAACCACACAGCGACTTTTAAACGAATTCTCCATACTACTTACCCACCTCTCTACTCTCTCTCCTAATGTCATTCTCCTAGGTGATTTTAATATTCATATGGACAATATAAACCTCCCACTCACCAAAGACTTTACCTCCTGTCTAGACAGTTCTGGATTTCATCAGTATGTTGATTTGCTGCTCTGGCTTAATCCCCTCCAACTGTTCTGCTGATGATGTTCACATTTCTGATCATTTTCTTTTGTCCTTCAATATCTCTCTGTCTCTCTCCTTGATCAAGCCAGTCCGCCAGATTTCTTTTCGTAATATTAAAAACATAAATACAGACATCCTATCCTCCCACATTGACAACTTGTCTATCCCTGATCTTTCCTCTCCAGACCACCTTGTCACCCATTATAACTCTGGACTTTGCAATATTCTTAACCTCCTTGCCCCTCTCAAAACCCGATCTGTGTCCTTTTCCCGTTCTGCCCCTTGGTTTTCACCTGAGCTCCGCCTCATGAAAGCCAAAGGTCGCCAACTTGAACGCCTCTATAAAAAAACTGGTCTCTCCATTCACAAAGAAATGCATAAATCTCATCTTCTTCATTACTCAAACTCAATAGCCGTAACTAAATCAAACTACTATTCTGACCTCATCTGCTCCAACGAAGGAAACTCCAGGACTCTCTTTTCAATACTCCATACTACTTTTAATCCCCCTGATTCCCTACCTTCTCACATGTATTCAGTTGAGACTTGTAATTCATTGGTTGTCTTTTTTAATGAAAAAATCAACTCCATTCACCAGCAATTATATTTGACCCCCTCCCCAATAGCCAGTCATTTTGCTGCTTTCTACTGCCCACCCCCTCCGAAATTTCTGATTTCATTTGTAAATCGAAGTCCTCAACCTGTTCTCTTGACCCCCTCCCCACAGCTCTGGTCAAAACCTGTCTCACTTCCCTCCTCTCCTTCATAACTTCCATTATTCATTCCTCTCTCTCCTCTGGTATTGTCCCCTCACTTTTCAAAACAGCATCTGTCTCACCGATTCTGAAAAAACCTGGCTCAGATCCCACTAACTATAATAATCTTCGTCCTATCTCAAATCTTCCCTTTATTTCTAAAATACTTGAAAAAATAGCGTCTGTTCAACTCCATGCTTTTCTTACCCTTAACAGTCTTTACGAACCTTTCCAGTCCGGTTTTCGCCCCTCCCATAGTACTGAAACTGCCCTAATAAAAATCACCAATGATCTCCTCACAGCTGCTGATTCCGGACTCATCTCTATCCTCATCCTCCTCGATCTTAGTGCGGCCTTCGATACCATTTCTCACTCCATTCTCCTCAATAGACTATCTTCTCTCGGCATCTCTCACACCCCTCTTGACTGGTTCCGCTCATATCTCTCCGACCGCACTCAGTTCATTCAACTCAAATCTTTCACATCCCACCCTTCCCCTGTTACTACTGGCGTCCCTCAAGGTTCAGTTCTTGGCCCCCTCCTTTTCATCACCTACCTACTTCCCCTTGGCAATATCTTCCGCAAATTCAACATTCATTTTCATTGTTACGCAGACGACACCCAGTTCTACTTATCCAGCAAACCCACCTCCTCGCTCCCCCCCTTGTCCCTTACTAACTAGAATAGAACTAGAATAAGACTGGTTCACCTCAAACTTCCTTAAACTAAACAGTGATAAAACCAAACTCCTCCTTGTAGCCACCAAATCCACCCTTTCCAAAATCAATAGTTTCACTCATCCTATTGACAACTCCTTGGTCTCCCCCTTCCCCTCAGGTCAAGAGTCTGGGTGTCATCCTTGACTCCTCCCTCTCCTTTCAGTCACACATAAATAATATCTGCCGGTCTGCATACTTCCACCTACGTAATGTTAACCGCCTCCGTCCGTCCCTTACCACTCACACTGCCTCCATCCTTATCCACAGCCTCATCACCTCCCGCCTTGATTACTGTAACTCCCTTCTTTTTTCTTCCTCAAAAATTCCTCCATAAACTTCAACTTCTTCAGAACTCAGCAGCTGGTGTCATCACCAGAACCCGTCTTCTCATCATATAACCCCTGTCCTTCAGCATCATCACAGAACCCCGTCTTCTCATCATTGTCATCATATAACCCCTTTCCTTCAGCAGCTCCATTGGCTTCCAGTTCAATTCAGAATACAATTTAAAATCCTTCTCTATACTTTCAAAGCCATCCATAACCTTGCTCCTCCATATCTATCAGAACTCCTTCACATCGCCGTTCCCTCCCGCTCCCTCAGATCCTCCTCCTCTATCCACCTCACTGTCCCCCCAGCTCGACTTGTCACCATGGGGACCAGAGCCTTCAGCCGCTCTGCTCCCCAGATCTGGAACTCACTCCCACCTGACCTCCGCAGTATTGACTCTCTCCCCCTGTTCAAAACCCATCTGTTCCAGCTTGCTTATTTGTAAATACACTGTAATTTTTGTTTTGCCTTGTTTTGTTTTGCTTTATTTTGTTATAACTCCTTTCACTATTCTGTTCCCTGTGTCTCGCTTTTTTGTCTGTAAAGCGACCTTGAGTGATGAGAAAGGCGGTGTTAAATAAAATGTATTATTATTATTATTATTATTATTATAATATAACGTAACAGCGTTATATATAATAGTGGTTACGTCAGTTCTACTTTACTTGTGCTCAATTAAAACACAATCACTTAATACTTGTCTTTATTATTACTGTAGTCTTAATTTAGCTGTAGCTGTTTAGTTTGAGTAACATTATTGTAGACTGAACCAAAGCTAGCGGTTAGCCAGGAAGCTAACGGCGGTGGAGGCTAACCGTCCTGTTAATACAGCCATGAGGGTAACGGCTAACCGCTAACGCCTAACTGCTAACGTCCTGTTATACATCCATGATGCTAACGGCTAACAGCTAACGGCTAACAGCTAACCGTCCTGTTAGTACATACATGATGCTAACGGCTAACCGTCCTGTTAATACAGCCATGAGGCTAACGGCTAACCGTCCTGTTAATACAGCCATGAGGCTAACTGCTAACCGTCCTGTTAATACATACATGATGCTAACGGCTAACCGTCCTGTTAATACAGCCATGAGGCTAACGGCTAACTGCTAACCGTCCTGTTAATACATACATGATGCTAACGGCTAACCGTCCTGTTAATACAGCCATGAGGCTAACAGCTAACCGTCCTGTTAATACAGCCATGAGGCTAACGGCTAACGGCTAACCGTCCTGTTAATACAGCCATGAGGCTAACCATCCAGTTAATACATCCATAAGGCTAACGGCTAATGGCTAACGGCTAACCGTCCTGTTAATTCAGCCATGAAGCTAACGGTTAACGGCTAACTGCTAACGGCTAACCACTACTATGACAGATCGTGTACTGATGTATTAGCTAGGAGAACGGTTAGCCTTGAAGCTAACGGCTAACTGCTAACGGCTAACTGCTGACGGCTACTATGCCAGATCGCGTACTGATGTATTAGCTAAGAGAACGGCTAGCCTCCACCGGGAAGCTGACGCTAGTTTAGCTAACATAGGGTGACCAGACGTCCCCGGTCCCCGGTTTAGGTGACCTGTCCCCGGTTTTCACTGTGACCGACAGACCCGATACTGGACTGAAAGAAAGACAACTCTGACCTAACGGAGCCGATCGAGCAGCGCTGCTCAGAGCTCAGAGATGTTTTAGGATTTTACCATGCTAAAATCACTGATTATTTACATGGAGTCTGGTGGAGATATGCTGCTCTATACAAAAATCACTGATTATTTACATGGAGTCTGGTGGAGATATGCTGCTCTATACACGCTAAAATCACTGATTATTTACATGGAGTCTGGTGGAGATATGCTGCTCTATACACGCTAAAATCACTGATTATTTACATGGAGTCTGGTGGAGATATGCTGCTCTATACACGCTAAAATCACTGATTATTTACATGGAGTCTGGTGGAAAATACACTAAAAGTAGTGATTATTTACATGGAGTTTGGTGGAGATATGCATGGATTATTTACATGGAGTCTGGTGGAGATATGCTGCTCTATACACGCTAAAATCACTGATTATTTACATGGAGTCTGGTGGACTTTTATGTTTTAAAAAAGGATCTTAATCTTTAACAGAAAGGTCAGCCTCCTTAGAAATCCTTTCCATAATGTTATCAGACACTTAGAATATTAATCTGAGTCTGTCAGCAGCAAAACGAGCACTTTATGAACGTAAATACAAGCTGGACAATTATCCCATTAACTTCCATTGTAGCTTGTTTCTCTGCTGCCGACTGCAGCGATCTCGTTTCATACTGCATCAATGTCAAAGGAAAATCTTTCCTCAATAGTTTATATTGTATCTGATACTCAGCTCTAGGTTTAGTGTCCCCGTTTTAAGTTTTACAAAAATTAAAAACATGACGTGTTTTGGAGGCATTTACGCTTCTGAGCTGAAAATGTCCCCGGATTTTATCTGAGAAATCTGGTCCCCTTACTTTACAGTAATAATAAAGACAAGTACTGCGTGATTGTATTTTATATGAGCACACGTAAAGAAGAACTGATGTAACAGCTGTTATATATTTAAATGGTTATTTTAAGTTTTGAGGGTCTTTTACATGCTGTCTCAGCTAGCGGTTAGCCAAATTAGCTGTTAGCTAAGCTAACGTTAGCTTTCCGGTGGAGGCGAACAGACTTTCTTTAACTGTCTATGGGAACAGATCGCGCAGTGTCGTAAATACGCGTTCATCATGATATCATATACGCATGCGCAGGACGGATCGTGTACCGACAGGTGTCATGGTATCAGAATTTTGGATAGTCACCATGGAAACAATAATTTGTAATGTGATATTAGACCCCATGCCCCCATCTAGCCCGGCCCCCTTCTAGACCCCGTTCCCCCTTCTAGACCCCGTGCCCCCCTTCTAGACCGTGTCCCCTTCTAGCCCCTGTGCCCCCTTCTAGACCCCTTGCCCCCTTCTAGCCCCTTGCCCCCTTCCAGCCCCCGTGCCCCCTTCTAGACCCCGTACCCCCTTCTAGACCCCGTGTCCCCTTCTAGACCCCGTGTCCCCTTCTAGACCCCGTGCCCCCTTCTAGCCCGGCCCCTAACTACAGTAGGAATGAAGAACTGGCTTTTAACTCAACTCCTCACTTTTCTTTCTCCAGTTCCCTGTATTTCTTTACCTTTTGTCCCCCTCCCATTTCTTCACACCTACTGTATGTCCAATCCTCACATTTCTCAACTTTTAAATGCCATTAATGTTATTTTCCTCATAAGTAATTTTAAATTACAATGTCCACTCTATTTGTTAGAAATCACCACACACACATGCTGAGGACCTATTCATGCACAGAGTCAGAGTGAGGACCAGCACCCTGAGCAGTTGAGGGTGTACGGTGCCTTGCTCAAGAGCATCTTGGCAGTGCCCAGGAGGTGAACTGGCACCTCTCCAGCTACCGCAGGGGGGACTTGAACCAGCGATCCTCCAGTTCCCAACCCATCTCCCTACGGACTCAGCTACTGCCCCCTACCCTCTCACTTACACTTAATGAAAAACAAAATGAAAGTTTATTTCAGAACAAGCATTCAAATTTAATTTCAAGAAGAATCTTAAAATAACTATTTCACAGTTGTAATCACATCAATGTGACAAAAGAAGAAAAAAGTTCAAGGCCAAGTTGGAGACCAAAGAGCCATTTTGTTGTGCTTTCATAAACGCAGGCGTACTAACTAGTCGGTAGATGCTCATGGTTCTCGTCCATGTTTAAGAAAACACAGCGAGTGAGCGGGAGAAATAGAAAGCTCTGGAAACTGTAATGGAAACATCCGTCCCGGTGTGCGTATACATTCCTGGTGATGTATTGTTGAAGCTATAGTTTGTGACTTTGTACTGGAAAGTGGCGCCTCAGTTTTCCAGTGTTTTAAACATTGACCATAGATTGAATAAGCACTTGATTTACACGGTACACAACGATAACCAAATAGCCAAATACAATCATTAAACTGTACCTGAACGTTGTCTTAGCTGCACAATCAGCAGGAATCATTAGAAGAAATAAAACAATCCATAAATCGACACCCTTTATGATCCCAAATGCCAAACAAAGTGATGACTATTTTCCATGCACACACACTAGGGCTGCACAATATATCGTTTGTTTTATCATTGCAATATCAACTGGCGCAATAACCATATGTCAAAAGGCTGCGACATATCGCTAAAGACACTTAGGGATTTTTTTGTATTAGCTGAAAGAAAATATGAGTAGAAACTGCCTTTGTGTAATGTAACTGTCCCATAGAGGTTTACTCCTCGACGCAGGGGGCCCGGGTTTGACTCCGACCTGCCCCCCTTTGCTACATGTCATTCCCACCCTCTCTACAGTTGTCCTGTTGAATAAAGGCCTAAAAATGCCCCAAAAATAATCTTAAAGAAAATGCCTTTCAATGTTCAGTTTGTTGGAAATGATTTCCTTTTCCTTTGTTTTAACGAGAATACTTACTGATTATTTATCGCAATATTCCACGTTATCGCATGTCCTCCTCATATCGTGCAGCCCTAGCATTCGTTGATATCTTACTGATGTTTCTCTGTAAATGACAGCGATCGTATACAGACAGTCACATTTCAAAATATGCACAATAGTCGGAGGAATCCCGAGAATCTGACAGAGTTCATCAAAAGGACCCATCATCACCGTCAGTCACGTCATTTGAATAAATGCTATGACGGAGTCAGCGAGCGTGCTGCCTCCATGAGAAGAACAGTACCTTGTGTCTCGTCAGTCAGGACTACAAGGACTCCTCCTCGGATTCACTGTCCGTGTTGGGCTTTGTCAGGAGCTCCAGCTCCTCGCCGTCCTGCCACACAAATCACACAAAGAGGAAATCAGAATGCATGCAGAGTCAAAACATTCATGTTTGAACGTATCCTGTGTCTTCTGTGAGACACACAACACATCTAATGATGCAAGGTGCTGGATGGACAGCTGCTCTGTTCACAGTAACCCTTCTCTCATTAACCACAGCTTACTTCCCCACAACAAGCCATCCGCAATTATTCACAACAGAGCCGACAGATTTATTGTCGGGCCGATATTAGGCATTTCCCGAACTATTGGTATCGGCATTTATAATGGCCAATAAATAAATAATAACAATTTTTTATATGAATATTCAGTCACCAGAATAATTTATAATGACAAATAAAGGATTATGATAAATGAATATTTAAAAAATAAAATAAAAACGGACAGTAAACCATGTTATGAGTGTTGGCGTTGCATAGTCTGTCCACCAGAGGACGCTCTACAGCGTCCCTGTTAGTGATGGTGTTGCATAGTCTGTCCACCAGAGGACGCTCTACAACGTCCCTGTTAGTGATGGCGTTGCATAGTCTGTCCACCAGAAGACGCTCTACAACGTCCCTGTTAGTGATGGCGTTGCATAGTCTGTCCACCAGAAGACGCTCTACAACGTCCCTGTTAGTGATGGCGTTGCATAGTCTGTCCACCAGAGGACGCTCTACAACGTCCCTGTTAGTGGTGGTGTTGCATAGTCTGTCCACCAGAAGACGCTCTACAACATCCCTGTTAGTGATGGCGTTGCATAGTCTGTCCACCAGAAGACGCTCTACAACGTCCCTGTTAGTGGTGGTGTTGCATAGTCTGTCCACCAGAAGACGCTCTACAACATCCCTGTTAGTGATGGTGTTGCATAGTCTGTCCCCCAGAGGACGCTCTACAACATCCCTGTTAGTGATGGCGTTGCATAGTCTGTCCACCAGAGGACGCTCTAACACGTCCCTGTTAGTGATGGCGTTGCATAGTCTGTCCACCAGAAGACGCTCTACAACGTCCCTGTTAGTGATGGCGTTGCATAGTCTGTCCACCAGAAGACGCTCTACAACGTCCCTGTTAGTGATGGCGTTGCATAGTCTGTCCACCAGAGGACGCTCTACAACGTCCCTGTTAGTGGTGGTGTTGCATAGTCTGTCCACCAGAAGACGCTCTACAACATCCCTGTTAGTGATGGCGTTGCATAGTCTGTCCACCAGAAGACGCTCTACAACGTCCCTGTTAGTGGTGGTGTTGCATAGTCTGTCCACCAGAAGACGCTCTACAACATCCCTGTTAGTGATGGTGTTGCATAGTCTGTCCCCCAGAGGACGCTCTACAACATCCCTGTTAGTGATGGCGTTGCATAGTCTGTCCACCAGAGGACGCTCTAACACGTCCCTGTTAGTGATGGCGTTGCATAGACTGTCCACCAGAGGATGCTCTACAACGTCCAATATATGGCATTTCCTCTAACTGGGAAATTTAGGACGGATTGGTGGGATTGCTGTGGGAAGTACACACGGAGATACACTGGGAAGAGATAATGAGGTTCAACCATGTATCAGCTGATTTAAGCAGCTCACGTTACTGTATTGTGTAAACAATTAATTTAAATTAATACTGTATGTGGCGTTTTCTTTAGCCGGGTGCAAATGTTCCACCAAAACAAGTTCCTTCCAGAGACTATTCTGCAGAGCCACCGCCGCTGCGTCTGCAGTTTAGCGCCGTCCAAGACGACTGTGATTGGTTTTGTTTTTAAAAGATATGTTTTGGGTATTTTCAGCCTTTATTTTGACAGGACAGCTGAAGATATGAAAGGGGGGAGAGAGGGAGGGTGGGACATGCAGCAAAGGGCCGCAGGTCGGAGTTGAACCCGTACCCGCTGCATCGAGGAGTACACCTCCATATATGGACGGCCGCTCTACCAACTGAGGTATCTGGAAGCCCGTGATTGGTTTAAAGAAATTGAATCCACCAGACTTGAATGCTGTTTCCATAGCAGGGAATTAGCTTTCCTCCTGCACTGACTACATCCCATTAGAGAGAGGAGAGCGTGGTATGTGTGTGGGAGGGAAAGGAAGAGGCTTTACATGGAGGTTAGCTGAGCGAAGCGGTTTGCTCCCTACCCCTCTGGACCTCTCGAACACCTCCCCGTTGATGACCCGCAGTTTTTCCTGCTGCAGGCTGTATTCGAGGTCCCTGGGCCGGCTGGCGTTGTAGATGAAGATGGCCAGAAGGACTATGGGAGCCTGGAGGAAGAAGTCCAGCGAAGGGCGGAAGTCGAAAAGGAAGAGAGAGAAGGCGGTGACCAGGACGGTGTTGATCTGGCCCGTCAGCACGTGGAACATGTTGTCTCTGAATTTCAAGATGAAGGCCACAGATAAACCCAGGGCAGCTGAGGAAAGACAGAGAAGAGTGGGACTTTTATTTATTAATACCAAAAAGTCACCCACTTAAGTTTTAAAAGAAATTTCATACAATGTTTTTCTGTATTGTTTGCATTTTAGTCTATTTTTAACCATTTCAGAAATTTAAACATTTTCCCAGTCAATGCGTTATCACTTTTTTTTGTATAATATTTTGAATCAGGAAAATGTACTTAATGTATAAATAGTAAAAAGTAAAAGTACTCAGTGCAGAAAAATCCTCACATTTTAGAAACTGGCAACCGGGGTGGGAGAAAAAAACGTGCTCCGGTTTATTCGGCATTTCTTTAAACCAACGGATGGAGCAATGGTGCCTCTACAAAATAGCCTTCGGAAAGAACTTGTTTTTGGTGTTCACAAGTTGTTTTAGTCTTCTTCACAAATCTACTCAAGTAAAAGTAAAAAGAATAGTGATTTAAAACTACTCCTAGAAGTACAATGTTTTCAAAAACGTACTCAAGTAAATGTAACGGAGTAAACTTTTGCCAGTAAGTCTATCATCACTGTTTTGATTTTTTTCACAAATAGGCTGATTTATAATGGCTAATAATATGTTGGATTCATGTTAAGATATTTAAAATTTAAAATTCATAATTTGGTGCCCCCCCTGCAGTAACTCTGCAGACCCACTGTTGAATATCTCTGCTTTAAACCAATCACAACTGTCAGTCTTGGGTGGCGCTACGGAGCCACGGTGCCTCTGCAAAACAGCCTTGGGAAGGAACTGGTTTTAGTGGAACCCTGCAGAGATCTGAGGACCAGGTAACCATAGTCCTCAGATTGGACAGATAGTCTAGCTGGCTGTCTGGATTTACCCTGCAGAGACCTGAGGACCAGGTAACCATAGTCCTCAGATTGGACAGATAGTCTAGCTGGCTGTCTGGATTTACCCTGCAGAGATCTGAGGACCAGGTAACCATAGTCCTCAGATTGGATAGATAGTCTAGTTAGCTGTCTGGATTTACCCTGCAGAGATCTGAGGACCAGGTAACCATAGTCCTCAGAAATCCACCGGAGGTAAGAACGCCAACACAAAGAAATAGAAAGGTAACGGATATTTGGCCGGAAATGAGGGACATCCAGCAGGAATTTCGGGTGGCAATTGAGCAATCCGGGTAGAGGAACGTCGTGGATATAGACTAACTCACCAGTGACCAGCACAAGACACAGGGAGTACACATTATGTCCATGCAGGAGGCCACAGTGCACGGTGAGGCCCCGAGCCTCGCTGCCGAGCCCGAGGGTCAGACCGTTAAACACCACGCCGAAGGCATACCTGCAAAAAGCATAAAGCAAAGGACTAAGATTAGAAGGGAAGAGTTGACTTTAGCCATGCGTCTTCTGCCTTATTTTTCACAAAGTCGCCTCTCACAATTTACTGTTCTGGATGAAGATGCTCTCCGTGAGCTGGTCTCCTTCTTTCAGGATCTTCTCGTTGTAGATGTTGGCCATGGCCGAGATGAAGCACTGGACGAGGAGCAGGATGTGACCCACGCCAAGAGCCCGAAGCTTCTCCACTACGTTGTCCCTCCAGGCCTGCCCGGGCAGGGACGACACCCACGACGCACTGGCACTGTGGGGGGGAGAAGAGAAGAGATATGAACAAGGGGAAAATAGCTAGCTGTCTGGATTCCCCCTGCAGAGACCTGAGGACCAGGTAACCATAGTCCTCAGATTGGACAGATAGTCTAGCTAGCTGTCTGGATTCCCCCTGCAGAGACCTGAGGACCAGGTAACCATAGTCCTCAGATTGGACAGATAGTCTAGCTAGCTGTCTGGATTCCCCTGCAGAGATCTGAGGACCAGGTAACCATAGTCCTCAGATTGACAGATAGTCTAGCTAGCTGTCTGGATTTACCCTGCAGAGATCTGAGGACCAGGTAACCATAGTCCTCAGATTGGACAGATAGTCTAGCTAGCTGTCTGGATTTACCCTGCAGAGACCTGAGGACCAGGTAACCATAGTCCTCAGATTGGACAGATAGTCTAGCTAGCTGTCTGGATTCCCCCTGCAGAGATCTGAGGACCAGGTAACCATAGTCCTCAGATTGGACAGATAGTCTAGCTAGCTGTCTGGATTTACCCTGCAGAGACCTGAGGACCAGGTAACCATAGTCCTCAGATTGGACAGATAGTCTAGCTAGCTGTCTGGATTCCCCTGCAGGGATCTGAGGAGCAGTTAACCATAGGGGTGTGCCAACAAATCGATTTGTATTCAAATAGAAAAATTGAAATTCAAGCTCTACTGATTCAAAATCGATTCATAGAATTCAAAAAATCGATTCATATTTTAAATTTTTTTAATTGTATGTCTACTGCAATCACATGATAGATACTTTATTGATCCCTAAGGGGGAATTCAAGGTCCCAGTGGCTTACAGACATTACACACAACATAGACATACATTATAACAGGATGTTAAAATAAATAAAATACACACACACAAGAAAAGTAACAACATTTACATACTGTGAATTGTTTTTGAATCGAGAATAATTTTTGTATCAAAAATCGATATTGAATCGAATCGTGACATTTTCTGAATCTAAACCCTGGTTCACCATAGTCCCCATAAATCCACCGGAGTTTAGAGCCAAACACAAAGACAGAGGGGGTGATGGACATCCGGATATCTGGATATAGACTAATAATGCTGGCTCTGCTGCATATGTTTTGATCCCTTTATTGTTTCGGACTGCTCATCACGAGTCCAAACGACATTTTGTGAGTGCAATGCTACATCGGCAAAGTCCTCTTTTTAGGGATTTCATTATTTCATTCATCACGTCACCTGCTGTTCCTCATCTGCTCCAGCAGCTGAGTGTAGAGTAGGCAGGAGTTGGAGGAGGTGGAGTGGGGGTTGGAGTGGAGTCCAGGCACAGCTATGGAGTTTTGGCTGGTCCCCGATCCTGTCGTCAAGGAAACAATGGACAGGAAGAGGACAAGCAACGCTGCCCACTGAACCCAGGACAGGCGCCTCCTGCAGGAAAAGGTGAGAGTAAAAGTATTACATATGTAGAATTACATTGTTATGTGTATAAACTTATAAAGTGTGGTCTTGAACAGTGGTTCTCAAACTTATTTCAATAATGTACCCCATTTGAATAGTTTTTTCTTAAGCCAAGTACCCCCAGACGGTGGGTCAGACTCAGTGTTGAGTGAAACCGAAGCCGAGGGGCAGACACAGAGCTGTAGCTGAGCCAAAGTATCTATATACTTTATATATATATATATATATATATATATATATATACACTATAATCGGTTATCAGGCAAATAAAACGCTGCTACAGCTTCACCTGCCAAAAATCTGCCAGAGCCGACAATCTGTCTAACCCTAATAAAAATATAAAGAGGTACAATACAGAGCTGGCCGTGATAGATTTACTAAACAACAACAACCTTCATATTTATCATTTTAATAAGGTATAATTAGTTTAGGAATTATGCATGACATATTTTTAAATTTGCATTTTGCAAAAATCTCACGTAGCTCTGAGTCTCACATCCGTCTGAAGTACTCTAAAGTATCCCTAGGGGTATGGGTACCCCCCTTTGAGAAACACTGGTCTAGATAGCTCAGGTTGTGATTTAACAGTACAAATGGAAATAGGGCACCTTTGGACCAATCACAGTAACATTGTCCTACAGTGAGAAAAACCCACCTTGAAGCTAGTGAAAGCAGATTTTCAGGACAAAAAGACATAATAGGAGATGATAAATAGAAGACTTCTCTTCTAAACAAGTCACAAAAAGGGACAATGCTTCATGAAGAAGCTACAGAACAAAAAAAGGGGATGGATGAAATCAGCAGCAGAGCAGAGGATCACTGATGATCACCTCTCATCCAAAAACATAACAACAAACACATAATCTGAGACATAACACATAATGAGAGAGACAAAGATTAAAGGTCCATCTGCGGCTGGCGTGAGCTGCGCTTAGTGTTGACATCTCAAGGTTTCCAAAAGTACTAAACATGTAGTACTACACAATAATGTGTATAAAAACAATCTTGTATAAAGTTCTTGAAAGCAATACTAGAAGTTATAGTCACTTTTAGCATATTACTTGAGTAAAACTCTGAAAGTATCTGATATTTACTGTACAGCAGATACTTCAGTAAATATCTAAAGTATCTTTCAGATAATAAATGTACCTATTAGAAGTAAAAAAATACACACACACACACACAGTTTTCCAGTCTAACAATTTTCCTTTTCTTTTGTAGTAAAGTCTAACAAAGATGATTATGAGAAATGTACGTTCTAGTAAAAGTACACATTTTATTCAGGAAATGTAGTGGAGTACACGTAAAACTTCAGAAATATGAGTAACAAAGTAAAGTATAGATCCGTGAAAAGTCTATCTTTAGTACAGTAACAAAGTATTTATACTTCGTTCCATTTGAACACTGTATAAAAATGCTGCAGAATGTCTAATTTGATGAAATGGTTTATCGATTTAAAAAAGGCGCACATCACAATTCATTCAGTTATAGTGTCCTACAGTGTGAAAAAACTCACTTTGACTCTACTAAGAGCGGCTTTTCAGATAAAGATAAGCTGAAATATTTGATTAAAAGAGAAGACTTCTCTTCCAAATCAGTCAATAAAAGGGAAAAAGGAATAGAGAAGCTACATCACCAAAGCAGGGCGTGAGATAAAGTGTTTTCAGCAGATGTTCTTCATCACCTCCCACATTAACACACCCTCTCCTTCTAAAGAACTAAACATTACAGGCTTGTCAGCTGAGTCACTTACTTCAGAACAACCCTGAAGAGCACAGCTGTGGTCAGGATGACAAAGTTGGAGAACAACACCGCCATGGCCTGCAGACAAGAGGAAGAACAGCATGTGGAGATTAAACAGCAGAGTGATAGCAGGACAAATCTGCATTCAAAACACAAAGTCTGCAGGACATTTTGTAAAAGCTGGGATGATATAATAAGGTTAAATCTACATTTAGATAGTCCATCTCTGGATCGAAAGATTGTTTCACAGAGTTAATGTTATGGGGGTTGAATAATTGGAAGTTATGCAACAGAATTGGCTCCCTAATGTTAGGCAAGGCAGCTTTATTTGCAAAGCACATGTCAGCAACAAGGCCACTCAAAGTGCTTTATGTAAAACATTAAAGAGCATTGCATTCTGTACAAAGCTAACACAATTTCCTTCAAGGTAGTGGTCTTATAACTAAACACTGAAGGTAGTGGTCTTATGACTAAACATTGAAGGTAGTGGTCTTATGACTAAACACTGAAGGTAGTGGTCTTATGACTAAACATTGAAGGTAGTGGTCTTATAACTAAACATTGAAGGTAGTGGTCTTATGACTAAACATTGAAGGTAGTGGTCTTATGACTAAACATTGAAGGTAGTGGTCTTATGACTAAACATTGAAGGTAGTGGTCTTATGACTAAACATTGAAGGTAGTGGTCTTATGACTAAACATTGAAGGTAGTGGTCTTATGACTAAACATTGAAGGTAGTGGTCTTATGACTAAACATTGAAGGTAGTGGTCTTATGACTAAACATTGAAGGTAGTGGTCTTATGACTAAACATTGAAGGTAGTGGTCTTATGACTAAACATTGAAGGTAGTGGTCTTATGACTAAACATTGAAGGTAGTGGTCTTATGACTAAACATTGAAGGTAGTGGTCTTATGACTAAACATTGAAGGTAGTGGTCTTATGACTAAACATTGAAGGTAGTGGTCTTATGACTAAACATTGAAGGTAGTGGTCTTATGACTAAACATTGAAGGTAGTGGTCTTATGACTAAACATTGAAGGTAGTGGTCTTATGACTAAACATTGAAGGTAGTGGTCTTATGACTAAACATTGAAGGTAGTGGTCTTATGACTAAACATTGAAGGTAGTGGTCTTATGACCTAACATTGAAGGTAGTGGTCTTATGACTAAACATTGAAGGTAGTGGTCTTATGACTAAACATTGAAGGTAGTGGTCTTATGACTAAACATTGAAGGTAGTGGTCTTATGACTAAACATTGAAGGTAGTGGTCTTATGACTAAACATTGAAGGTAGTGGTCTTATGACTAAACATTGAAGGTAGTGGTCTTATGACTAAACATTGAAGGTAGTGGTCTTATGACTAAACATTGAAGGTAGTGGTCTTATGACTAAACATTGAAGGTAGTGGTCTTATGACTAACATTGAAGGTAGTGGTCTTATGACTAAACATTGAAGGTAGTGGTCTTATGACTAAACATTGAAGGTAGTGGTCTTATGACTAAACATTGAAGGTAGTGGTCTTATGACTAAACATTGAAGGTAGTGGTCTTATGACTAAACATTGAAGGTAGTGGTCTTATGACTAAACATTGAAGGTAGTGGTCTTATGACTAAACATTGAAGGTAGTGGTCTTATGACTAAACATTGAAGGTAGTGGTCTTATGACTAAACATTGAAGGTAGTGGTCTTATGACTAAACATTGAAGGTAGTGGTCTTATGACTAAACATTGAAGGTAGTGGTCTTATGACTAAACATTGAAGGTAGTGGTCTTATGACTAAACATTGAAGGTAGTGGTCTTATGACTAAACATTGAAGGTAGTGGTCTTATGACTAAACATTGAAGGTAGTGGTCTTATGACTAAACATTGAAGGTAGTGGTCTTATGACTAAACATTGAAGGTAGTGGTCTTATGACTAAACATTGAAGGTAGTGGTCTTATGACTAAACATTGAAGGTAGTGGTCTTATGACTAAACATTGAAGGTAGTGGTCTTATGACTAAACATTGAAGGTAGTGGTCTTATGACTAAACATTGAAGGTAGTGGTCTTATGACTAAACATTGAAGGTAGTGGTCTTATGACTAAACATTGAAGGTAGTGGTCTTATGACTAAACATTGAAGGTGATGAGGTTTATGACTAAACATTGAAGGTAGGGTCTTATGACTAAACATTGAAGGTAGGAGGTCTTATGACTAAACATTGAAGGTAGTGGTCTTATGACTAAACATTGAAGGTAGTGGTCTTATGACTAAACATTGAAGGTAGTGGTCTTATGACTAAACATTGAAGGTAGTGGTCTTATGACTAAACATTGAAGGTAGTGGTCTTATGACTAAACATTGAAGGTAGTGGTCTTATGACTAAACATTGAAGGTAGTGGTCTTATGACTAAACATTGAAAACAGAAATCTTATGACTAAACATTGAAGGTAATGTAAAAAAACAGTGGTCTTATGACTATGACTAAACATTGAAGGTAGTGGTCTTATGACTAAACATTGAAGGTAGTGGTCTTATGACTAAACATTGAAGGTAGTGGTCTTATGACTAAACATTGAAGGTAGTGGTCTTATGACTAAACATTGAAGGTAGTGGTCTTATGACTAAACATTGAAGGTAGTGGTCTTATGACTAAACATTGAAGGTAGTGGTCTTATAACTAAACATTGAAGGTAGTGGTCTTATGACTAAACATTGAAGGTAGTGGTCTTATAACTAAACATTGAAGCCGAACTCACAGGCTGCAGGTAGGTCATCACGTAGAAGATGATGAGGTTGTCTAGGAAGTAGAGGAAAGCCGGGATGGCCCACTTCAGGGAGTTGAGGAAGGAGGCGCTGGAGGAACAGCCAAGCTCTCTGCGGGATCGTCCCTCTGAAGAAACAGACAAATGAAGCGAATAAATACTCCACTTAGAAACCTAAGGAAAGGTAGCCTGAATGTGAACATGTTCTGTGGAACAAAGACGCCGTGACGTCATAGTTTACCCCGGACTATGACCCTGACGGACATAGCCAGGCAGAACAGCAGTTTGAGCGCCTCAGCAAGTAGGTTGACGGACGCAGGGAGGAAGTTGTACTTGTTCTCTGCAAATTAAGCACAAACAAAGAGACCCAGGTGAACAAGATGTTGTGTGGAATACACTGAAAACCATTACAGCCGTTTCATAGCATGTCGTTCACATGTGTGCTGGCTAGAAGACGGACTTAGCGCATCATGCTAACTCTCTGTGGGAAACAAACACTTATCAGTCATCAGTCACCTGAATTTGCAGAGAATTTGAGCAACAGGATGCGGCTGGTCCCCAGAGTGACGAAGCCCAGGCCGAGGGCCAGAGTGTAGGCCGACGAGCGGGAGCACATGCTGGTGCAGGACTGGCAGCCCACCATGGCTAGGACTGGAGGTGGAAGCAGTCAGACCTGTTGTAACACAAGCACAGACACACACAGCTAGTATGAGACTGGTGCTCAGTTTATGAGATGGGTGTATCACTATCCAACAACACTGAGTTCATGGAGTTGGTTTTCCACAGTAAAGAGCAGGTCTGTGCAGCATATTATATCCAGGGGTGCACCGAATCCAGGATTCAGCTTCGGCTGAATATTGGGCTTTTTCACGGTGTTCGGTTTCTGCTGAACAGAATTTTTATCCACCGATCCAAACCCTTGTAACTTGTGTAATCACCTTAGAGGCTGCGTGCTGCTGCCCTGTCCGGACCAGAGCCCTTTGGTCTTTTAACCCGTGTGTCGTCTTCCCGCCAACCTGGAAACTTTTGTTTTTCTGAGTCAAAATTTAGAAAGAAAAACCTTTTAAAATCAAGGTTATAGTTGTCTTTTTCAACCCATTTGTGGCGTCCCCCCAATGATTGTCCCTTTTTTAACTGTTTGTTGACTTTTTCTGAGCATAAGGACATTTTCGTTTTTCCCCAAATTTTTAAAGCTTTTTTTTTTTCCATTGGTCAATTTTTTTGACATTTGTTACTTTTGACATCTTCTCACATTTTAGTCACTTTTGACATTTATTTCTTTATTTTTACACTTTTTTAAAGTTCTGTTACCAATTGTTTTTTCTCCAAATGCTATAAAATTGACAAAAAAAACACAAATTTAATGAAAGTAGTGACCTGAATTTTTATTTAACTTGTAACATCCACATTACTTTTTGAGAAAATTTGTTTGAAAGAAACCCACATTTCTGATATAGAAACTTTTTGGAAAGTGGTCAAATTTGCCCCGAAGACAACAGGAGGGTTAATAAAGTTACTGCTGTTCACAAAAAACAAAGTGCTTCAAGCTGAACAAGATGGCTGGATACAAGGCTGCAAGGACACAAAACAGTCCAGTTCCAGCTTCTCAAATGTGACATCTTGCTGCCTTTTCTGCAAACTGAACACAGCTGACGTTTAGAAACCATGGAGTAAGGGGACCAGAGTTCTCAGACAAAATCCGGGGACATTTTCAGCTCAGAAGGGTAAATACCTCCAAAACACGTCATGTTTTTAATTTTTGTAAAACTTAAAACGGGGGACACTAGACCTGGAGCTGAGTATCGGATACAATATAAACTATTGAGGAATATTTTCCTTTGACATTGATGCAGTATGAAACGAGATCTCTGCAGTCGGCAGCAGAGAAACAAGCTACAATGGAAGTTAATGGGATAATTGTCCAGCTTGTATTTACGTTCATAAAGTGCTCGTTTTGCTGCTGACAGACTCAGATTAATATTCTAAGTGTCTGATAACATTATGGAAAGGATTTCTAAGGAGGTCGACCTTTCTTTTTTTAAAACATAAAAGTCCACCAGACTCCATGTAAATAATCACTACTTTTAGCATGTATAGAGCAGCATATCTCCACCAGACTCCATGTAAATAATCACTACTTTTAGCGTGTATAGAGCAGCATATCTCCACCAGACTCCATGTAAATAATCACTACTTTTAGCATGTATAGAGCAGCATATCTCCACCAGACTCCATGTAAATAATCACTACTTTTAGCATGTATAGAGCAGCATATCTCCACCAGACTCCATGTAAATAATCACTACTTTTAGTGTGTATAGAGCAGCATATCTCCACCAGACTCCATGTAAATAATCACTACTTTTAGCATGTAAATATCTCCAATAATCACTACTTTTAGTGTGTATAGAGCAGCATATCTCCACCAGACTCCATGTAAATAATCACTACTTTTAGCGTGTATAGAGCAGCATATCTCCACCAGACTCCATGTAAATAATCACTACTTTTAGCTAGCATTAGGATTAGCGTTAGCATTAGTGTTAGCATTAGCGTTACCATTAGCGTTAGCGTTAGCATTAGCATTAGGATTAGCGTTAGCATTAGTGTTAGCATTAGCGTTACCATTAGCGTTAGCGTTAGCATTAGCGTTAGCATCCTCTCCATGACAACAACAAGAACCGTCACGTTACAGGGGACAACCCGCGTCATTAAAACCAGTACGCGTACATTCCTACGTGTATTTTCCCGAGAACATCGTCCAAAAGACGTGAAAATGAAACAGCGAGACTTACGTGTTGTTCTTTGTTTCCTTTTCTCCGAGATCTGTTTGGAAGTGCCATGTCTAAATGCATTGCGCTTCCTGGTTAATCCGCGCAGGCGCACTAACACAGGTGCCGTGTTGACGTCATCCCACACGCACCGCTCGTCCGTTTGATTCCTCTGTAGCCTACAAATAAAACAATTAAAGATAAAAATAAGTTCATGCCAATGCCAATAATTATTATTTTATGAACTTAGTATTTAATGCACTACAAGAAGTTATTTTTAAAGGCAACTCATGCTTTTTCCCCAGTCTAATATATAACTTCATGTTATACAATATACAATATGCAGTAGGGGGTCCCTGTCCCTGGGGGTCCCTGGGGTCCGTGGGGTTTAGACCTGCTCTATCTATAAATTATAGAGTGGTCTAGGCCTGCTCTATCTGTAAATTATAGAGCGGTCTAGACCTGCTCTATCTGTAAATTATAGAGCGGTCTAGACCTGCTCTATCTGTAAATTATAGAGTGGTCTAGACCTGCTCTATCTGTAAATTATAGAGAGGTCTAGACCTGCTCTATCTGTAAATTATAGAGCGGTCTAGACCTGCTCTATCTGTAAATTATAGAGCGGTCTAGACCTGCTCTATCTGTAAATTATAGAGTGGTCTAGACCTGCTCTATCTGTAAATTATAGAGTGGTCTAGGCCTGCTCTATCTGTAAATTATAGAGAGGTCTAGACCTGCTCTATCTGTAAATTATAGAGCGGTCTAGACCTGCTCTATCTGTAAATTATAGAGAGGTCTAGACCTGCTCTACCTGTAAATTATAGAGCGGTCTAGACCTGCTCTATCTGTAAATGGTCTAGACCTGCTCTACCTGTAAATTATAGAGTGGTCTAGACCTGCTCTATCTGTAAATTATAGAGTGGTCTAGACCTGCTCTATCTGTAAATTATAGAGCGGTCTAGACCTGCTCTATCTGTAAAGGGTCTCCAGATAACTCTTGTTATGAATCAATACTATAAATAAAATTGAATTGAATTGAATTGAACTACCCCCCTGTTTAGTTCTGACTCTGGGGACAGAAGGCAGACCGGTCCCAGACCCCCGGAGAGGTCTGGGTGGTCCCATACAGTCGGTTGGAAACATTTCACGTACTTCCAAACACTCGTCACTAGTGTGCTGCTCCAGAGATGATGGGAATAAGCACACGCCTCTGGGATGACTCACAGCAAACACAGGGAGGTTTCACTCATGAGAGGGAGGGGGACAACACACGGCGAGACACAGTTCATTGCCCTGGGACATGATGTTGCAACGTGTGTGTGTGTGTGTGTGTGTGTGTGTGTGTGTGTGTGTGTGTGTGTGTGTGTGTGTGTCAGTGACAGATAAAGCACAGAGCGGACCTCTCTTTCAGATCACAGCTTCTTCCCTTGTAGAGCAGACCGGTTTCCCCTGGAGGACTGATCCCAGATATGAGGCTCTGTGTCCGGGCTGCTGGAGCTGGGTGTCTCCTGCCTGTCCTGGTTCTTCTGACTGTCCTCCATGTCCAAGCAGACCAGCAGCAACCCAACGAGAGGCACTATTACATCGCTGCTGTTGAGATAGACTGGGACTACGCTGGCAATAACACACACAGGTAGGACACAGGTAGGAGGATGTGTGATATTAATTAACAGGTGTTGATGATTGGCCCGTAGCAATTATGATGCGCTTGTCTAATTGTCCTTTATTTATTTACATTTATTATCTTTATTATCTATGCAGACATTTGCTAAGGTCTTATGTGACAGGTGATTGTTGATTTTGTTTCGATATGCCACGTTGTAATTATTTAAGTGATCATTTGTCGGATTATATCATTTTATTATTTTAATTGTTAGTTGTTTGCACTTGTTGACCCTAGTAAAAAAAAATGACAAGGTGGCAAAAACCTCTTTTTTTGACCGTGTACTCAAAAAGAGAAATGTCATTTTAGACATTTATTTACTATTTTATTCATATATTACGCTGCATTTGTGAACCCAAGACTTTTGTAAGCTCATTTCAAGCACCAAAGCAAATGTATCTATGATTTCACAAGAGATGTGAGACATATTTCCGCTTTAGGGACGAATTATGTCTTTACACATCTCTGAACATTTGATATGAAGCACACGGGGAATCAGTGATATGCAGATACCTTTTAACCCTGGTGTTGTCTTCCCTTTGACCACGAGAAACATGTTTCCCCTTATCTCAACTTTTTTGTTTCTTTTTAGATTTTTTTTCATAGATTTTGCTGCTTTTTCCAAGTTTTCACCCGTATTTCGACTTCCTTTATTTCAGATATTTAAAAAAAACGTTGAAAACGGGTCAAATTTGACCCGAAGACAACATGAGGGTTAAAGGAGGATTCAAGAAGATATCTAAAAATGCACTTAGACCTCAGAGAGTTAATGTTAATTTCTTTGTTTATTACTATTTGCACCTTTCACCAAGTCAAAGTATAGAGCAGCAAATCTCCACCAGACTCCATGTAAATAATCACTACTTTTAGTGTATAGAGCAGCATATCTCCACCAGACTCCATGTAAATAATCACTACTTTTAGTGTGTATAGAGCAGCATATCTCCACCAGACTCCATGTAAATAATCACTACTTTTAGTGTGTATAGAGCAGCATATCTCCACCAGACTCCATGTAAATAATCACTACTTTTAGCGTGTATAGAGCAGCATATCTCCACCAGACTCCATGTAAATAATCACTACTTTTAGCATGTATAGAGCAGCATATCTCCACCAGACTCCATGTAAATAATCAGTACTTTTAGCGTGTATAGAGCAGCATATCTCCACCAGACTCCATGTAAATAATCAGTGGTTTTAGCGTGTATAGAGCAGCATATCTATCTACCTACAAAGGACTACTAAAATAATCTACTATTTTTTTGGGATTGAACAGCATATTCCACCAGACTCCATGTAAATAATCAGTGATTTTAGCATGGTAAAATACGGCTTTCTAAAACATCTCTGAGCTGAGCAGCGCTGACCGATCGGCTTCCGCCTTGGTCAGAGTTTTCTTTCTTTCATTCCAGTATCGGGTCTGTCAGTCACAGTGAAAACCGGGACATTTCCGGGGACAGATCCAGCCGGGGACAGGTCACTTGGGACTGTCCCCGAAACCGGGACGTGGTCACCTAGTTTAAACACTCTGTTGTTGAAGTTGTTCTGTGTAAAAAACAGTGCAGTCTGTCTCTGATTCATTTCTGTGACAGCATGTCCGTCCTCCTGCAGTATCAGCGTTGAAACACACTACACACACACACACACACACATGGGTCAACACATCAGGTTTCTCTAACACACACTTACACACACACCCGGGTCACACACATCAGCTTCTCTAACACACACTTACACACACACACGGGTCACACACATCAGCTTCCTAACACACACTTAGACACACATGGGTCAATCAGTGATTTTAGCACACACACCGGGTCACACACATCAGCTTTCTAACACACATCTTGACACACACACCGGGTCACACACATCAGTTTCTCTAACACACACTTAGACACACACACCGGGTCACACACATTTTCTCTAACACACACTTCACACACACTGGGTCACACACATCAGTTTCTCTAACACACACTTAGACACACACACCGGGTCACACACATCAGTTTCTCTAACACACACTTAGACACACAAACCGGGTCACACACATCAGTTTCCACACACTTACACACACACACTGGGTCACACACATCAGTTTAAACACACTGTTGTTGACACACACACTGGTCAAAAACATCAGTTTCTCTAACACACACTTAGACACACACACCGGGTCACACACATCAGTTTCTCTAACACACACTTACACACACACCGGGTCACACACATCAGTTTCTCTAACACACACACACACACACCGGGTCACACACATCAGGTTCTCTAACACACACTTACACACACACACGGGTCACACACATCAGGTTCTCTAACACACACTTACACACACACACGGGTCACACACATCAGCTTCTCTAACACACACTTAGACACACACACCGGGTCACACACATCAGCTTCTCTAACACACACACACACACACCGGGTCACACACATCAGTTTCTCTAACACACACTTAGACACACACACCGGGTCACACACATCAGGTTCTCTAACACACATTAGACACACACACCGGGTCACACACATCAGTTTCTCTAACACACACTTAGACACACACACCGGGTCACACACATCAGTTTCTCTAACACACACTTACACACACACTGGGTCACACACATCAGTTTCTCTAACACACACTTAGACACACACACCGGGTCACACACATCAGTTTCTCTAACACACACTTAGACACACACACCGGGTCACACACATCAGTTTCTCTAACACACACTTACACACACACTGGGTCACACACATCAGTTTCTCTAACACACACTTACACACACACTGGGTCACACACATCAGTTTCTCTAACACACTTAGACACACACACACACACATCAGTTTCTCTAACACACACTCACACACACCGGGTCACACACATCAGTTTCTCTAACACACACTTACACACACACCACCGGGTCACACACATCAGGTTTCTCTAACACACACTTACACACACACACACACACACACATCAGCTTCTCTAACACACACTTACACACACACAGTCTGGTCACACACATCAGTTTCTCTAACACACACTTAGACACACACACCGGGTCACACACATCAGTTGCAACATGTAAGATAAACGTCATATCTCGGAGTCCGTATCTCGGTGTGCTAGTGTACACGACAACATGTGTGTTCTTGTGTGCTGAGTCGTGTTTTGTGGTTTTCCTTTCCTTTAGGTTTGGGCCCACCTATAAGAAAGTGGTCTTTCGGGAGTATGAGGACCAAGACTTCAGACGGCCCAAGCCTCGTCCCTCCTGGTTAGGTAAACCACGATCACACAGTCTGTCCGGCTCTGGTTTCTAACAACACTGTTTTCTTAAATTGGTTTCTATGTCAGAAATTTGTTTTTTTTTCAACCTAAATTCCCAGAATTAACATGGATTGCTCCATAGAGTGCTCTGCAGAAGTAAAATAAAGGCTCAGTTCACCACTTTCATTGAGTTGTGGGTGTATATATATATATATATATATATATTTTTTAGCATTTGAAAAAACAATTAGTCTATTAGACAAAATAATTCCCGATCTTTAAACTTTTTAACTCAAAAGTTAAATATAATTTTAGTTTTGTTGACCATTAGTTCCAGAAAAAAGTGTAAAACTGGTGGTAAGAAGAAAGTTGCATGGTCTAGAACTATGTACTTACTAATTTAAGATATGACATTTTCCTACATATTGCAAACTAATGCGTCTAAGTGTGTGTTACAGCAGGGTGAACAACGTTTTTTAAGCCAAGGACCCCTTAACTGAGAGTGAGACTACATATTATATCAAAGTTAAGTTAATTAATATTAAGTTGAATATTAAATTGAGGCTACAATAACATTTATACATGATAAGCCTTTATATATACATTTTTTAGTGCTAATAGTGCTAATAAATATACTAATTAATACTAATTTTTACGATTCTGATGCCAAACTGGTACTTTTAAAACGATTCAGATTCCTAAAACCAATTCTTGAAAAACTGAAAAATGACATAAAAAAGGCTTTTTTACATAATTTAATTTAAATGTAACAATAAATTAACATTTTAAAGTGTTTAAATATATAACAAGTAAACCTAAGTCACCTAACACACAACTACAATCATTTAACATTAATTAAAGATTTCTTTTCATTATTAAGCTACAATATTAACAAGTACCAACAACATACATGTTGAGTTGCTATGGTAACCAGACACAACCAGACCAGCCCACACGGTGGACTACAGAGGAAGTTTGATATCTTTACGTCCGTTTTGGAGCGACAGAGTGAAAATATTTCAGTCGAGACATTAAGAGGGACCTAAATGAGGAATTTTGTAAATCAAAGTAAAACAAAATACAGGTTTTACAGAAGAAACTAAAGGAAGAAGCTGAATAAATAACAACTGCATCAGTGTTAATTTGATGTGAATCATATGATGGCGTCAGGCGTCTCAACCCTGCAGCAGGTTCTGCACAGACTCCATAATTAGGAATATAATTTAGATGACTGCTGTTTATTCCTCAAGGAGAGAGACTTGCAGAGTCTAATTTAAGGAGCATTGAAGCTGTTCTGTGTGTGTCGGGCATGTTGTAAGGCAGTCTGTATGTCACTGTTTTTAAAGTGTGTTTATGTATTTACATGTAAGTGTCTCTGTGTCTATTTGAAACGTGCTGCTTCCACTTGCCAGGACACTCTTGTAAAAGAGATTTTTAATCTCAAGGAGTTTTTTTATCCTGGTTAAATAAAGGTTTGAATGAATGAAAATGTTTTTCCTTTAATGTGTCACTTACTGTGACTTGTCCGGCCAGGCTCGCCATCTCCATAATTAGGAATATAATTTGGATGAATGCTGTTTATTCCTCAAGGTCTAATTTAAGGAGCATTGAAGCTGTTCTGGAGGTGTGTGTTGGCGTGTTTTTCCTCTAATGTGTCACCAGCAGAGCTGGAATGAATAATTTCTTTGTTATTAGTACCAAAGTACATGTTCCTTTCCAGGAATTCTCCTTAAAAACCACAGTTCCTTCTCAGGAAAGTATTACCTACATTATACCAGTCCGATGAGTCGGTCTGGATGAGTGAATAACCTGGAGCTGGTCTTCCTCCGCAGGTCTGCTGGGACCCACACTGAGGGCCCAGGAGGGCGAGACCATTGTGGTCACCTTCAGAAACCTGGCCACCGAAGCCCTCAGCCTGCACCCTCACGGCATCGCCTACGGGAAGCAGTCGGAGGGTAGGGTTAACCCCCGCTGCATGAAGGATGCATGTAATAATAATAATATAATAATATAAGGCCCCACACAGACATATATAATAATAATAATATAATAATATAAGGCCCCACACAGACAAATAAAATAATAATAATATAATAATATAAGGCACCACACAGACATATATAATAATAATAATATAATAATATAAGGCACCACACAGACATATAAAATAATAATAATATAATAATATAAGGCACCACACAGACATATAAAATAATAATAATAGAAATAGAATAATAGGGAGGCTGTGGCTCAGCGGTAGAGCGGTTGCCTGCCAATCGGAAGGTTGGTGGTTCAATCCCTGGCCCTGCAGTCCCATGTCGAAGTGTCCTCAACCCTCAACCCCGAGTTGCCCCCGATGCTGCACATCGGAGTGTGAATGTGTGTGAGTGTGTATCTGATGAGCAGGTGTGTAGATGTGTGTGAGTGTGTATCTGATGAGCAGGTGTAGATGTGTGTGAGTGTGTATCTGATGAGCAGGTGTGTAGATGTGTGTGAGTGTGTATCTGATGAGCAGGTGTGTAGATGTGTGTGTGAGTGTGTATCTGATGAGCAGGTGTGTAGATGTGTGTGAGTGTGTATCTGATGAGCAGGTGTGTAGATGTGTGAGTGTGTATCTGATGAGCAGGTGTGTAGATGTGTGTGTGAGTGTGTATCTGATGAGCAGGTGTGTAGATGTGTGTGAGTGTGTATCTGATGAGCAGGTGTGTAGATGTGTGTGAGTGTGTATCTGTGTGTGAGTGTGTATCTGATGAGCAGGTGTGTAGATGTGTGTGAGTGTGTATCTGATGAACAGGTGTGTAGATGTGTGTGAGTGTGTATCTGATGAGCAGGTGTGTAGATGTGTGTGAGTGTGTATCTGATGAGCAGGTGGCACCTTGTGTGAGTGTGTATCTGATGAGCAGGTGGCACCTTGTACGGCAGCCTCGGCCACAGTGTATGAATGTGTGTGAATGTATCCTGTATGATGTAAAAGCGCTTTGAGTAGTCGTTAAGACTAGAAAAGATATATAAATACACACATTTACAAGAGAACCAAGGCTGAGACCGCGCTGTGCAATCATTACAGTGCAATATTTAATATTTAACCCTTTAATTTCATTACAGTGCAATAGTTAATATTTAACCATTTAATCTCATTACAGTGCAATATTTAATATTTAACCCTTTAATTTCATTACAGTGCAATATTTAATATTTAACATAAACCCTGTAACCCAGTCTGTCTGTTAGGGACATGGTGGGTGGTCTTGAAGTTACTCATTTCAATTATTACACAAGATTGGCCAACACAACAAACACACATTGTTTGTCTTTTTCTAAAATATTAACCAGAGGGACAGATTATCGAGGTAGACGATACTGAAGTCCAACAGGAAGCGTTGCTAAGCCTGAGGAAACCAGCGTCTGTGTCCAGAGAGACAGCAGGACATTACTGCTCTGGGTAATGTAGGAAATGGACTCCAAGTTCTCCTTAATTTGCTCTTAATGCGAAAGTCAGAGTGCAGAAGTTGTTTTAAAGGTCCCATGACATGGTGCTTTTTGGACTCTTTTATATAGACCTTAGTGGTCCCCTGAAGTCTCTTTCCTAAAATTCGGCCTTGGTCCAGAATTCCAGCCTCTAGAGCCAGTCCCACAATGAACTTTCCTTAGTATGTACCATTTCTGAGTCTGTCATATTACGATAATCAGAATTTAAGACAATATTGAGCCTTATACATCGATATCAATGTAATATCGATATACTGCCCAGCCCTAGGTAAGTCTTCATTATTTTTGGGAATTGAGAGGAATGTCACTTCACAAAGTGTGTTAGGATAGTCAGTAGTCTCCTCAGATTGCTCGGCAATGGGATCTAATTAATTCGATTGTTCCATCATGATTGTGTATTTGTTCATAACGAAGAGAGTTTTTCTCTGCTTGGTGTGATTTTGCAGGAGCGAACTACTTTGACAACACGTCCCAGAAAGAGAAAGAGGACGACGTTGTGCGGCCGAACAGTCAACATGTTTACTACTGGGAGGTGACGAAAGAGGTTTCTCCACAGCCCAGCGACCCTACCTGTCTCACCTACACCTACATCTCCCACAAAAATGTTGTCAAGGACTACAACTCAGGCCTCATTGGTGCTTTACTCATCTGCAAGCCCGGTAAGAGGAAAAAAGTGACTTTAGTTTCAAGTAGAACTTGCCGTGTGTTACTGTGTGCATCGCCAGACCTTCCTCCACACCGCTGCGGAGGAGGGTCTGGGTTTGGCCAGACTGTTCAAGACCAAGGATCCCTTGGACAAACGGATCAGGGACCCCCTACTATATACAGTATATTGTATAAAATTAACTTTCATATTAAACTGGGTCTAAAATAAGATGTAGGTTGGTACCTTTTTAGTGCATAGAATAAAAACTGCTGTTAAAATAATAATAATAATTGTTGGTATGATTTTATAAATAAGGTTATAATATTAAACATACATGTGGCACAGTGAATTCTTTGGGATTAACTGTATGGCCAGTAAGCAGAGGTGGGTAGAGGAGCCAAAAATTGTACTCGAGTAAAAGTACTGTTACTTCAGAATAATATGACTCAAGTAAAAGTAAAAAGTAGTCATCCAAATAATTACTTGAGTAAGAGTAAAAAAGTACTTGGTGAAAAAACTACTCAAGTAGTGAGTAACTGATTTATTTCTTAGCACAAAATAATCAATCAGACATAGCGTAGCTGCTGTTTGGGACTGTTCCTAAGGTAACCATGCTTTTAATATGAGGCCGGGGGGTTCCTCCCCGTCTGTGTCTGCATTGCCGATGGTTGATTCTGACATCTTTGTTTTGCTACGACTGTAAAGCTAACCTGTCCCGCCGCTGAGATCGAGTATGGTCACATGACTGCACAACAACGTTTGATTGGTGGAACACAGTCAGGTAGAGCCTTCAGCGGAAGACTCTCTCTCTCTCTCTCTCTCTCTCTCTCTCTCTCTCTCTCTCTCTCTGTCAAAATAAAACATTAAAATGAGACGTACGCCAAACAGGTAAAAAGAAAAGTAACAAGCTCATTGTTTCCTAATGTAGCGGAGTAAGAGTACAGCTTCTTCTTCACAAATCCACTCAAGTAAAAGTAAAAAGTATAGTGATTCAAAACTACTCCTAGAAGTACAATTTTTTCAAAAACTTACTACTACTATTACTACTTACTTACTTACTAGTATATGAAACGGAGTAAACTTTTGCCAGTAAGTCTATCATCACTGTTTTGATTTTTTCACAAATAGGCTGATTTATATTGGCTAATAATGTGTTGATATTTAAAATTTAAAATTAATAATTTGGTGCCCCCCCTGCAGTAACTGTCAGTCTTGGGTGGCGCTATGGAGCCACGGTGCCTCTGCAAAACAGCCTCGGGAAGGAACTTGTTTTAGTGGAACATGTGTACGTTCAAAGGTTGTTTTAGTCGTAAAAACTCTGATTGGACAGATAGTCTAGCTAGCTGTCTGGATTTACCCTGCAGAGATCTGAGGACCAGGTAACCATAGTCCTCAGATTGTACAGATAGTCTAGCTAGCTGTCTGGATTTACCCTGCAGAGACCTGAGGACCAGGTAACCATAGTCCTCAGATTGGACAGATAGTCTAGCTAGCTGTCTGGATTTACCCTGCAGAGATCTGAGGACCAGGTAACCATAGTCTTCAGATTGGACAGATAGTCTAGCTAGCTGTCTGGATTTACCAGGTAACCATGCAGAGACCTGGATTTACCCTGAGGACCAGGTAACCATAGTCCTCAGATTGGACAGACAGTCTAGCTAGCTGTCTGGATTTACCCTGCAGAGATCTGAGGACCAGGTAACCATAGTCTTCAGAAATCCAGTTCCCAGAGTTCAAAATTACAACAAAGAAAGTGGGAGGAAACGGACATCTGGCCTAAAATCAGGGACATCTGGCGGAATTTTTGGCAGCACCTGAGCAATCCCTGAAATGAAACGTCGTCGATAAATAGACTATTGTGTACGCTGCTAAGTCTGAGTAATACATTTTGTTCCTTGGTGTTTGTAATATTCTCACATGATACTTAACAATCTGCAACAACCTGGTCATTAAGTGGATTTCTCCCTCTGTTTCTCTTAGGCAGTCTGGATGAGTCCGGGAAGCAGGTCGGCGTCTACCATGAGTATGTGTTCCTGTTTGGGGTTTTTGATGAGAATGAGAGCAAGTACAAACCAAAAGGCCATGCCAACCATGTGAAATACACCATCAATGGATACACAATGGGATCGCTACCTGGTGAGTCTGTCCAGTCATTTTGTTAAAACATCAGGACACGTCAGACTGAGTTCTGATCAGAAACATCTGTTAACAGCGAGTAGCCATTAGGGGTGTAACTCACAAGTTTTATCATTAAACATTTATTACATCAGTTATTTGGACAACTTAGACTTTCCATTTTTGCTGATTAAATTATTTAATTATTCTTTTATTATGTGACTAATCAAATAGTTGTATAATAGCCCTTGATACGTGCTCACTGTATATTTGGAATAATGCACTGATATAAAACATACTGGCAATGTTTGCCTCCAACGTGTGTGTTATTGTTGTATATCAGAACACTTTATTGTGTACATTAAGATAACTTAGTTTATCCATCAAAACATTAACAGGGCAACTCTTGGGGATGAAACTTTACTCTTTAAACTTCAATTTTAATCGTAATACTTCCTCATTTTTACTTTGGAACAAGAGATCTTTACGGATGTATTACAGTACTTTACTGTTGTGGCTACTTATACTCAAATTAATGATCTGAACACTTCTTCCATCGCTGCTCCCATGTACAGATTGAGAGTAAGATGTCGTGGTGTACAGTATGTAGTGTGCAGTCAGTGCAGAGATGTTCACCAAATGTCCGGCAAAACTATTCAAAGATACTGTAAAACCCAAAACACGCCCACAAGTTGCTAACAGTTTGTCTCCATTGTGTCCAGATGTCAGTATGTGTGCCTTTGCCTCTGTGAGCCTGCATCTGGTGGGTATGAGCTCAGAACCCGAGGTGTTCTCGGTGCATATGAACGGGCAGGTGCTGCAGCAGACCGGCCACAAAGTGTCATCAGTGGGCCTGATAAGCGGCTCCGCGGCCACTGCCAGCATGGTGGCTCTGCACACGGGCCGCTGGCTACTCTCCTCACACACCATCAAGCACATGGAGGGTATGTGGTTCCGCACTCAGAAGTAGGGCTGGATAACGAATTCAATACTTTTTAGGCCCTGACTGAATTGCCTCTAAAGTAATGAGTAGCAACAAATGCCTTGTCATTCAATACCCAATTTCAATACGCTGTAACAAATTTAAAGTAAAATTTAAAGTAACTTATTGGCAACAATTGGTCAGCAAGTACTATTTACAGTACTAAAGTGGCTATATTGTCATTTCTTAGACTACTGTGATGTTGTCATGTCGACAAGGTTGTAATGTAAACGTTACAGCATTCTACTGTAAAAATCATATACAGTAGTGTTACTGTGAAATCTAAAGTAAATAACTGTAGATTTCACAGCCATTATTTACAGTGTACCTAAGAAGTAAACCTAATCGGTGTCAGTGAGCCAATCAGCATGCAGCATGTGTCATGCGATGCAGGGAGTTGTGGACCCAAATGCAGAGACAGACAAGAATGCTGAGTATTTAATAAAATAATAACAAAATCCAAACAACAAAAGGTGTCCTGTAACAGCAGACAAAATCAACGAATATGAGGAACACAAAGACCAACTGGGTAAACACAACATAAACACCATAAACAGAAGAATGATCTGACACCAGACAAGGGGGACATGGAGACTAAATACAAGAGGTACAGGTGACACAAGGGCTGGGAACAGCTGAAAGACATCAGACAATCACAAGGGCGAGAAAACTAAAGGCAGAAAAACAAGACTATCAAAATAAAACAGGAAACAGAACATACACAATCATAACAGCATGCTTCTACTAAGATCTAATACTGTTTGTGACTGGCTGTCTAGCGCTACACGTCGTACAGACATGCAGAGATGGGGCTCGCCTAGTAGGAGAGGGAAAAAAAATTAAAAGATTTGTGCCGTAAAGTTGTCATTTCTTTTTGTTTTATAAAATTGGTATCAAAAAAGGTATAATTTAGAACTGGCATCAAAGTCAATGTATTGGTATCTGTATAGGAACACCCGGCCCTAGTTATAAGATAAACAGACCCATCATCCGGCATAGATAGCTAAATGTATGTCTTTCTGCTATTACAGCTGGCATGCATGGTTTCGTGGATGTGAAAAAGTGTGACAACTTCCAAGCACCCCTGCGAAGGATGACCATTGAACAAAAACGCCACAGCAGGGAGTGGACGTACTACATAGCTGCAGAGGAAGTCATCTGGGACTACGCACCTAACATGCCCGAACACATCGACAAGTAAGCAGCTTTTACAGACCCATTTCAAAAATGTCACGAGTTTTATAGCATTATTAAAGGTGCACATGCAAACAAAAAAACGAACATTTCACTTTATGAGGTTTTTTAACATGAATATGCGTCCCCCCGGCCTGCCTACGGCCCCCCAGTGGCTAGAAATGATGATAGGTGTAAACCGAGCCCTGGGTATCCTGCTCTGCCTTTCAGAAAATGAAAGTTTATATGGGCTGATCTGGAATCTTGCTCCTTATGAGGTCATAAGGGGGACTGGCTGTAGAGGCTGGAATTCTGCACCAAGGCTGGATTTTAGGAAAGAAACTTCAGATACAGTATTAGGGACCACTAAAGGTCTATATAAAGAGACTTCAGATACAGTATTAGGGGGCCACTAAGGTCTATATAAAGAGACTTCAGATACAGTATTAGGGGACCACTAAGGTCTATATAAAAGAGACTTCAGATACAGTATTAGGGACCACTAAGGTCTATATAAAGAGACTTCAGATACAGTATTAGGGGACCACTAAGGTCTATATAAAAGAGACTTCAGATACAGTATTAGGGGACCACTAAGGTCTATATAAAGAGACTTCAGATACAGTATTAGGGGACCACTAAGGTCTATATAAAAGAGACTTCAGATATTAGGGACAGGTCTATATAAAGAGACTTCAGATACAGGGGACCACTAAGGTCTATATAAAGAGACTTCAGATACAGTATTAGGGACCACTAAGGTCTATATAAAGAGACTTCAGATACAGTAATTAGGGGACCACTAAGGTCTATAAAAAGAGACTTCAGATACAGTAAAGGGGACCACTAAGGTCTATATAAAAGAGACTTCAGATACAGTATTAGGGACCACTAAGGTCTATATAAAAGAGACTTCAGATACAGTATTAGGGGACCACTAAGGTCTATATAAAAGAGACTTCAGATACAGTATTAGGGGACCACTAAGGTCTATATAAAAGAGACTTCAGATACAGTATTAGGGACCACTAAGGTCTATATAAAAGAGACTTCAGATACAGTATTAGGGACCATTAAGGTCTATATAAAAGAGACTTCAGATACAGTATTAGGGACCACTAAGGTCTATATAAAAGATACTTCAGATACAGTATTAGGGACCACTAAGGTCTATATAAAGAGACTTCAGATACAGTATTAGGGACCATTAAGGTCTATATAAAGAGACTTCAGATACAGTATTAGGGACCACTAAGGTCTATATAAAAGAGACTTCAGATACAGTATTAGGGACCACTAAGGTCTATATAAAGAGACTTCAGATACAGTATTAGGGGACCACTAAGGTCTATATAAAGAGACTTCAGATACAGTATTAGGGACCATTAAGGTCTATATAAAAGCATCCAAAAAGCACCATGTCATGGGACCTTTAACTTTTGCTTCACTAAGGGGTTAAACATATTAGGAGTTATTTTACGTCTTTCACTCTGCTGCATTAATTTAGAGAATCTCTCACATCTTTAAGCTCTATTTGAAGTAGAAGAAAAGTTTTGCACCGATTAAAAAATAACACTGTTGCCACACAACTTGAATACAGTGTTTTAAATGGTCTTGTTATTTTACGGAAGTTATATATCAGTGTCTCATAAATTAAATAACTCCTTTCATCCTTTGTGTAGGGACTTCACGTTGCAGTACCTGAGACAGTCACCAACACGCATAGGTGGGAAGTACAAGAAGGCAGTGTACACGCTGTTCAATAATGAGTCATTCACTGAAAGGTTAGAGTCCAAGCAAAGGAAAAATGAGCTTGGGATCTTGGGCCCAGTGATCAAAGCGCAAATCCGAGATGTCATCAAGGTGAGATCATGTTTAAATCAATCTGCATTTATAGCACTTTAACACACATACAGAACACCAGAGAAACTGTGAATGCTAAGCTAAAAGAGTTGTCTTAAGGTTTGGTTTAAACCTGTGGACAGACACCATAAGCCCATTGTGCAAGTATTCTCCCCAGCATGAAGCTTCATATGAGCCCTCCAGAAATCTCAGGTGCTTTCTCCATTTCCTAGTGTAGACATCCAATCTGAAAAAACATTTATATGACATTTTCTTAAACGTTGCCACTCTAGACATCTCACAAGCCCACTCCTGATTCACCCCTTCATTCTTTGTTCCCTTTAAAATAATCTGTCTGGCTATCATCAAGTCTGGACCCAGCTGCTTATGTGCTTATTCATCCCATTTAGGATTAGCTCATCTAACAGAACAAATAATCTTGGGCTGAATGGAACCTGGGTCCCAGCAATCCGGTCCAAAACTCCTTTTTTACAGGACCTTATTAACGTCCTCTGTCTTACATTTCCAACAATTTTGTGCATCATTCAATCTAGAGGGAGTCCAGTAGAGTCGATGCATAATCTTAAACTTGAATCCTTCACATCACGTGACGTTTTAATATTCCTACAAATTGTGTCCCACTCCTCATAATCCAGTGTAATACTCATTTCCATTTCCCATTTCTTCTGGAGGGCTGTGCAGGCTCCATCCCCCAGGTTCAGCATAAGCACAGAATAATACCCAGAAACTCGTTGTGGTATTGTGGTAGTGGTATTTTAAAACAATGACTGTGACCACAGAGTCAACTCAAGAATCATTTGTCTCTAATGCTTTCATTCTGGTCATCCAGCATAATCATCCAGCAGCATTTATCACTGTTGACAGATGGCATGTCTTCTCACATCCTCCTGTCCCTTTTTAAAGATTGTTTTTAAGAACATGGCCTCCAGGCCCTACAGCATCTATCCACATGGGCTGACAATAGAGAAGTCAGACGAGGGAGTAAACTACCCAGCAGGAGGTACTAAATATCTCCTTACAGTAACACTTGGGTATTGATATCCACTTTGGTTTTATTAAATAAAAAGATTGCAATTAACTTGATGAGGTATTTCCCTATGTGTTTGCCAGGCAACCAGTCTCATGGTGTTCAGCCAGGTGAGACACACACCTACATATGGAGAGTGGTCGACGAGGACCAGCCTCTCGAAGGAGACTCTCGATGTCTGACACGACTGTACCACAGTGCAGTGGACACACCGCGCGACATCGCCTCAGGGCTGATAGGGCAAATCCTTATCTGCAAGAGTCGGTCCCTCAATATCAGGGGGGTGCAGGTAAGAGGATTCTACGTACATTCATTTGTATGTGTCGTTTAATGTTAATCTGTTTGTCAATCAGTTGGTCCATACATACATTGATTCTGTATTGCACATTTAACACTCAGAAATACACCCACCAGATGCACTGTCAATCAAATAAACGGCTGTAGAGAAAATCAAAAGACAGACAGACAGACAGAGAATCCTTTTAGTTAAGTTAGATTAAAAGTCAGAGTTTTGACTTTTGGTTTGTTTCTACAGCTAAAAGCAGACAAGGAGCAGCATGCTATGTTGGCTGTATTTGATGAGAACAAGAGCTGGTACCTGGATGAAAACATTCGCCAATATTGCGATCAATCCAAAGTCAACAAGGCAGACCCGGAATTTTATAAGTCCAATGTCATGCACTGTAAGTTTTTACCACAATTGCATTGAAGGTGATAAAAGCTAATCCTAAAAAGATATACTTTATTCACTCCATTATTTGGTTATACATATGACTGCAATGTCTTGAACTGCCGGTCCAACAACTAATATTCATGTGTATGTCCTCACAGCAATTAACGGTTATGTGTATGAGAGCGGCCCGCTCTTGGGCTTCTGCAATGGCGAGATTGCAACATGGCACGTGTCCAGCATTGGAGCACATGACTACATCCAGACAGCTACTTTCTACGGCCATACATTTGAGGTGAATGGGCGGACAGAGGACTTCCTCAGTCTCTACCCTATGACTGGAGAGACCATCACTATGAACATGGACAACGTTGGTCAGTCAGGGTTTACAATGCCCTCTTTTATGTCAGATTATGTATCCAAATTTTCATCTGTAGGGATACTTTAAGAAATTATTGTTACAGCAGAGAGTTAATAATTAAATAGTTTATAGTTAATGCTATAGTATATTGCTTAGTTTTGGCACTCGAGCTGATGCATGCTAATGTCGCCAGATTACACCATTTTGTAAACTTTGCCACACTGAGGAATACAGATATAGTTTTGTGGAGCTGACAAGCTTAATGACCTTTGTATCAACTCATTTGCCAATGGCTAAAGGTCCTGTAGGTAGGATTGTGAAGATCCAGGATTTTAAAATTTAAACGTCGACAACTTCTCAGTTCCTCCCCCCATTCCGCTAAAGCCCAAAACAGCTAAGCCACTCCCCCTTTTTTAAATTACCTGCTTCATGTAGTTCTGCTGGAACATAGGGTCAGTTTCAGCAAATATGACAGAAGGTTTGTTTTTATTAGGCTTACCTTTAATAGTAACTTAAGTTCATTAATATAGAATAGTTGCACACTGTAGCTTTAATGCCGTCATCTTAAAATTTTGCATTTGCAAAGTGACAGTTGCATCGTTATTACATGGATGTTTTTTGTGTGTCTTTCTTGAACCAGGTGTCTGGCTCATGGCTTCCCTAAATTCCCATGAGACAACCAAAGCAATGCACGTAAAGTTTCAGGATGTCGAGTGCTTTCGTGACAACATGTATGAGTACAGTGATGAATCAATGGACTTTAATGCGTGGAACCCTCTGAGCAAGGATGAAATAAAGAAGGACAAGGAAAAGCCCAAACCTGTGATAGTAACACCAGCTGAGCCAGATATGTACACAGACTTGTTTGCAGATGAATTAGGTCTCAGGTCTCTGAAGAACCAAACAAGGGCCTCGAGTACGGAGCAGCTGGACCTCTCTTTCCTCGACGATGATGCTGTTGATGTGCCCGACAGAGATACAAATATCACCCCTAATTCCAAGGAGACAAAGAACAAAAGTGAGACCTCTATTCCAAAGCCAAATACACTAAATGAGACATTGATTTCAAATTGGGAAGAGGTGGATGAACTGAACCTTACAGCGGTTAATTTGCTGAACCAAAGCATGAGCGAGAATGTAACACACGTGCAGAACAGTAGTGCGCCATCAGCTTTTGACAATTCATTGGTTTATAAAACAGAGAACACAACCCTGTTTTATAGCCCAAATAAATTACTAAAGAATGACAGCATAACTACAGATAGCAGTGCTTTTGTATCAAATCTCATTAATGTTTCAGTGTCTGGAAACACAACCGTTCACAATGCTACGGTTTCATCAATGGTTCAAAATGTATCCGCAGAGATTACCAATCATACTGCAGTATTACAAGAAACTTCTAATCTTAGTGTAGCTTTAAGACGAGATTCAAGTTCCATCTTGGACACTGAAAAAGTGCTCGAATCCTGACTGGTGATAACCTGACTTCCGTAGGCGTGGTCTTGGTGGAGGATTTTGAAGAGAGAGTCACCAGAGGGGATGCGTTTTCCTACTCTGTGCCTCTATCCAGTTCTAGCCCAAACAATCTCCACAGCACACCAGAGAGCAACGCCACCTCTCTATCACACAGTTTACAAAAGGAAGATGGGAATAATACAGCAGCTAATCATGTTAACGTGTCAACAGACGGCACAAACTCTCCGTTGTCTATTCCAACGGCCCATGTTGAAGAGGTTAACATCATTAGCATAGAGAGAAGCAACTTAACCATCTCAGAGATAGAGGTGGAGGCTACCGACAACAAAACCAGTGACATTGACGCCCTGATTACCACAGCCGACCCGTTTATTTCTATGGCTAATGTTGAAGAAGTTAACATCATCAGCATGGAAAAAAGCAACTTGACCATCTTAGATTTAGAAGTGGAGGCCAAAGACAACACAACCAGTGATAATGACTCCCTAGTCACCACATCAGAGCCATCTATACCAATGGCTGATGTTGTAAAGGTTAACATGAACAGCACAAAGATAAGCAACTTGACCATGTTAGATTTAGAAGTAAAGGTCAAAGACAAAGAAACCAGTGACAATGAATCCCTGATCATTGCAGCCGAGCCGTCTGTTCCAATGGCCGATGTTGAAAAGTTAACATCATCAGCATAGAAAAAAGCAACTTGACCATGTTAGATTTAGAAGTGGAGGCCACAGACAACACAACCGGTGATAATGACTCCCTAATCACCACAGCAGAGCCATCTATACCAATGGCTGATGTTGTAGAGGTTAGCATGAGCAGCACAGAGAGAAGCAACTTGACTATCTTTGAGTTGGAGGTGGATAGTGACAATGACTCCCTGGTTACCACAGTAGATGCGGAGTATGAACTTCAAATGAATTTTACTGAAAGTGTACCTATTTCAGCCAATTCCAGCCTTGAAGATGTAACACACGTTTTGTTTGGAACTGGGCCCTTACAGAATATGACAGAGAAAACATTAAGATCAAATTTATCAAAGGAGATTAGTTCAGAGAGTTGGGAGAATGTCACAGCCCTTCCTGGTGAGTTGAACCACACAGCTCCTGCAGAACGTTTATCCAATGAGACAGAGCTGTACCTCTCGAGCGATGGGGTAAGAAAGAGCAATTCTGGGGGGGCCTTAGACAGCATTGAAGAAGTGCTAATCTACCTCACAGAAAACAAAACGCACGTGATGAAAACCACCAACGTCAAAATGCAGGAGCACAACTGGACTTATGAGGAAACTCACCAAATGGAATCGGTGGAGATCCCTGACTACATGATGAAATATTTCGAGAAAGAAACCCCTAAAACGACGCCAACTCCAAAAAAGACCAAGAAGGTGAACCTCCGACAGAGGCCTCAGAAGGGCCAAGGCATGAAAACAAAGAAGAGGAAGGAATACAAGCCTCAGGCCAAGAGTGGATTACCATTCTCCCCCCGGGGGTTCAATCCAGGCGTGACCCTGCGTGGGGCACAACCACTTTTATCACAGCCCCTCTCTGATGAGGAGGAGCTCATTAACAAGCCTGTGGTCATTGGTGTGCCCAGGCCTGATTTCAGTGACTACGAGCTGTATGTTCCTGGAGACAACCCAGATCATCTCAGGTTGGAGGAAAATGTGAAGGCAGATGAATATGAATATGTGACATACAAAGACCCCTACAAAGGTGATGAAGACATCAAGAGTCTTAACCTGGATGACACAACCAAATACTTCTTAAAGTTATCAAGCCCAAATGTCAGGACTTATTTCATCGCTGCAGAGGAGGTTGAGTGGGACTATGCTGGCTACGGACAGAGGTAAGCTCAGAGATAGAAGTAAGTTAGTAGTTTGATTTATTGGAAAACTTCACAGCAGGTTGTAAGGCTCTAGGTCATTTTTATCGTTTTATCATTGATATCAACTTGTACACCATTTACACATCCCAAAAGGCTGTGAACATGTTGCAAAAGATACTCCGATTTTTTATGTTAGTTAAAAGAAAATATCACTAGAAAACAACACTTTCACATGTAACTGCCTCTATTTTTTTAGTGGTGCCTTTTATTTATCGTGCAGCGCTATGAGGTACACAGCTATACACATCCAATGATGAAATATTGTCCTGTTATCGCAACAGGAGGCAGGACGAATCACAACCAAACAGCAGAGAAACTAAGTTCACCAAGGTGGTTTTCCGAGGTTACATGGACAGCAGCTTTAGCACACCTGACGTCCGTGGAGAGATGGATGAGCACCTCGGCATCCTGGGACCGGTCATCAAGGCCGAGGTTGGGCAAAGCATCGTGGTAAGACTCTCATCATCGACTGCAAAGCCAAAATCTGTATAACTGTTCGGGGATCTCATATTTTCAAATTGTATTTTCTGTGTGGAGGCTTCACTGTAATCCTTTTTTATGTTTATTGTTTCATAGGAGCATTTACATGGTTTTTATTGTTGCTTTATGTCAATCATGCCTTAATGGAATATTTTGACATTTTGTGATAACCACATAGTTGCTTTCTTTCCAAGACTTAGAATTACGTATTCAGAATAAAATAAGAAATGTCTGTGTGCTAATACATGAGGTAGCTTAGCACAAAGACTGAAAACAAAGGAAATAGCTAGCCATGCTCCATGTAACTAGCATTTCTAAAGCTCACTAATTAACTTGTTAAATCTTATTGATCTGTACAAAAATGTAATGTAAAATTTGTAATGACAAAAAGCAAAGTTTTGGTTTCATGGGTTTTATTTTTGCGGACTATATCTTGGCCAGGAACAGTAACTTCCTGCAGGGTGCTTGCTGATTCCCCCCGTTTACAGTCTTTGTGCTAAACTTAGCTAACTGACTTCTGGCTTGCATATTTACAGACATTGATCTTTCAATCTACCTCTCGGCAGGAAAATAAATAAGTGTGTCTTTTTGTCTTGTAGGTGGTGTTCAGGAACAAAGCCAGCCGTCCGTACTCCTTACATCCAAACGGGGTTTCCTATACCAAGTACGCAGAGGGTTTGTCCTATGAAGATGGCTCTAAGTACCGGTATAAAGATGACAACGAGGTTCAACCCAATAAAACCTTTACGTATTTATGGGAGGTCAATTCTATGGTTGGGCCAACGGCAGACGAGTCTCACTGTCGGACCTGGGCCTACTATTCAGGCGTTAATCCTGTGAGTAATTTGTACTTTGTAGACAATTGTTTAGTGTGTCAGGCATTGGATAAATGCTATTTGCAAATATAAATTAAAGCCACTGTGTAAAGAATGAGTTTCTGAATGTGGCACCATGCCTTGCAAAACTCTGTTTCGGGAAACAACAACCAACTTTGAGTTAGCCGGCTATTGGCTGAAATTGACAAGTTTTAAAGAAAAATTGGATCGTGCAACAAGGCAGGCCTGCTTTTTTCTTACATGGAATAATAAAAATAATAATAATAATAATAATAATAATGAGACATTTTACGTATGGGTTCCTTACATTTAAAAAGGCAAATATAATTAAATTTGAAAAATGATGGTAATGATTTACAAAGAATATCTTTACGACATTTATTATCTGACTGGGAGGTTTTGGTACCGACTGGCAGGGATTTGCCATAGAGAAAATACACACGGCGATACACTGGTAAGAGCCAATGGCGTACTGTATGTGTGAAGGAGCCTGACCTTACCCCGCAGCGCTGTAGAGAGCCGAGCAAGCGAGACTAGGATGAAAGTAAATGTGTCACCTTTCACCAGGATTGTGTAATTTCTCTACAAACCCAGATGTGTTTGGGTTGAGCAAAGTGGAAGTTATTCACATTTCTTTTAAGCCAATATTTAACCTAGCGTATGATCTGTCTCTTAGGAAAGAGACATCCACTCTGGCTTGATTGGGCCTTTGCTGGTGTGTCGAGAGGGAACCCTGAATAGGGAGTTGACTGACATGAGGGAGTTCACGCTGCTTTTCATGACCTTCGATGAGTCGCAGAGCTGGTACTACAAGGAGAACCACGAGATGATGCAGAGGAAAAGCCGAAGGAGATTTATGGATACCAACTCCAATGAGAACCTCAAGTTCCACTGTAATGCATTATGTACCTCCGACAAGCCTGGTTTAAATGATCCTCCACCCAAAAACCTGTCGTTAACCTAGGATTATATCACATGCTAATTCCAACACACAGAGTATGTTCATACACTTTTGATAATATATCATTGCGTCAACATATGTAGGTATAACTGAACTGCGATAACTTTTCTTCCATGCATTCAAGACTTATCAGTTACAGAACAGAAAAACCGGACCAAAACTGATAAAACTATCTTGTTGTTTCCCAAAGCCATTAATGGCATTACATACAACCTGAAGGGCCTGAGGATGTACACCAAGCAGCTGGTGTGCTGGTACCTGATCAACATGGGTTCTCCCAAAGACTTTCAGAGCGTCCACTTCCACGGACAGACGTTCCTCCACAAGAAGACCACCAGCTACAGACAGGCCGTCTACCCACTGCTGCCTGGTGAGCAACACCACGTCTGATTCTTCTGTTGGTTTTCTGCTTTCACGTTTTCAATAGAGGTATTAAAACTGCTCTGGAACTTCATCCACAGTGTAACTCTTGTAAAAAAAAACAAAAACAAAAACATTATATACTGTACATATGAAAACAGACTTTTAATTTTTGTCAAACATACGATGTAGCAGGTTTCGTTAATGCGCCATATGGTCGCTAGCCTACTAACTAAGTTAGTGAACATGTAAATATACAACAAAACATTAAAATATAAAATAAACATGTTAATCCTCTGAGCCCTAAGGCCATTTTTACAGTTCGTTGTCCGTCTGGATTTATTTTATAAAGCTTGTGAAACATCAACCCTGTTGTCTACAGTCAAGATATGAACATCAATTTTTTCAGGACAAACTGGGTTAGTAGAATATTTGGGTTGCAGTGAAGTCACTTGCATGTTAAAAATGGTTGTAGGACCTTAAAGACAAATAAATAAATAAAACATGAATCTCACAGATATGTATTGATATCACAGACAGAGCAGTAAAACCTCTAAAAACCCTTCTCATATGTCTTGGGAGTCACACTGTGAAGAAATAAACATAGAGCGCACTCTCTTAAAGGTGCATTACTGTAAGTGATCCTGCACAAATATTGTTGATATTTGAAATCATACCCTAAAAATGTATTGGATTACATCACTTGCTACACCTTTAATTACCATGTGGTGCTAAATCAACTGCACAGACAACAGCTCCCCCTACTGACCCCACGGCCATATGCTTCCCACTCAGAGGGATTGGACTTGACCGGGATATTTGAAGGCTATCTCAAGGAGCATTTCGGGGAATTCAGCACAAGAGGTGTACAGTATTTGAATTGACAATAGCTCAAAACTGTAATGCAGACAGTGGTGGAAGAAGTATTCAGATCCTTAATTTCAGTAAAAGTACTAATACCACACTGTAAAAGTATGCTGTTTGAATTTAATATTAATGTTACTTAAGTAAAAGTATGTATGTTTCATCAGGAAAATGTACTTAAAGTATCAAAGTAAATTGCAGAAAAATCCTCACATTTTGGAAATTGGAAACAATCAAACTGTTCTGTCATGTGTTTAATGGTCTAATCATTTCTGCTGGACTTCTAGGCCTTTGTAGTGTTGGGTAAGTTAATGTAAAATAAAACATTATATTTTGTGTGTGTGTGTGTTGCGTTATATTAGGCTAAAGAAACTTTTTTTTTTAAATATGTTCATTTAAAGTATCTGTGCATCTTTGCCTAATACTGAAAGTATTTTCAGTAAAGTGTATGTTCTTTAACTAAAGAGACACCAGTTTTCCTGTTTTCTGCATCTTGGGTGGCATTCAAGAACCAAGGAGTTTAGTGCCTTTTAGAATGGTTTGCACTAAAGCAAAGAAACCCAATACTTTAAGCTTTTTTTTGTTTAAGTGGTATTTATCTGCAACATCAAGTTGTATAATTACAGTTTTGTACAATACAAGTTCTCAAAACTATATAATAAATTTCTTTCTCTTTTAGAAAAAATACATTTATAAGTTTGGCTTTCCTTAGGGTCTATAACCTGGTCTGAAATGGTTCTATAATAATTTATAAATCGTGATATACTGTATATTGTTATCGCGAGAGGCTGCATATCAAATGGCTGCATGCCATATCCCCACATGTGTTTTGTGTTCAAAACTCTACATCTGTAACTAAAACTGTCATATTAATGTAGTGGAGTAAAAAGTACAATATTTCTCTCTGAAATGTAGAAGTAGAAAGTGGCATGAAAAGAAAAGACTCAAGTAATGTACAAGTACCTCAACATTTGTACTTAAGTACTTGAGTTACATTCCACCTCTGAATGCAGAGAATATCTACCGGCTAAACTGGATGTCAACAAACGTAGCAGACACAGTGTGTTTCAATGTAATTTATGTTACAAACTGTCTTTCAGGGAGCTTTGCTACTCTGGAGATGTTTCCATCCAAACCGGGCCTGTGGCAGCTGGAGACGGAAGTTGGTTTCAACCAACAGAAGGGCATGCAGACCCTCTTTCTGGTCCTAGATAATGGTACAAACAACTATAAAACACAGCATGCCAGCATTTAGACCTACTGTTATGGTGTGCTTTTATATTGAGATTTTATATTATGTTTCATCCAAGAGTGCTACCGTCCGCTGGGTTTGGAATCAGGCAGTGTGAAAGACAACCAGATCACAGCGATCAACACTAGAGGTACAGTAGCAACGCACCTATCTGTAGTACTACTGCAACCACAATGACTTTTGGAATGATCGTGTAGGGCAGCAGCTAACGAGTATTTGCATTGTCGATTCATCTGAAAATGAATACATTAGTTGTTTGGTCTATAAAATGTCAGGAAATGGCAAAAAATTGGATCTGTGAAAAAGCCCAAGATGACATCCTCAAATGTCTTGTTTTGTCCACAACTCAAAAATATTCAGTTTATTGTCACAGAGAAGAGAATATTCTTAAATATTCACATTTGAGAAGCAAGAATCAGAGAATTTTTACTTTTTTCCCATAAAAATGGCTCAAACCATGTATTCGATTATCAAAATAGTTGGCGATTTAATAGTTAACAATGAATTATTGCTGTAATCGTCACAAATGACAATATTTCCATCTTTGAAGGATTCTGGAAGCCCCATCTTGCCAGATTGAACAATCCGGGTAAATTCAACGCATGGAGTACAGAGCAGAACAAGAGCTGGATTCAGGTGTGTGTTGTCGGTGTGTATATAAATATATAGTAAGGGGGAGGGGGAAGGGAAGAATTCCATTATTTAATTATTGGTTTTGTTAATGTATAGTACCAGTCAAACGTGCTTTCTCATTCACTTGAATATACTGTATACTGTATATATATATAATTTAAAACAATTCTGCTACCTGTGGACTTCCCCCTCCACAGGTGGACTTCCAACGGCCAGTTGTTAATCAGCCAGGTGACCACGCAGGGAGCCAAGCAGATGTTCCATTCCCAATATGTGGTCAAGTACTCCATCTCCTACAGCACCGACCGCCAGAAGTGGATCTTCTATAAGGGCGACAGCAGGGACCTCAGGAAGGTGGGAGAAGTCTGATCACTTTGGATCAGTGCCAACACCAACAGATACAAACTAAGAAAGAAGTGTGTTATCACCATTTGTCTGGCTATCCCTCCTTCACCAGGTATTCCCTGGGAACCAGGACGCCCACACAGAAAAGAAAAACATCTTATTTCCTCCTGTGGTTGGACGCTTCATCAGGCTCCATCCCATCGACTGGTACGGCAAAGCCACAGTGCGCATGGAGTTCTACGGCTGTGAGCTCGACGGTAAGACGTTACCGGACATGTGCGTGCTGTGGAATTCTTCTTTCAAATTCACAAAATTTATGTACAATATACATAGTCCACACGTGACATCACGATACGATAACATCACAATACGCTAACATCACAACACAATAACATCATGATACGATAACATCACAATACGATAACATCACGATACAATAACATCACGACACGATAACATCATGATACGATAACATCATGATACGATAACATCATGATACGATAACATCACAATACGATAACATCACGATACAATAACATCACAATACAATAACATCACAACACGATAACATCACGATACAATAACATCACGACACGATAACATCATGATACGATAACATCATGATACGATAACATCATGATACGATAACATCACGATACGATAACATCACAATACAATAACATCACAACACGATAACATCACGACACGGTAACATCATGATACGATAACATCACAAAACAATAACATCACGATACGATAACATCACGACACAATAACATCACAATACGATAACATCGCAATACGATAACATTGCAATACGATAACATCACGACAATAACATCATGATACGATAACATCACGATACGATAACATCACAATACGATAACATCACAATACAATAACATCACGATACGATAACATCACGATACGATAACATCACGATACGATAACATCACGATACCATCACGATACGATAACATCAAAACACGATAACATCACAATACGATAACATCACAATACGATAACATTGCAATACGATAACATCACGACACGATAACATCACGACACGATAACATCACGACACGATAACATCGCGACACGATAACATCACGATACGATAACATCACAACACGATAACATCACGATACGATAACATCACAAAACAATAACATCACGATACAATAACATCACGATACGATAACATCGCGACACAATAACATCACGATACGATAACATCACAAAACAATAACATCACGATACAATAACATCACGATACGATAACATCACGACACAATAACATCACGATACGATAACATCACGATACGATAACATCACGATACGATAACATCACGATACAATAACATCACGATACGATAACATCACAATACAATAACATCACGATACAATAACATCACGATACGATAACATCGCGACACAATAACATCACGATACAATAACATCACGATACAATAACATCACGACACGATAACATCACGATACGATAACATCACGATACGATAACATCACGGTACGATAACATCACGATACAATAACATCACGACACAATAACATCACGACACGATAACATCACAATACAATAACATCACGATACGATAACATCACGATACGATAACATCACGGTACGAATACAACACGATACGATAACATCACGATACGATAACATCACAATACGATAACATCACAAAACAATAACATCACAATACAATAACATCACGATACAATAACATCACGATACAATAACATCACAACACGATAACATCACGATACGATAACATCACGATACAATAACATCACGACACAATAACATCGCGACACGATAACATCGCGACACGATAACATCACAATACAATAACATCACAACACGATAACATCACGATACGATAACATCACGGTACGAATACAACACGATACGATAACATCACGATACGATAACATCACAATACGATAACATCACAAAACAATAACATCACAAAACAATAACATCACAATACAATAACATCACGATACGATAACATCACAATACAGTAACATCACAATACGGAACATTACGATACGATAACATCGCGACACGATAACATCACAATACGATAACATCACAAAACAATAACATCGCGACACGATAACATCACAATACGATAACATCACAAAACAATAACATCACGATACAATAACATCACGATACAATAACATCACAACACGATAACATCACGACACGACAACATCACGATACAATAACATCACGATACAATAACATCGCGACACGATAACATCACAATACAATAACATCACGATACGATAACATCACAATACGGTAAACATCGGAACATTACGATACGATAACATCACGATACAATAACATCATGATACGATAACAACACGATACGATAACAACACGATACGATAACATCACAATACGGTAACATCACAATAACATCACGATACGATAACATCATGACACGATAACATCACGATACAATAACATCGCGATACGCTAACATCGCGATACAATAACATCACAATACGATAACATTTTTTAGGGGGTTATGTCAACCAAACTGTAAGTGAGAAGAAGACTCAAATATATTTGACTTTTTCTGAATAAAAGCATTTCATACATGTCTGGCCCTTGATGTGATTCCCATTTTCCAGTGAAGTTTAGCTTCCACTACCTTAAAAGTATGAGTTCCAATACCCAGCCCTAGTGTACACACAGTATGTACTCCAGTAGTGACAGAGAGTTGGTTCTATAAATGTAACCTTTCTAATCTCTTGTGTCAGGTTGCTCTGTGCCTCTGGGGATGGAGAGCAGACTGATAGAAGACCATCAAATCACAGCCAGCTCCACAGCTTCCAGCTGGTACTCTGGACCCTGGAAACCCTCTCTCGCACGCCTCAACACACGGGGAACCATCAATGCATGGCAGGCTAAGGTACAAATCCTAAATCTGGCATGACAGGTCAAAATGAATGAATTTAAATTAAGTATCTGAGTGACCTTCCAGCAGTACACACACTTACACGTCCCTCAAAACCCTTGAAAATGTGTTAATTTTATGCTTGTGCAGTTGATCAGAAAAAAATGATGAGATGAGAAAAACTATTATTTTGCGCATTACAGTTAAACAAGTAAACTCTTATTTGTCTTGTGTTCTGAATGACACTCTCACTTTCTCCTCCCGAAAGCTAAACTCAGTCAGGCAACATTTAAATCATCTTTCCAAAAGTCAACAAGAAATGTTGTTATATAATCGTGATTTAAATTCTGACCAAAATAATTGTGTATATGTTTTTTTTCCACAAGCAAGCAGCAGCCCCAGTAAATTAAATATTATACAAATTCTTTCAGAAGGTCCTAAAGGCATCCTACAAGTCAAACCTCTCTCTCTCTCTTCCACAGCATGGGGACATGAACCAGTGGCTTCAGGTGCAGCTTCCCACAATTAAGAAGATCACAGGTATCATAACGCAAGGAGCCAAGTCTCTGGGGAAAGAGATGTACGTCATGTCCTACTCTCTGCAGTACAGCAACAATGGGATCCACTGGAACCAGTACACAGATGATGAGAGCATCCCTTTTAAGGTGAGCGGTGGCCAAATCACACAGAAAGTGTAATTACATGAATCAGGTCACGATGTGAGTTAGTCACGCTTTGCCAGACCCTCCTCCAAAGCGCGCTAAAGGAAGGTCTGGCTACTCCACAAAGCATTCAGGGACGGGAGGAAAACATGCTCTGGTTTAATGAGCGGTGCTAAGCACCACACATAGTCATGCGAGAGAAAACTCAAATTTGGACAGATAGTCTAGCTAGCTGTCTGGAGTTACCCTGCAGAGACTTGAGGACCAGGTAACCATAGTCCTCAGATTGGACAGAGTCTAGCTAGCTGTCTGGATTTACCCTGCAGAGATCTGAGGACCAGGTAACCATAGTCCTCAGATTGGACAAATAGTCTAGCTAGCTGTCTGGATTTACCCTGCAGAGACTTGAGGACCAGGTAACCATAGTCCTCAGATTGGACAGATAGTCTAGCTAGCTGTCTGGATTTACCCTGCAGAGATCTGAGGACCAGTTAAAGTTAAAGCAGTTATAGTCCTCAGAAATCCACCGGATTTAAAATTCCAACACAAAGAAAGCGGAAAGAAACGGAAATGGCATCTGGCGGAATTTCAGGCACCAGAGCAATCCCGGAAGTGGAATATCAAGCATATAGACTACATGTGATTGGACAAGAGAAGTGATTCTAACCAATCTCTCTCTCTCTCTCTCTCTCTCTCTCTCTCTCTCCAAATTAAGACTTTTTTGGGAAATACCAGTAACAACGACCACGTGAAAAACTACATCTACCCTCCTATTTTTTCCCGCTTCATCCGAATCCTTCCAATAAGCTGGATGAACTCCATCACTATGAGAATAGAACTACTGGGCTGTGACTTTGAGTGACACACACACACACACACACACACACACACACACACACACACACACACACACACACACACACACACACACACAATCATGACAGGTCAAATTAACCATGCACATGCAGACTGAAACATTACTCACGTAGTGTGACGTGTCTTATTAAAAGTGATACAGAAACTGAAGTTGATCTTACTGCAAATAGCAAAAATGTTAAATAATAATAATAATAATAATAATAATTACATTTAAAAACAAATAGTAGCCTACATCAAAATATCTCAGAAAAAATCTCCAAATAAATGAATTAAGAAGGCGTAGTGACATCTGAAGTCAAATAAGTGAAATGAAAAGTAAATGATGCCCTGGGCCGTTTAAACGCCATTCTTCTTTTTTTAATCTCAACCGGTTGTAATCTTAACACATTTATACCGATTTAACCGATGCACAATGCTTCTTTACATCCCTACAAATCAGAGCCCTTGTATCCAGGCAAACATACATTCCTTTCTTAGTCATGTCAAACTCATCATATGTGCAAAGTGCTTTTATTATACAAATATATGCCCAGTTAAATTAGTTATTAAACTCAGTGGTAAGTGTAATGCGCATGAATTATCCCTTTTGTCAATAGTTGTGTTTTTGAGATACTAGTTGCATTTTAAGCTGATATATGACATCAGAAATGACTATAAATGAATGTAAATATGTTAGTACAGATATAATTTATTTTTTAATAAAAAATAATTACCATTTTTACTTTTTCAGTGTCCAGCTCAGTGACGTATGGGTACATGAATTCATTTTTGATTCTGTTTGTGTCCGTATCCAAAGTATGGCATGTGAGAACTGGCTAACGTTAACGTTAGTTAGCAAATGTTAGCTTGCTAATTCAACCGGGCGACACTGGTTAAAGATAACGAGAACATTAGGTTTCTACTAATTTAATAGCAGGCGGTGTAGGGGAGAGCCGGGACGGATGAAACATTCCAGTTTTCTCAGAGTGCGATGATGATAGACAGACTTCCTCAGGTCTGAACATAGAGCATGTTAACCTCCTCCTATCAGCCAAATATCTCCCTGTTATTTCCTTTTATCACAGACTTACAGCCGATAAACTTCATTAGCGGTCACATTTTTTTGATTATTAATGAGTGTTTTTAACTGCATGGATTTTAAGGAAATGCACAAATATCTGTGTTTATACAATTATTTATGGAGGTGAGACATGGAAAAGCAGTTTTAGAAAGATGAAAATATATGTGAGCCCACCAGGTAGGGGGGGTCGAGTTTTCCCATGTGGAGACTGACGGGTTGGGGGGGTTATTTGGATGGTTATTCTCTACCAGAGTAATAGTGCGTTCCATTCACCTCTGGACTCGGCAAAGTTGGGAAAGACGTCACACTCAAGTTAAATGCATTTACAAGTCGGATTTTCATTGTTTCATTGTTGTTGTAACCTGATTTCAAAATCCAACACGGCTGTTCTGTGCATCAACAGTTGGGAAAGATGTGGAAACATACAGTTATTAGCACTTCTGTGTAATTTGTGTCTCGCTAAATCAGTCGTACACACAGTGCTGTCCATCTTCTCTCTGTAGACATGTTACGCTGTTTATATGCACAAAAAACAGCGTAATGCGTTGTTATAAACTGGCATTGCTAACAATGGCTAACCTGGCTACAGTAGAGATATTGAAAACAATAGCAATCCGACTGGCCTTGTAAATGGAACTCATTCAACTTAGATGTAACGTCGTTCCCAGCTTCGGCTTCCAGGATCTAAAGTCAAAGTCGGAAACTAGCCCCCTGACCAAGCTCGGACTCAGGCAACCGGCTGGATCTGTCCCCGGAAATGTCCCCGGTTTTCACTGTGACTGACACACCCAAAATTGGAATGAAAGAAAACTCTGACCAAACGGAGCCAATCGAGCAGCGCTGCTCAGAGCTCAAAGATGTTTTAGAAAGCCGTATTTTACCATGCTAAAATCACTGATTATTTACATGGAGTACACGCTAAAAGTAGTGTATATACGCTAAATCTCTCTATATCTCCACCAGACTCCATGTAAATAATCACTACTTTTAGAGTGTATAGAGCAGCATATCTCCACCAGACTCCATGTAAATAATCACTACTTTTAGCGTGTATAAAGCAGCATATCTCCACCAGACTCCATGTAAATAATCACTACTTTTAGCGTGTATAGAGCAGCATATCTCCACCAGACTCCATGTAAATAATCACTACTTTTAGCATGTATAGAGCAGCATATCTCCACCAGACTCCATGTAAATAATCAGTGATTTTAGCATGGTAAAACACGGCTTTCTAAAACATCTCTGAGCAGCAGCTGCTCGATCGGCTCCGTTTGGTCAGAGTTTTCTTTCTTTCATTCCAGTATCGGATCTGTCAGTCACAGTGAAAACCGGGGACATTTCTGGGGACAGATCCAGCCGGGGACAGGTCACCAAAACCGGGGACTGTCCCCGGAAACCGGGGACGTCTGGTCACCCTAGCTTAAATGTAATTTTCCCATTACAAAATATCTTCTCATGGTGTCTCAAAGGTGTCACTTTTAGCACCTCGGCTGAGGCCGAGGCCCCTCGTTAAGCAGCACCTCGGGGCCTCCTGAGTCAACAGACACATGCAGCTGCGAACACATGGCGTGTTTATCCATATGCTGATCATGTGAAACTGGGCACCGGAGGTGTGAAAGTCTCAGCATGGCTGCCCTGCGTGCTGCTCATCTGTCAAGACAAACCCACTCCCATTGGACGCCTGGCTGTCTGCGAGTACTGTCGATTCACATCTGACAAACAAGTTACACCAAGCCGATGTGCTGCAAAATACTATACGGTGGTCCTAAAAGGGGACATTTTCATTTAATTTCAGTTATTTCAATGCACATTAATCACCATTTCTGTGAATGCGCTTTTAACACTTTTCTGGTGCTTTTGAAGCTTCTTTTTTTTACCTTTTCAATGCTATGTTTTATTTCCAGTTCCTAAAATGTGAGGATATTTCTGCATTGAGTTCTTTTACTTTTAATACTTTAAGTAAATTTTCCTGATGATAGTTACATACTTTTACTTAAGTAACGTTTTCAATGCAGGACTTTTACCTGTAACAAAGTTCTTTTCTTACAGTGTGAGATTAGTACTTTTACTTAAGTAAAAAGGATCAGAGTACTTTTTCCACCACTGCTAAGACTAATTCAAAGGCTGAAAATATCAGATGCATTTGTGACAGCAAACCACAAGATGTCGCCTTTGCAGAAGGTCAGGCTACGTCAGTGTGATAAGACATCAGTACATGTTAAAATGTACAGGAGACACCATAAAGACAGGTAGAGCAAAAAGGGGCAACCTAAAGTATCTAAAATCAGTACGGGAAGCCATGCAAGCAACAGGACAATCAAAACAGATTAGGTTCCCTACGCAACCAGTACCAATCGGACCAGATAGGAACGCACATTTCCGGCTCTCATTTAGGTTCTTCTTAATGTCTCGACTGAAATATTTTCCCTCTGTTGCTCTTAAACGGTTGTCATCTGTATAAGTTATAATGATTATTTCTTCACAGTGTGACTCCCAAAACATATGAGAAGTGTTTTAGAAAGGAAAATGGCTTATTTATTATTTATCTGTCTGTGATATCAATACATATTGATATAAGATTCATGTCCGTTTTATTTATTTATTTGTCTTTAAGGGCCTACAACCATTTTTAACATGCAAGTGACCTCACTGCAACCCAAATATTCTACTAACCCAGTTTGTCCTAAAAAATTATGTTCATATCTTGACTGTAGACACCAGGGTTGATGTTTCACAAGCTTTTATATAAAATTAGGCAAAAGTACTCACTTTACTCATACGATGTACTACTATGTGCTAACGTTAGCGCCCTCCATACTACTATGTGCTAACGTTAGCGCCCTCCATACTACTATGTGCTAACGTTAGCGCCCTCCATACTACTATGTGCTAACGTTAGCGCCATCCATGCTACTATGTGCTAACGTTAGCGCCATCCATATTACTATGTGCTAACGTTAGCGCCATCCATACTACTATGTGCTAACGTTAGCGCCCTCATACTATTATGTGCTAACGTTAGCGCCATCCATACTACTATGTGCTAACGTTAGCGCCCTCATACTACTATGTGCTAACGTTAGCGCCCTCATACTACTATGTGCTAACGTTAGCGCCATCCATACTACTATGTGCTAACGTTAGCGCCATCCATACTACTATGTGCTAACGTTAGCGTCATCCACACTACTATGTGCTAACGTTAGCGCCATCCATACTACTATGTGCTAACGTTAGCGCCCTCCATGCTACTATGTGCTAACGTTAGCGCCCTCCATGCTACTATGTGCTAACATTAGCGCCCTCCATGCTACTATGTGCTAATGTTAGCGCCCTCCATGCTACTATGTGCTAACGTTAGCGCCATCCATGCTACTATGTGCTAATGTTAGCGCCATCCATGCTACTATGTGCTAACGTTAGCGCCATCCATACTACTATGTGCTAACGTTAGCGCCATCCATGCTACTATGTGCTAATGTTAGCCATCCATGCTACTATGTGCTATTAGCGCCATCCATACTACTATGTGCTAACGTTAGCGCCATCCATACTACTATGTGCTAACGTTAGCGCCCTCATACTACTATGTGCTAACGTTAGCGTCATCAAGCCGCAATGATTTGCTGTGAATTAATGCAGAATTCCGAATCTGTTGAGTTGTCTTAGTCGTGCGTCAAATGAAACGTCCAGTAGATATATTCCCATCATTTAGAGTGAATATGGAATTGATGACGTAAACAATAATAAGGATAACTCCAGTGAAATGATGTGGAAGTTGAGGACTAGATGAGGACTGGATTAAAGCTGATTCTGGTTTCCAACCTGGCCCCAGGCGTGTCTGTTAAAACAGACGGAGACAACGTCTCTATAGCTAAGTTTCTTCCACTTGTCAACTGAATTACAGTGTCTGAAGTTGGTGAACAGGTGAAGAACACACCAAAACCACTAGCTAACAGGTGAAGAACACACCAGAACCACTAGCTAACAGGTGAAGAACACACCAGAACCACTAGCTAACAGGTGAAGAACAATCCAAAACCACTAGCTAACAGGTGAAGAACACACCAGAACCACTAGCTAACAGGTAAAGAACACACCAGAACCACTAGCTAACAGGTGAAGAACACACCAGAACCACTAGCTAACAGGTGAAGAACATACCAAAACCACTAGCTAACAGGTGAAGAACACACCAGAACCACTAGCTAACAGGTGAAGAACACACCAGAACCACTAGCTAACAGGTGAAGAACACACAGAACCACTAGCTAACAGGTGAAGAACACACCAGAACCACTAGCTAACAGGTGAAGAACACACCAGAACCACTAGCTAACAGGTGAAGAACATACCAGAACCACTAGCTAACAGGTGAAGAACATACCAGAACCACTAGCTAACAGGTGAAGAACATACCAGAACCACTAGCTAACAGGTGAAGAACACACCAGAACCACTAGCTAACAGGTGAAGAACACACCAGAACCACTAGCTAACAGGTGAAGAACACACCAGAATCACTAGCTAACAGGTGAAAAACACACCAGAACCACTAGCTAACAGGTGAAGAACAATCCAAAACCACTAGCTAACAGGTGAAGAACAATCCAAAACCACTAGCTAACAGGTGAAAAACACACCAGAACCACTAGCTAACAGGTGAAGAACACACCAGAACCACTAGCTAACAGGTGAAAAACACACCAGAACCACTAGCTAACAGGTGAAGAACACACCAGAACCACTAGCTAACAGGTGAAAAACACACCAGAACCACTAGCTAACAGGTGAAGAACATACCAGAACCACTAGCTAACAGGTGAAGAACACACCAGAACCACTAGCTAACAGGTGAAAAACACACCAGAACCACTAGCTAACAGGTGAAGAACATACCAGAACCACTAGCTAACAGGTGAAAAACACACCAGAACCACTAGCTAACAGGTGAAGAACCTAATCATCCGACATGAAAACCTCTTGTACAAAACTAAAGTAACGAGCCAATTTTGTAAAATGTAAGAAGTAGAAAGTACCGATATTTGTGTTAAAATGTAAGGAGTAGAAGTAAAAAGTCGCCACAAAAAGAAATAGTAAAGTAAAGTAAAAATATCAGACAAATCTACTTGAGTAGCCTACAGTACCGAAGTATTTGTACTTCGTTACTTCCCATCTCTGTTAATTGATTTACATTTTGTAATAATAATCTGAATCTGCAACATAGCTATTCTTTTACGTATTGCTTGACAGGGACAGCTTCTTTAGGATGACAGCTCAGTCTGTATGGAACCGGAGGGTCAAGTCCCCATTGTGATTGTATGTGGGGATCAATAAAAGTATACATTTTACATTTTTAAATTTAAATAGTTAGCTGTAGCAGAGTTAAATTACATCCGTAGCAGGAAAGGGCACGCTGTAATTGTTTGCTTCAGGACAGTTTAACAGATGATTTTATGCCGAAACAGCACATGAAACCTGACAGTCCATCTCCAGGTCCAGGTCCCCGCTTGTTCCAGACCTTGTTCCAGACCTTGTTCCAGACCTTACCGCTGTATGTCTGATACGGTCGAAAGCTCAGGAACAAGTGAATGAGTCGAGATTGTTTCGTCTGTCAAACTATTTGCTTTTCTGAGCATTTTTGAGAAATAAAAATCACTCAAAGAAATTCAAAGGCTGAAAACATCAGATCACCAGCAGATGGCGCTCTAACTTCGCCTTTGCAGACAATCAGGTATTTTAGGATTTAAAAATTCTCTCACCTGTCCTACATTACTATTATGCTATTAAGAAATCTAATGTGGAGTTATTTTGGGGATCAGAAGCCCAGATCATCATGGGATGGATTCAGTGGATTAATCAGCTAAACATTCATTCTGTTGCGTGAATTGAACTCAAAATAGGGTTCAAGATTAGAAATGCTCTTCACGCCAAATTCTTACCCCACTTATGTTTTGTACCTTAAAAAATAGTCACATCAGAGGATGTGTGCCTCTCTTTAGGTGGCAACAGTTCTGGTTCTGGTTCTGGTTGAAGAACAATTAGACAGAAAACAGGATGTAGGATCTCCAGGGGGATTTCTTTTCCTGGGCCAGATTCTTATCCCACTGACCCCCCTACAATCAGTTTGGGCTGAGACCTGATTATTACGCCTGGCTCCGCCCCTGCTTATACATTTTGGCCGATTAGCACATATTGCTGTTTTTCCCCCAAAGAGTAGATATAAACAGCAGTGGAAGAAAAATTCAAATCCTTTACTTTATTAAAGTACTAATACCACACTGTAAAAATACTCTGCTACAAGCAAAAGTCTTGCATTCAAAATTATACTTACGTAAAAGTACGTAAGTATCATCAGGAAAATGTAGTTAAAGTATTAAAAGTAAAAGTACCCAATGCAAAAAAAAACCTCCCATTTGTGTTTAATGGTCTTATGATTTCAGCTGGACATTGTTGGGTAGTTTCATTTATAATAAAACTTCATATTTCATAAACTACATGTGTTTTGCGTGCACAAAGCTTGATTTGTAAAGTAAGTAAAGCTGTCAGATGAATGGAGTGGAGTAAAAAAGTAGAATATTTAGAGAAGTAGAAGTAGAAAGTGGCATGAAAAGAAAAGACTCAAGTAGCCTAAAGTACAAGTACCTCAACATTTGTACTTAAGTACAGTACTGGAGTAAATGTACTTAGTTACATTCCACCACTGCTTAAGAGTATAAGTGAAGAACAATTGTTTGCTTCTGACCAATTTAAAATTTAAAATGGTTATTAGGACGAGCTACCTACAGTAGACAACATTCATATAGCTTAGTTATATAACTTGCATATCAATAAAAACCCATTAATAGTGCAGAAACAGCTGGTTCCTAAATGATGTGTCAGTCCCAGCTTGGTCTGGCCCTGGCATGATCTGCCTGGTGATACCACATGAAAAGCACTGGGTCATGATTATTAATATCTCAGATCTCTGCCCGGCAGGCCACACACAACCTGTTTACAAACACACTTTAATGAGGAGACGTCAGGGGAATGTGACAGCGATGTAGCGCACACACACACACACACACGCACACACACACACACACGCACACGCAAAAACATATACGTTCAAAAACACTAGCGCACATCCACACACCAAAACACGGGCGCACACTCACGCGCGCGCACGCACATAAACATTCGTGTGCACACGCGCGCACGCACGCGCACGCACATAAACATTCGTGTGCACACGCACGCGCGCACACCCACACACGCAGACACAAACAAACACGTACACACACACAAACAAACACGTACACACACAAGCGCGCGCGCGCCCGCCCTTCTACTGCTCGTGTCGTCCCGCCCCTCTGAGTAGGACTCATAAAAGGCGGCAGTCCCCGGGCTGGAGGTTAGATCTAGACCTGCAGGAGGTTTGGACACAGCCGGACCCAGTGGGACTTTACACGGACGGACATACAGTACTACAGTATTATATTTACTCATTTTGGATCATCGCCAACCTGATTACTAAAATAATGAAGTCTCCAAAGCTGCAACCTCGAGGTAAATATGAGTTTGTTTCCTAAATATCTTTAATCGTAGCCTAATAAGACTTGCTTGCTGTTATTCGTCTCGATACTCCATAACATCCCTGTATGGATATTCAATTACAAGATTCCAGTAGGAAATATTTTATTATGCATGTTTTTTTTTATTATATCGCAATACTTTTCACTACTTCTCGAGTCATATAATCTTAGCATAGCAAACATGAGTTATTTTAATTGGCAGCCTATAAGACTCTACAGCTCCAATAACATCGGAACATTGTTATATTATTACAATAGGAACTATTTTGTTTAATGTTGTTACTTTTCATTATAGCTCCACATGATTAGGACCATGGAAAAGTCACAGTTGACCTAAAATCCCTCTCCTAAATGTCCCTTTTTTCTTCTTGCAGCGAAGTTGGTGAACGAGGATCTGAGCGACGTGCTGTGCGAGTTCGACGCGGTGATGGAGGACTTCACGTCCCCGGTGGAGAAGCGACACTTTCGGTACGAGGAACACCTCAAGACCATGAAGAGGAGGAGCAGCGCGAGCGTCAGCGACAGCGGCATCAGCGACTCCGAGAGTGAGTCGCCCATCACTTATCATCAGATCCATAAAGCTCTCCTGGCTGTGACTACACAAATATAGTCAAATATTCTCCTTGGGACTATAAAAAGAAACAAAAACTGATTAAAAAAGTGGATTTAGAGACTCATGCACACTAAGACAGTTCAAATATGGATGCAATATTGATTGTTAAAAATCAATGTTTCAAAACATATGAATCATTATAATAAAACATAATACTGATAAACTCCCTATGATCTGTATAATGGATCAATACATTTAGTCCTATAACCGGGGATTGTCCCTGATTGGTGCAAACTGGGACTCCAGAATGGAGATCAGGCTCTGACATGTTTTAGTTATGGTTCTGTTTTCTGCATCTGTCACCTGTGGTTGACAGTCTGAAGGAGTTTTCCCAACTTTTCCATGAGATACATTTGCAAGATGTCTTTTCTAGAAGTCTTATAACATCTTTCTGTTACTGTTGCACATGCATGCATCCATCCATGCATGCATCCATCCATGCATGCATCCATCCATGCATGCGCTCCATCCATGCATGCGCTCACACACGAATGCAAAGAGAGAGATCCTTGATCAAAGTCCAGAGATTTGGACGTCAGATTAAGCTTGTGCTGCATATCTCGGCACAGCTGCCCCCATCGCGTGGCTGCTTCTCTAAAGTTTTACTGTCGTGCGTTACTTAATTTCTCCATTTTAAAGTCTGCTTCCCCAGCTAGCCTCGGGAAGCCTCTTACCCAAATGTGATCATATGCTGACACACACAGAGAGAGAGAGAAATGTGTCAGACAGACACATGTGCGTGGGTTGGGACATCCATGGGGAGGATGTGGAAAAACCTTTAAAGTCTTCAGTTTCTGGAAAGGCTGTGAGAGAAAAGAGGACATCCAGTGGAATGTAGACTGCCTTTAAGTTCCAGAGAGATTCAGACACTAATTTGTAAAGCCCGACCCATAAAAGGATTTTAAAGGCCGATACCAATACGAATATTTGATTATTTAAAAATGTGAAATGCCCATATATCGGCCGATATACAGTACATTTTTAAAAACAAATCCAGAAACGTGTTACAAAAGATAAAGAGATTTCCCTAACATTAGTTATTTGTAGTTATTTATGAGTTCTCACTAAAATAATATGATAATAATAATATGTCATTATTAATAATTCTGATGAATTCATATTTAAAAAAAAAAAAAATTTTAAAAAAATGGGCCATTATAAATGCCAATACCGATAGAATGGAAAATGCCTAATATGGCTTATAATATTGGCCCTCCGGTCGGCTCTATTACTAATCAGGGCTGCATCTAACGATTACTTTCAGTCGATAAATCTGTCGATTCCTTTCCCCATTAACTGATTAGTTGTGTGGTCTATGAAATGTCAGAAAATTGTTAAAAATGTGGATCAGTTTGTCCAAAAGCCCAAAATGACGTCCTCAAATGTCCTGTTTTGTCCACAACTCAGAGATATTCAGTTTACTGTCCCGGAGGAGAGAAAGTTGCAGCTCTGTAACAGACACTGTGGGCATTGATGACGCTCTCACAAACCCACTGGGAGGCAGTTATCATGCATTTATGTTGACATCACATAACCACTGAGCACTGACAGACTGGCCACCTGGAATTTGGGCAAATGCCAGAAGCGCCGCCCCCCTATGGACCACTACTGATAATTTGTCTTTGGTTAACTTTGATAAGTTATTTTATGCATGCAGCCCTAAATATTCAAGATTGTTCTGCAACAAGTGCGTGCACTCGGAAGGCAGAGTTACTAATTTCCAAGCTAGGTTTTTGACATAAACTGGACTGTTGTGTTGCAAATGTTTTATCCCAGCCCGTCACTGAGGATCACGGTGTAATAAAAGCACAGGACGTTGTTGGAACCCGTGTCTGTGGTGCTAATGAGATGTCGATTTGCTCTGGGGAACAGATTCCTGCATGAGCTCTGTCCTCTCCATGGCAGTTTAATGAAGAGGGTCCTGTCCCACGCAGAGACAACCTATTGTGTTACAGCGTGATGGATGGACGGACTGGTGACACAGGGTCTTAGAGGTCCACTCTAGAGCGACCATGTTTGAGTAAGGGGCAGAGACAGAAAGACGGTAGAAGAATAACAGAACAGAATATATGGGCAGAAATTAAAGCTGAGAAATGAGAGGGGTTCTTGTCCAAGTCAAATGTCAATGTTAAGGCCACAGCTCTGTGTGTGCACACGCGTGTGTGCGTGCATGCATGCTCTCAGTCCATTCATGTCCTAATGCAGCTGTAAATCTTTAAAAATGGCTCACAAATGCATCCTTTAAGTCTTTTTACAGGCTCAGTAATTTCCCAAACAGCTGGGCACTGTAGTTTTTTTGGAAAATATTACTCAAAAAGGACAGGGACTATCTTCAGCTGCAAACTCATACACATTTGAATTTAAGACAGCAGGATGGTGTATATGAGATTGATTCATATAAACTACAGTGCCCATGTTCACCATGATGTAGGAACACGTCCCCCAGTGCAACGTAATGGCTCATGAAGCTCTAAGCTATATCAGACTTTGGCTACACTTGCAGTACATGATAGTAGAATTACTAACTGTTGATTTATCCAAAGGGTTTGTTAACAATACGTTACTATAGAACATCCTCAGCCTTATCCAGGGGAGAAATACATACATATTGGTGAGTGTGTGTGTGTGTGTGTGTGTGTGTGTGTGTGTGTGTGTGTGAGTGAGGCATTCCTATGTGTGGCGTCTCCTATCTCCCGCTGTGTGTCCACAGTGCTGAGTGGTGGGAGTGGTACAGATGGGGGGGGTAATTAAGTGGTCGACATCTGAGACACTGTTACGGTCCGCCAGAGGTCTGCCCAGACGAGCGAGATGGACAAGGACAGCTTTGAGTCCCTAATCTTTCTTTATGTCACAGAAACGTCCCACTCACAGAGGCTCTACATTTCATTTGACAGATCTTTTTAAATGAACGGAGTCAGAGAGACAAGTCCGTTTCTACCCTGTCGTAGAGTCTAGCTGCAGAAAGTCTCCACTTCCTTCTCGACCAATCCATGAGTTGTCAACTACACAAGTGTTCCCAACTTTTTGGATAATGGAATATAAAGTTTGAGTCAAAATTCTCTGATTCCAGCTACTCAAACGAGATTGTTTTTCTAGTTTCTTTACTCATACTAATATCTTTGAGTTGAGGACAAAACAAGACATTTGAGGATGTCATCTTGGGCTTTTTGGGGGAACACCGATGGACATTTTTCACCATTTTCCGACATTTTATAATAACCGACAGATTGATCGACGATGAAAATCCTCGTTAGTTGAAGCCCGGCTTTTCACTTCCTCTATTTCTTACCAGGCAGTGAACATGTGTCGTTATGCGGTGGCTTGAAATACGGATCTGGCAGAATCAAACTGGCCATTTGATCATTTAGAGTTTGGGTGGTACATTAGAGACGGAACGAGCCCGTTCTCTGCTCTGGTACCGTCTCCCTTATGAGCAGGGAAGAGTCCAGGACCAGGACAAGGACCAGGACCTCCTGTCTTATTGCTGTCACTACTGTAACTGCCACAATTGAGATTTAGTTGCTGAGTTCAATTTGCACATTTTTTTGAAGCAGAGCAAAAAACGTCTGCTTATGGAACTGTTTCTGGGTCAACATTGACTTTGGAGTGCAGTTCATATACTTTGCCCTTGTCCAAGTATGCGTTTGTGTAGACACCAGATGTATATTTACTCAAGTACTGTACTTAAGTACACATATTGAGGTACTTGAGTCTTTTCGTTTCATGCCTACTTTCTACTTCCACTCCGCTTCTGCGTAATACTGTACTTTTTACTCCACTACATACCGTATATCTGACAGCTTTAGTTATTTTACATGTTAAGATCGTAACACATAAAACGCATTTAGTTTATGAAATCAGATTTTTTTATTATAAATGAAACCACCCAACAACAAAACGGCTACTGTCAGTCCAGCTGAAAAGATTAGACCATTAGACACTTGTTGGGATTGTTTCCATTTTCTAAAATGTGAGCATCGTTCTGCATTGAGTAGTTTTCCTTTTAATACTTTAACCCTTGTGTTGTCTTCCCGTTAACCATGAACTTGTCCGTCCAGGTCAAAATTGAAAATGAATATTTTTTTTGTGCTTTTCCAATGTTTTTGTCGCTTTTTCTGATTTATTTGTCACTTTTTCCAGCTTTTGCCGCTTTTTAAAAAAAAAACCTGAGCTGGTTTAATAATAGGTTTTACACGTATTCTTGGAATTCATGATCAACAAACCTCATTTATATCAAATTATACATAAGTTTTTAGTTAAAAAGGCAGAAATTATGAATTATTTTGACTAATAGTTAAGATCAGAGGATGTTGAGTGGATCACAGATGGGAAGATGTCAAGGTTTAGTCCAGATACTGTTTTGAAACCATTAAAAAAATAATCCAAAATGCTATAAGATTAAATAAAACACCCAAAAAAATTCACCTGAAGAACGTATGGAATCATCCATGTTATTTTTGGACAATTTGGTTGAAAGAAATCCATATTTCTGATGTAAAACATTTGGAAACGGGTCAGTTTGACCTGAGGACAACACAAGGGTTAAGTTAATTTCCCTGGTTTAACTCACATTCTTTTATTTAAGTTACATTTTCACTGCATGACTTTTACTTGTAAAGACTATTTTTTACAGTGTGGTGTTAGTACTTATATATCTATATATATGATATATATATATCCTTATGTAAGGATCTAAATACTTCTTCCACGGCTGGTATACACACCTCTGTGTGTCCCAATACAAGCACACGCATGTGTGTGACAGGCCATAGAGGAAGGCTGTCATTAGAGGAGAATGCCAAGATTACACCCTGAAGCTGCGCCGCTGACACAGATCACATGTGTGTGTTACGGGGGGGTTCCCCGAACAGTGAACGCTCACCTATCTCTCTCTCTCTCTTTTCTACTGACAGGTGCAGAGTCGCTCAACAGAAACAGCTTCAGCTTCAGCGATGAGAGGCTGAACTCCCCCACCAACTCACCTCCCCTAATGTCACCAAAACGTAAGCACACACACACACACACACACACACACACACACACACACAACTGGGACTTGTCGCGTTGCAAAAAATGAAATTAGAAACAGGTTTATTTACTATGGCGAAGCCCAGGGCCGCAGACAGATTCAAATCTCTGTAATTATTCTGTATTACAAAGCATAAATCGTATAACGTTAGACTTGCAGAACCATCAATCTCACAGTTTTATTTGCTATCTAATGATGTGTGGTTAAAGATGCTTATAGTGCCGTGTTGGGGGAAAAATTAAACTTAAATCCACGTCAGACTGTTAGCGGTAGGCAGGATTGGTCTTGACTCATTCCAACATTGATTTCCTCTTCTTTCGTTTATTAATTTGCATTCACAGAACCAGAGAATAGACGTCTACACAAGAGGATTAGGGCTGCAGATGAAAAATGTATTTGAGTTCTGAATTAAAAAGTCAGACTGCTGAAAATAAAGTCTCTGGGGAAAACAAAGTCAGGACTCTGAATTTAAACACTTTCACACCGAAAAATGGATTTGAAATCTGGGTTTAAATTCAGAATTGTGAGATTAAAGTGGACTTGAATCCACAGTCTATGTTGTTTTTTTTTTTAAGGTTGGGTCTGAAATTCCAATTTAGTAGGCTAAAACAGTACGTGAGATTTGTATTTTTGGGGCATTTTAGGCCTTTATTTGACCGAACAGCTTAGAATTGAAAGGGGCGAGAGAGATGGAATGTCATGCAGTAAAGGGCTGCAGGTTGGAACCAAACCCGCGGCCGCGGCGGCAAGGACTGAGCCTCTGTATATGCGTGCACACTCTACCAGATGAGCTCCCCAGGCGCCCAGTATGTGAGAGTCTGAAACCTTAATTAAGAAATCTAAAGAGTTTAAAGATTTTAGTCTCAGATTTCTGACTTTAAACTCAAATAGATTTCCCCATGTGGTCCTAATCCACATCAGCTTGTTGCGTTTTGTGAATTTATTAAAAACTTTATTATTTAAACTTTCCTGCACAGCCAAGTCTTCTATTTTCATCCAAAATGCCTTTCCTGAGCTTCTTTCCTCATCGAAACGGTCTAACTTGTTGTACTAAATTCCTTTTATGTTACATTACATTACGATAAATAAAAAGCTGCTGACCTGTATGATAACAGCAAATAACTGTAATAATATAGGAATTCAAATGAACCCTATTTTTAGTTAACTTTGGCTCTACACCATAAAACCTTCACTGTAAATTATTACAGTAAATTTACAGTAAACATTTATTATCTATTATTTGAAGGTATTTTACTGTAAATAGACCATTTACAATACAATTGTATTATTTGAATTTATATTAATATACTGGCTGCAGTGTAATTCCCGCCTTTTCCTTTAATTTCCCATTGTATTGTTATTAACAGTAAATTCCTGTAATCTGTTCACAAATAGTGCTGTAATTTTATTATTTTCTCCCACAATGCAATGCCGTTTACAGTAGGATCCTGTATAACATTAAAACAGAAAGCAACTGTGAGATTTTAGCTGTAAAGTTGCGTCACACATCTCGTTCTCTCCCTTGCAGCTAAACTGGGCGACACCAAGGAACTGGAGGACTTCATTGCAGACCTTGACAGGACATTAGAGGGTAAGTGCTAATGCAAGCTAGCTGTCAGAACCCCTGATGAATTAGCCCATGTGCTACTCAGGATTAGAGGGGCGTTTGCTCCCTATGTCAGCTATGTTAACCACCACTCATAAAGTGACACAGGAGTCACTCCCCTTAGGTTTCTAAGAAATGAGGATGCGTCTGGACTGTGAAGGAGCCGGGGTATGTGGACCGCGAGGCCTCTGGGGTTACACTGGAGAGAAAGGGCTGCAACCAACCAATACCACGCAATCTGTGAACTCTGGGTTTTCAATTTGATCCCATCCTTTTCTCCTCGAGCTGCGTAACTTAAGACTGCAACAGGGCGTTGTAGTAGACATGCATGGTTAATCTGTGTTTGTCTGTCTTTCTTTACTATGAGGCTTGTGAGTGTTTGAACTTGCATCCGAGTATAAGGAATGTGGGCTGGTGCAGACCTGGGCTGCGACTGTAAATGTCAGGAATGGAATAAGACAGAAGTAGGATTTGAAATGATTTCCTTATTTACATTTTTTTTTTATATATTCCTTCAACCGCCCAGGTCTGTTCTGTGTTTTGGCCACTGAATGTCCGTCTTTCAGAGCTCGTCCAGTCGCTGGACATGCAGTCGGCCAGCCCCCTGTTAGCCCCGGAGAATGGTGTGTGTATTAGGGCCACCGGTGTTTATGATGACCAGCCTGTAAACCACACCCTGCGCCCCTCTGCCAAGCAAAGGAGCCAGGTAGTCCAGTTCTAATCATGTCTGTCTCTGTCTCTTCTTAGGCATGTGACCGGGAGACTCACAGTCATCTTGGAGGGAGCCATGAGGGAGTGCATGTCTGGACCCCCGTCGAGCGGCTAGCATACGCTCGGTCCCCACCCCCATACAGAAAAACCACCCAACAGGACGCAGCTGGATGGCACAGCAAACTTCCCAAGTGGCTCCACCATGGCTTCATGTCTAGCCCAGCACTCTCCTAAAGTTAACCCAGCTCTACTAACTCCAGGCCACCTGGCTCCTGGGCTGGAAGGACGGCAAGAAGTGTCAAAAATAGTTCTAGGGAACCTGAGGACAAGATTACGTAATGGACACCATGAAATGTTGTCAACAAGTCACTGGGGAAATGTATTGTCAGATTCACAAACCACCACACAGGCCAGGCTACACTCCCTCATCCGAAACCTGGAGCTGGAAGAGTATTTAAAAAAAAATGGCTTTTTATAATTGAAATTTATTTGTAATTTTATAGAGCTTCTTTTTTTTTTGGGGAAATATATTTTTGTATCTCATGTAAATAATAATGGCTTGGTATTAACAGGACAGTCAGATCACGACTGGAATAAAGTTACATGCTTAAATGTGAACTGAAAACTGGAAAGCAACGTATGTCTATTTAATACAGCTAATGCCTGCCAGAGATTATATTAAAGTATCTAATATTGTTCTTTTAGTAACACGTGCCTCCTCTCTTCATTGAAACATCTGCTTCTCTGCACTTCAGTCACATTCTTCCAGTAATCTAAATTTAATGTACACTTCTGTTTAGCTTTATATGTGCTGCAGTAACACCCCTCTCTCTTTTTAGTCCTTACATCTAGCTCAAATCACACAAGAAGGTATTAAAGGTATACTGTGTATTAATGCTGATATCCTTCCAGATTGTTTGGATTAAGCTACATCCACATTTCTACAATGGTTTAAAAACATGAACATCTTTTTGTACGTTTACGCCTCGTGTCCACACTACTCCGCCGGAGACGCTGCTGCCACTGCTATGGTTTGAAAACTCTGAGGTTGCTTTGTACACGGTCAAAAAAAAAAAGAGGTACCATACAGGTCCATTTTTGTTCCCTAAGGTACAAACTTAGCAAATGTTCCCTTAAAAGTACAAAAATGTACCTTGAAGGTACATTTATGCACCTTCCGTTGTACAGTGTGTACTTTCTGAGGTGTAAGGTACATATTTGTACCTTTAAGGTACATTATTGATCCTTTAAGGTTTAATATTGTCCCTTAGAAGGTACAAACAGGCAGGGCTGTAGTCAGGACCACCTTAGTCGAGTCCAAGACAAGTCCAAGACCAGGACTAGTTGAGTCCAAGTCAAGACAGAGTCCAAAGAGGTTTGAGTCCAAGACAAGACCGAGTCCAGGACAGAATAAAGGTCTTATGCATGACAGTATCAAGACAATCATTTTGGGTTTCACTTTCCCTCCAATATTATTATCAACATAATAAAGACACCTGGACTCGGTCCAGACCAGAAGCCATATTGGGCAAGACCAGTGGCCGAGACCGAGACAAGTCAGAGTCCAAATACTAGCGAGTCCGAGACAAGTCCGAAACCATAGAAAAATGGTCTTGAGTCCGGACTCGAGTCCAAGACCGGACTCAAGTACTACAGCCCTGCAAACAGCTAAGGTTCAAATGTGATCCTCTTATTCAAGGTCAACAATGTCCCTTTGAGGGTACCACCCCAGGGACAAGCTTTGGTTCCCAGGTCCTGGTTTGGACTTTTTTTTGGGCAGTGTAGTCTGTAATGTCAGAACTGCGTCTTGTATGTGAATGGTACAGAGATTAGTTCTGCTACTGGAGCTAAAACTCTCGTGTGGACGGAGATCGGTTTAGATTTAGCCTTAACTCGGCTAACAACGTGTTGCAAACACAGGCAGGCAGACCAAATGGGATCTACATTAAACCATGACTTTCTTGGAAGGTGGATGCAGCTGTGCACTGTAGTCCACCACAGAGAAAGACTGCATGAAGGAAGAGGTGGGACATTCACTGAGAAATGCACAGTACATACACAGAAATAGCTATTACACGTCTCAATCACTCAACAAAGCAGGGACTTACGTTCTGTAGCAGCGAGGTCTATTTCCAGCGGCGGAGGGAGACAGGAGGGTGCGACCCTTCGTGGCCCAGCAGCAGGTGTGGCTGAAGTAATCTTGTGTCAGAGACACCGCTCCATCTGCTGACCACCAGGGGTCAAAGGTCACTAACTATGGGAAGATACACACTGGTTCCATGGTAGCAGTGCGGCAGGTGCAACCAAATGAGCTCTACTCTGTTTGATGTACTTAAAGGAATAGTCCAACATTGCTGTTTCATAATGTTTCGGTACTTCGGTACCTGGTCAAAAGAGGCCAAGATATTCTGACTTTTAGTGCCTACTATTTGCCAAACAGCCAAAAATGATGGTTTCTACATTTCCCATAATGCAACTGAATGTCGTTTCTCCTCCTGCCTGGTAAAGTCCACGCTAAAAGTTTGTCACACAGGCGTTCTGTTCTGTCTGTCTGTAGATTGTGAAGGCTCATTTACGGTAGTGCCAGTGACGTAAGTGTCCTATGCCGTGGCCTACGTCAGTGGTTCAGAATATAAGGGGCCGGGGACCCCCGGGGGTGAGAAGGGGCTTAGAGGGGGTGTTGAACCCTTGGAGAAAATCTTCAAATGGGGATAGTTGGTCTAATTTGTGTAAATTTAGGCGTCCTATACGTAAAAGGTTTAGGAACCACTGGCCTACGTCGTTGTGAGAATTTATACTGCTGTGGCTGTTTTAGCGTTATCATATCTCTTTAAGAGAAGCAGAGCCGATACATAGTGTGTGTGTGTGTGTGTGTGAACCAGGTTTTACTACATTTGTGGGGACCAAAAACTGGGAATACAGTATACTTATGGGGTCCTGACAGCTTTGTGGGGACAAAATGCTGGTCCCCATAACGTTAAAGGGCTGTTTGAGGGTTAAGACCTGGTTTTAGGATCAGGGTTAGAATTAGGTTATGGTTAGGCATTTAAGGGTTTTAGGATGGTTAAATTAGTTAGGTTAGGGGTTTGATGGTTAAGGTTAGGGTTAGGGGCTAGGGAATGCATTATGTCAATGACAGGTCCCCACAAAGATAGTGAGACAAGACTGTGTGTGTGTGTGTGAATTAGAGGATGGATACCCGACCCGAGCCCGACGGGACCCGACGGTACCCGACGGGTCGGGCCGGGTTCGGACAGATTTTTAGAAAGGATGCTCGGGTTCGGGTCGGGCTCGGTCACATCAGCGCGATAAGGCATTGAACATTTTAACAGCTGATTATGTAGGTAACCAATGGGCCTGTTTCACCTGATGCAAATGTTCGTTTTTGGATTAAAATAAATGTCAAATATTACCCTAACATCCGTCTTCCTGTGTGCTGTGACAACGAAAGACGTGCGTATTAAGCTCCATGTGGCAGCGCAACGATGGAAGATGTTAAAAAGAAGTTGGCCGCAGGAGATTTTAAAACTATTGAAAACGAAGGAAAGTCAGCTGTGCATTGATGCGCTCATCTGTTGACATTTCCCAATGCCTTCCTACAATTGCTTAATAAAAGCTTTCCACACAAACAAACGTACATGTGTCATTAGTATGAGAAACAAATGCGATTTTAACTGTGTCGGGCTCGGACAGAAATATCTTAATGCCTGTCGGGCTCGGGTCGGGTTCGGTTACTGCTCTGTCGGACGCGGGCCGGGCTCGGACAGAAAAATCCGGCCCGATCCGCACTCTAGTGTGAATTAGCTTCGGAGTGAGTACCAACTCCAGCGGTGGAGGCGGAGAAACAAAGTGTGTCCCCACTAGCAGGAAAAGTTGACCCTCTTCTTGATTTCATGTTGTTCATTGAGAAGGAGGAGTAGGAGGATATGCAACGCTTCCGAGCCGCGGCCAAGTGGACCAATCAGTGGACCAATCATTGGACCAATCACTAATCACTAACCAAGCATAAATCAGACCTTAGTCTCCACATCAAGACAACCCTACTTACATCCCTGTGACATCATCAGGGTTATTTTTTCAGACGTTAGACTGCTCCTTCCAGAGTTTTCACAGATTTAACAGTACTTCTAATGACCCTTCGGGTCTTCAGGCCCATACGGAATCTGAGGATGAAAGAGTCAAATTAATTCTGATCACCATCATCAAAAAATCTGCAGATTTGCTAATGACTAGTAAACTGATGTGTGGAATCAGTGGACGGCCCTTTTAATACTTTGTTGAAGTTTTGTGTAGCCCACAAGCTGAGAGTCGCTCACAGCTGTGCACTGCTGCTGGGCACAGCCAGTGGATCCAGCCTACCAGTGCATGCCAGACTGGGTTAATCTGATGGCAGGAAGCTGGCATGCAGACACCCGTCTCTGTGTTGTGTCTACACAGTTGGCAGAGGAAAAGCTGTGGGCACTCTCCTTCTGTGAGTCCACCTCTCCGCACTGATCTGAGCGACCATGTTGACACAACACATGATCCCTCGAGGGCACGGGGTGGATTGCCCTTTCTTCTAAAACAACTTTCCCACTTGGCAAAGGTGGGCATCTTTCTGGCAGCATGGATCAGTCCTGTAGAAGTGTTGTCTTTGCCAGTGGACAGCCCGTATACTAGTGTAAGATGAGATTTATTTTGTAAATATTTAGAGTTACTGAAATAAGTAATATTTCCATCATTTGTGGCTTCATAGTGTATTCTGTTCCTTCATTTAACCAGGGAGCTATTTAACATGTTGTAGGCCTACCCTGCCTGTAATTCAGTTAACAGGTTGGCGGAGGGATATTGAGGAGATGCTGAGGCATGTATGTTATGAGTGCTAAGCTGTTCTATATGGAAAGAAGTGCGATTAAAGAAATGGACCAAGTTACCGTCGAAGCTGTCTCCGTGCTCTTACTCTCTCCACGCCCCGAAAGTACTAGTATGTAATCACGACTAGTTAATAGTTAACGCAAACATTCACTAGCATTACACTAGTCTGGATCAACGGAAGTACACAAGTTACGGTAAACAACACAAACTGTGAGCTGGCAAGCTACACACCAAAAATGGAAAGTAGAAGAAGATGAAGGAAATGTGGACGGTGCAACAAGGAAGACCTGCTCGGTTCTTTCAGGGAATGATTGTAAAGATTTACAAAGAATATGTTGATGGCGTCTCCTCTCTAACTGGGACGTTTTGGGACAGATTGGTGGGATCGCTGTGGACAAAGTACACATGGAGATACTCTGGTAAGAGATAATGAGGTGTAACCATGTATCAGCTGATTTAAATAGCTCACATTACTGTATTGTGTCAACAGTTAACTCCATTTAATATTGTTTGTATGTGGCGTTTTCCTTTGCGGGGTGAAAATATTTCACCAGAACAAGTTCCTTCCTGAGACTATTTTGCTGAGCCACTAGCTGTGTTTCCATCCACACGTTTTTATCTGAATTTAGTGATATTGAATGAAAAATGCCTTCTGGAAACAGTAAAATTTGATGGAATTTTATGAATATCGACTCAAAGGAAATCCGTTCAGTCTCATCGGATTTTCTCTTGATCGATATCTCCGCCCAGTATTTCCACGCTGTCTGCACACATGGAGGGCGTCAACAAAGACAGGAAGTGGACGGACGAGGAGACAAGAGACTTTCTGAATTTAACTGAAGGTTAGGACAAGCCGTGGGACGTCCTACGGGGTAAATGGAATGGACATGGTCTCAAAAAACAGTTGTCTCTCAGCGGTGCCGGAGGGACAATAAAAGACAAGTTGCATCTGCATCGTCATAGCGATGTGTTGATAGTGTCGTTGTTTTCTTATTATAGCGTATAACTATTACAACTTGTCCAGGATACTTTTTGTCTAGAAAAACTTTGTTCGCAAAGGTTTGCTTGAATTTTGTGCGATTCAGTGTGAAAATGAATGAAAACACCTTAAAATGTCTAAAATCAATTTGACATGCCGATTTGATCGCAGAACAGCACGTGACGTCATCACCACAGGTTTTTATTGCTTTAAAGCCGTCGGATGGAAACACACTTCCACCAGCTTTATTCACATGAGTTCTTTTACCGAACTTCAGATAGTTTGATTGACACCTGGATGGAAACTTAGCTAGTGTCGCTGTGTCCGGAGCTTAGCGCCCCCCAAGCCGATTGTGATTGGTTTAAAGACATGCAACCAACCCAGAGCGTTTTAAAATAGGAGCCAGACCTCACCCCACAGCGCTGTGGAGATATGTCTGGCAACAAATTGTGGGAAAGCAGGGGACTCAGGTTATCTGGAAGTTAAGAGAACACAGTAAACAGAAGGCCTTGAAATATAGAAAGCTAAGGTGAATGAAGGACTGGGCGGATAGATGGAGGAATAGACGGAGAGAGAGGAGCACACCAAACCCTGTAACCATGTGTCGGTCTCGATGGGAGGCCCCTCAAGACTGCTGAAGTGGTCGTTCTAGGAATAGGCTGGGCAGAGACACACAGATGTATGTCCACATCACAAAGAGACAGAAATACACGGAGCTAAATATCAGATTTGGCTTTCCACCGGGTCTTCACATCTCTGAAAGGAGCACATTAATGACGAGCATGTATTTACTGTATGTTACTCTCTGCAAATGTGTGCTCATGATTTACAGTATACACTCTCTGTATGCATACATCTTAGTGCATAATGAGGAAGGCGTGTGTGTGTGTGTGTGTGTGTGTGTGTTTGTGTGTGTGGGTCTTTTACAGAGTTGGGTTTGCATGTTCTTCTTGGGTTCATGAGGTTCTGATTTTCTTCCCAGAGTCCAAAGACAAGTCAAGTGGACTGAAGAATCAGAGTCCTCGTCTCTGACACAAAGGGTTTGAAAAGGTTGTTCAAAGCATGTTGCTCGATTCAGTCACATACTACATGGTCAAGGATTTTAGAGAGAAAAGGAAAATGACAGAAGGTTTAATAATGGCACTTTGAAAGGCAGAGGGCACTACCTCAGTGGAAACAACATATTCATAATAATCTCTAAACTGAGTACAGTTTGAATGTTTAAAACAAGAAGTAGGATATGCTGAGTAAGAGTAACAGCAGCCAGCGCCAAGGACGTCTAAACTCATTCCCTCGCACTCAAGACTCACTTAAATGAGGATTGACGGGCAGGTTTGGCTGTCATGGAGATAAGTATTATTGCCTCTGCAGGGCCTACACGTCCATTATGATCTCCATCATCACTAGATTGTGTTTTCTACGACCTGACTGACTGCCTCCGTCTGATTCTGCACGTAAGCAGCTGTATTACCTTGACCCGTGATAATATCTGTCTAAAAAAACAACACTGAAGTACTGGATGGTAATGTGTAACTGCTAATAAAGACACCTCCTTGTGTCCAAGCTAATGTTATTTAGCTTAGGACTAAAATTACATGATGATGAAATTTAGTAGGGCTAGGATATTATTTGTCCAAAAAGGGATAAAAAATGATTTTTTGGGATTGTCTTTTCCTTCTTTAGCAAAAACAAAAGTTGACTAATATACTTCCAGAGACAATGAATCAAGAAGGCATTTCTAAAAAGTAATTGTTTTCTAAAAATATAATGTACATTACATGTCAGTCAGTCTGACATTCATTTAATTTAAAAAAAAAGTACATAAAATGATTTTTCAGCAGTTTCTGTATTCTTTCTGTTTCGCTGGAAATGGATACGATGTTGGCGGTACCGTATAAACAAAAAATAAAACACACACACACACACACACACACACACACACACACACACACACACACACACACACACACACACACACAGCTGGGAAGTCTGAACAATGTGTGGGTGTGTTGCAGCTGACTGAGCAGTGAATCTACTGCTGAGGAAGTCCATGCAGCTGAACTGAAAGCTCCGTAGCAGGTGCTAGATGGGTTTCTAAAGACTCATTACTTCAGGGGAAAATGGGACATGATACTTTTTGGCTTGTTTGGTAACTAAGAAACAATGTCCAATGTGTACACTACCAAAAAAAATTAACATTTCTAAACTGGACAAAACACATAACACACAGTGTCATGACAACAGCATTTTGAAAAAAGCTTCAATCATTCTACAGTAGGAAGTTCTGCAACGTCTCCTCTGTTAGAGCATTCATTCATCAGTCTGTGGAAAACCTGAAACATGTTGCTAAGGTTATGTAAACTGTAGTCCATATCCACGACGCTGCACAGTGCATGTGTTGCTAGGTTTAATTACCTTGATTGGATGGACTTTAGTTGATATGAGACATCCCTATTTGTTTGATTTTCCAGCACTTATAAGTGATCAAGCACGTAGCTTTTGACAGAAGTTTTTTAGTTTTTTTATAACTTGGATGGTTGTCACAAACTAACCCAGCGTCATAGCTACATGTTATAAAACACTGATGAAAAAAACTCTCTATGAGAATGTCTACATGTGGAAAATATTCCCAAATAATGTAAACAAAACAAGGTTATATGCATTGTGTGAATTAATGGCATTATTACTATTATTAGGTATTATTTAGCTATTCATTTTGTCTTGTTACTTACGTAAAGCAGCACTGCAGGTTTTCCATGCGTCAGCAGCACATCATGACAGACAGGGACACGGGATGGGAAGATGTTGCCATGTGTTTTTGTGAAGAGAGATGGTGATATCACGGGCTTTGAGCTGTGTCCCTCGGCTACTCTTAATTCAGCCCTCACTCCCTCTGAGTCCAGCTGGAGGGGTTTATACCGGGGACAAATGGGGACACTGGTGTCCCCTAATACAACTTTCTGTTAGAAAATGGTGGCATTTCTTCTTTATTGGACAGCCAGTAGTAGACAGAAACACCTGAAGAAGACAGGGAGGGAAAGACAGAGAGACAAAGCACACACAGTTTAGAGGAAACAAAAGGAAATGCCATTTAAATAATGCATGTTGCATTAGCAGCAGCCTGAGCGGTTAGCTTTGGTAAATCAACACCAGATCGCCCTGATTCTTCTGACTCATGCAGGACGTCTACGTGGCAGAGTGACCAGTTTACAGTCAGACTGAGTCAGAGTGTATACTGTCCATTAGTAGGAAAGGAGAGTGACCCTTTATTTCCAAAGTGATGATGAGTCACGGGGAGCTGTGGTAACCCCAAGAGGAAACTGTGGTGACTGCGTTCGACGTGTCAGCTAACACAAATCTTGCACATTAGCGAGAAATATATTGATCACACACAGAAGAAATGCTTATTGGAAGTCACTTTGTAATGTAATAAAAAAAATCTGAGTGTGCATGTGTGTGTGCATGTGTGTGTGTGTGTGAACCATGTTTAACTACATTTGTGGGGACCAAAAACTGGGAAATACAGTATACTTATGGGGTCCTGACAGCTTTGTGGGGACAAAATGCTGGTCCCCATAACGTTAAAGGGCTGTTTGAGGGTTAAGACCTGGTTTTAGGATCAGGGTTAGAATTAGGTTATGGTTAGGGTTAGGGTAAGGGTTAAGACCTGGTTTTAGGATCAGGGTTAGAATCAGGTTACCTGGTTTTAGGGTAAGGGTTAAGACCTGGTTTTAGGATCAGGGTTAGAATTAGGTTATGGTTAGGGTTAGGGTAAGGGTTAAGACCTGGTTTTAGGATCAGGGTTAGAATTAGGTTATGGTTAGGGTTAGGGTAAGGGTTAAGACCTGGTTTTAGGATCAGGGTTAGAATTAGGTTATGGCTAGGGTCAGGGTTAGGCATTTAGATTTGATGGTTAAGGTTAGGGTAAGGGGTTAGGGAATGCATTATGTCAATGACTGGTCCCCACAAAGATAGTGAGACCCACGTGTGTGTGTGTGTGTGTGTGTGTGTGTGTGTGTGTGTGTGTGTGTGTGTGTGTGTATGTATAGCACCAGGCTGATCCCAGATGGCTCCTTATTGTCAGGCTGGGCTGTCTGGTTCTTTCGCTCTCTCCATTTCCTCCCATGTATCCATCTGTCTTTCTGCATCTCTTTATTGCTCCTGACAGCATTCACTCTATCTCCACTCCATCCCTCTATCTCTGCACCTCCCCCCTCCCTCTTCCTCTCACCCTTTCTAGCACTAGCGAAGCACTGATCCTCCATGCCATACCTGGAGGCCTTCCACTCCATCTGTCTCAGAGCTGTGAGTTGCATAGATAAGACATTCAAGCCGAGGTTGTCCATCTAGATGCAAAGTGTCCTTCCTTTTGCCTTTGAAGATCAAGATTACAGTAAGTAGGACATTGGTAGAGGAAGTGTTGCAGCTAAGGCTCTGCTGCAACGTTACCTTAAAAATTATTCCAAATCATTTTATTAGAGTTTGAATCTCCTTCATACAGGGTTTATTCTAGCTGTCTATTTTTATATAGATACAGATAGGTAACTGTGACAAGCTTTGGCTTCATCCTGCTCCTTTGTGGACAGTTTTTGAAAATATGAATTGTAATATAATTTTTTATATTATTTGTAACACTGTATATACAGTATATATTTTTCTTTTTCCATTGGTTGTTGCTTATATATTTGTATTTTTATATATATATATATATATTATATATATATATATATATATATATATATATACTTTCAAAATAAAAATAAATGAAATGAAATGAATGAACTGAATGAATCTGTATCTAGGAAACTAGGAGATGAAGAGAGGGGTATGTCATGCAACAAATCTGGGTAAACTGAACCTTAATAAATAAAGTCGAAGCACATCAGAGAGTTTTACACTCTGTGTCTCTCTCCAGGAATGGTATGCACTGATGCAATTTGTCCCCTCTTAATTCCTAAATGGCCCCCAGTTCAGCCACAATGAACCCTCTCTTCTCTCAACAGACCTCTCTGTGGTGCACACTTATCTGTTCCAGTGGTTGCCAAAAGGCGGATTAAACAGAGAGAGAGAGAGAGAGAGAAAGGGGTGAGAGAGAGAGAGAGAAAGGGGTGAGAGTGGGAGAAGCTATAGAGAAGGAGAGGAAAGATGGATTCCCGCAGTTACTGTGTGCAGTCATGTTACCAGTATGGACCATAGACAGTGAAGGAAATGGACACAGCGACCAGTGAAGTCAGCAGAAAGGGGAAAGAAAGGGAGAATGAAATGCAGAACAGGGCCACAGGTTGGAGTCAAACTCACAGCCGCTAGGTCAAGAATGAAACCTCTATGTGCGTGCGCCTGCTCTACCAACTGAGCTAACCCAGCCCCGTGCAAAGAGAAATCTAAATGTTACTTCATATGAATTCATCTTCAGTCTTTAAACACTTCAGATGTAAAGTTATTCACTGTCAAAGGGGCGCCAAAATGAATGGGAGTCAATGGGATGCTAACAGAAGGTGTTGACGTGTTAGCCCCAGAATTTCGCCATAGGAGGTATGCTTTCCAGATGCTCGCTCACCCCCTTGGTTTGCAGGGTGAATTGATCAGTACCTTTCTATTTCAGGAGGGTTTAAGGGGTGTGAGGTTGTAACCATAGGCGCCGATTTATTGTTTCCTCTGTGGGTGCTCATGGGCACAAGCCATTTAAAAAAAGAAAGTAGTAGCACACACATGCCTATTATATATATATAATTGTTTACACTTTTCTGTTCCCTGTATCTGTCTTTTATTGTCTGTAAAGCAACCTTGAGTGCTTAGAAAGGCACTGTTAAATAAAATATATTATTATTATTATTATTATTATTATTATTATTATTAGTAGTAGTGTAGGTGTAGCCTTAGTCTTCTTTTCTTCAGGAGAGAAGCCAGAGAGAGGAAGAGCAGAGGAGAACCTGCTGTGAGTCACTCTTCTTGAAGCTTTTAATGACCAAACATGGCTGAGGTCATGATCTTATCTGGATATATTTTTCACACCACTGCACATTTTCCAAATTCAATCTGGATTGATTTCCTTTTTTTTTTCCCCACCGAGCCGCTGGTTTCTGTTCATGCTGGTATGAAACGCGGTGTGGACATTTGAAACATCATCATAGGAACTGTTAAGTGCGTATTTCAAAAGCTTGAAGCTATCTCCAATGGTTATTTAAGAAAATGGATGTACTTCTCAGAAACCGGAGCGTCCTTAAACACAACAACAAAACTCTTTTTTAGACATTAAGCCACTTTCATGTCTAGTGGCCTAATCCTAAATAATAAATAATAATGTGTTGTTACATGTGTCCGTGTCCCAAATGCATTATCATTAAATATAAATCCACAGCTGTTAATTTAAATTAACTAAACATTATTTTAGCAAACAAAGGCCATTGTTAATAATTAAATTCCATCAGATGCTGCCTTCTGTAACCTCTCCACCCGCCTCCATCTTTAACCCTCTTCTCCATCCTCTTCCCCTCTTCTCTCTGTCTTTTATACCTTTCTCCATCTTTCTGGAGATTGACTCCCCTGCAGGGCGGAGACAGACAGATTCCCCAAAAATCTGGTCATCATTTTGGAAAAACACGATGGTTGTAATATTCAATTTTTTTGTCACTTTTTCGATTTGTTTAGCTTGTATTGTTCAGTTTTTTTTCAACGTTTGTGTCATTTTTTTCCACATATTTGTAGTTTTGTTTATGTTTTATTGATGCTTTTTCCGATGTTTTTGCCGCTTTTCTTGATGCTTTCAAGGTCTTTTGCCACTTTTTTCAATGTTAACGTGCCACTTTTCAAGGTTTTTGTCACTTTTTCCAGATTAGATTTTTGCTATGTTCACTGTTTCACGGTTTTGGGTTTTTTGTTGCCTTTGTGGACATTTCTGCTGTCAACGTTTTGTTGCTTTTCCCAGGTTTTGTCACTTATTGTTCTCTGATTGTCTTTCTCATTCTGACGTCAGAACACAACAAATGTTGAGGATGACTCATTTTCACTCCTGACAAAAGAGTCTGATGTCTCTATTTTTGGAGTTACATACCATTGGTTGCTTTGCATTGCTGCATGAATCTGTCGGTCCAGTCAGAGAGACTGAGGGGAAGTGGCTCTGCCCCCGCTCTCCTGCTGGTACCCCCACCCCCCCACTGCCTGCCCCGTGGCCATGTTAGAAAGCTGTGTCAGGGGTTAGCTTTGGGCCAGGAGCAGCACCCTGTCATTAAGGCTGAGTGACAACTGCACCCTGAGGAGAAAACCTCAACAAGTTTATCTGACGGACGGCGAGAACCTTCTTCTAGACCAGTGGTCTTCAACGGGTTTTTTTAAGCCAAGGACCCCTTAGCTGAAAGAGAGACAGATCAGGGACTGCCTACTACATATATTGTATTAAATGAAGTGGGATTACGTGTAGGGTGGCCTAAAGCCTTTACACACAACCAGTTTTCACTATGAACTCTTAAAATACTGACGCTTGGGCAGTGGCTGTCAGAGTCCGAGACGTGTGTGGAACCACCGGGCAGAGCAGCAGCCATGCAGCGCTGGAGATAACGAGGAATTAAGAGATAACGAGGTATTAAGAGATAACGAGGTAGGAATGAAGCAGTATGAGTAGTATGAGGTTCCGTTGGCCGTTGGGCTGATTTGGCATGTTGAATCGAAAGGCGGGCAGTTGGACTCAGTGACCAATCTGATTGGTGGAGTGCTAATCAAGAATTTTTTTTTTTTTTTTAATTGACTGAAACATAATTAAAAAAAGTCAAAAAAGTGACAAAACAATTTGAATAAAATTGACAAAAACATCGAGAAAAGTGTAGAAAAAACATTAAATGTTGAAATTTCAACCCAGAAAAACACAAAGTTGCAGGTCGACGGGAAGACAACGCGAGGGTTAAATCATCGATGAAGTTTATTTTGTGTGTGAACAGTGGGTGTGTGTGTGTGTGTGTGTGTGCGCGCATGTGTGTGTGTGTGTGTGTGTGAGCCATAAATCACACACCACACACCAAAGAGTGGTAGACAGGATTTGTCCTTAAATGCATCAGAGTTCCCTTTTTTTAAATGCACCTTTACTCAGCTCAATATTTTAAGTGGAAGGAGAATGAATTATTGTCAAATTAAAATATTTAATCACCCTTTCCTGTAAAAACAAAGATCTCTATCTATCATCCTGTCCTCCCTCAGCACAAAGAAACAGAGAAAGGTTCCAGAAGAGGCTTAAACAAGACCCGGCACGCTTGCTATTATTTTCTGAACTCTATTAAACATATTTGTCATGACCAGTGAATTATGTAGAGTAGAGTTTAACTGAGAAGGTGAAAAATTGTTTTAGCTACAAGTCCAAGCAGAAACATGTAAAAAATATGACTTTTAAACTACTGAACTACTTATTTTTTCTGTAAGACTTCCCACAAATTATGACAATTAGTTATAGCACTGTAAAAGCGTTGATCAAAATCCTTCTATACTAAAAAATGCATGAGGATATACTGTATCCCCCTCAATATTTAGAAGAAGTGGATTTGTCTCCTTCAAAACAATATGAAAGAGAACAAATAACCGTTCAGGGGGCTCAAAACAGGAACAAGAACTGTGTCTACCTCTTCTTGAAGGAAAAAAGATGTGATTTCTTGTCTTTTATGTAGATCATGTAGACAAGGTTTAATTTCTCTACCAGATTTGTTGCTACATGAATCCTAGAAAAAACCCATTGAGAAACATGTGTGATGTTAATAATATAAAGGAAGTTTTGAACAATATGGGGGACCAATTATTTCCTTTACATTAATAAAGACATTTGCACCATAAAGACATAAAATGTTACAATGTGCACCGTCCGTTGCTGAAACAGAAGCTACGCCCTTGGCTGGCAGAGCAGGAACGCTCATTCAGAGAGGCGCATCACGCCTCACACACACACAGCAATAACCAAATCTACTGTAACTGTGGCTGCGCTAATTAAACTCGTTAGCGCTCTCGGTTGGGTTTTTTTGCTCTCTTTTGTGCAGGTCGCCAACATTTATTCAATGAAAGAGGGACAGCAGGAAATCCATATCAGTGTTATTTCATTTCCCAGCTCATTAGGCAGCAAGCCTATTATGAGTGACTTATTATTATTATTATTATTATTATTATTAGATTGGAAGGGATCCTCAGTAGCAATAATTTGGGTGATGACGTCTTTCCAAAACAGAGCCGGCCTCAGCGGAGTGCAGGACTGCTGTGTTGTTATAGTCTTTGGAAGAATGCATGCATGGGTGCGGGTGTGGGGAAAACTGTATGTTGTTTTCTTTTTCAGCGATGCATCAGGATAAAGGCTTAAAACCAGCGGCAATAAAGAAGAATGTCTGTGTTAATCTATAGTGAGCTAAAGAGTTCTGCTCTAGGAATATCACAGCATTGTGATCCAGATGACTCGATGGTCCAAACTGATGTTAAAATGCAGCGCAGTAGCATAATGTTTTAACAGTTACGTTAACAGGGTGCCAGGTAGGGCTGGATATCAGTTAAAAAGGTCTGATACCGGTACCAATACCAGTACTGTGACTTTTAATACCATTTCCTAAACAATACTGTTTGATGCCAATTTTAATAAACAAAAAAAAATTACAACATTACGGCACAAATCTTAATCTTTAAATGTGTTTTTCAGCTGTAGTGTTTTTTTGCAAACGCAAAACAGCCAATCACAGACATTAAATTCGAAAGAAGCATTCTGCATGCTCATTGGCTCACAGACGCTGATGAGATTCACTCCTTAGGTTTCTAAATTGAGAACTGAATGAGTATTGAATCCGGCACCCAGCCCTAGTGCCAGGCACCTTTGCCTCTTATTGTACCTCTAAAGGAAAACTGGACCATTCTCCCTCTCTACCTGTTTGAGTTTTACAGCATCTTCCATCATCATTATGGTCGTTACGGCTCCTCTCCTCGGGGCTGTTGTCAGGGATGATCTCCAGCTTAGACACTGTCGGCAGGACGCTGCAGTTCTGAGGTCAACGACTACAGCTCCACCCTTGAATTGTGCTTGCGGGAAGAAAGAGAGAAGAAAGGAAATATGAAGCACAAACACACAAAGATACACAGGCTGTGGTGGAAGAAGTATTCAGATCCTTTGCTAAGAGTAGTCATACCAAGTAAGTAAAATCCCTGCATTGAAAATGTTACTTAAGCAAAAGTATGTTAGTATCATCAGGAACATGTACTTAAGGTGCACTATGAGTTGACTATGAGAGATACCATGATGAAACCATGCAGGAACTCATAGAGCACCTTTAAAGTATTAAAAGTACTCAATGCAATGATTTACAGTAAAACTATTCAATTAATTCAATCAATTCATTATACTATTCAATTCGATTGTATTCATAGTATGTTAAGACACTTTTTGGGGCGGCAGTCCCATGTCAAAGTGTCCTTGGGCAAGACACTGAACCCCGAGTTGCCCCCGATGCTGCACATCGGAGTGTGAATGTGTGTGAGTGTTTATCTGATGAGCAGGTGTGTAGATGTGTGTGAGTGTGTATCTGATGAGCAGGTGGCACCTTGTACAGCAGCCTCGGCCACAGTGTGTGAATGGTGAATGTATCCTGTATGATGTAAAAGCGCTTTGAGTAGTTGTTAAGACTAGAAAAAGATATATAAATACACACATTTACATTTACAGAGCAGGCCTAGACCACACTGTAACTTACAAAGACCCAACAGGAGCTTGTGTTTTGTATGCAGACATCTTCATTTGTAGAGTAACTAAAGCTGTCAGATAAACACGTAGTGGCATGAAAAAAAGGGACTCAAGTACAGTACAAGTACCTTGAATGTGTACTTATATAGTAGAGTAACTGAGTACATGTATTTAATCACATTCCACCACTGGACACAGCATAGACTGAGTAAGACTGGAAGCATCACGACAGTAATGCTGAAGGAAACATTTGTTTCTATTGGTCTGAACAGGAAGCATTATCACATATCATCCCTGAAATACACTGGAATGCAGCAGAAGACAGAGAGAGAGAGAGAGAGAGAGAGAGAGAGAGAGAGAGAGAGAGAGAGAGAGAGAGAGAGAGAGAGAGAAGACAGGGATGGTTGCCTTGGTTGTAAAGCACTTGGGTCAGCTAATGTTATGTAATATACGGTACATTTATGCATGTAAGATGACTTGACAATTACAAAACACACAAAGATACTGCACAAAGACTGTCTTACAACTAAGGTACGAGACACACAATATTTACACAGCTTATCTGACCTGTGTCCTTAGAGATTTAAGACACCTTTGATGGTATGTGATGTCTTGTGTCATTCTTGATACCATTAAATAAATCAAATCAAAAAATCTGAACGGCAGAATTATCGCATATCATCTCTGACATACACTGGGATGCAGCTGGAGAAGAGGGCGAGAGAGAGAGAGAGAGAGAGAGACAGAGAGAGAGAGAGAGAAAGAGAGAGAGAGACAGAGACAGAAGAGAGAGAGAGACAGACAGAAAGAGAGAGAGAAAGAGAGAGAGAGAGAGAGAAAGAGAGAGAGAGAGAGACAGAGAGAGAGAGAAAGAGAGAGAGAGACAGAAAGAGGGAAACATGGGGCTGGATAAAGGTCTAGCCAAACCAGCTTGGTTTTGACGTGGTGGTGTGAGAGAAAGAAGCAGGAAGGAAAGAGTGAGCGCGTGGAAGAGAGAGAGAGAGAGAGAGATAGGAGGGAGAGGGAAGAGAGGGAAACAGAAATCTGCAAAACTAATCAGTGCAGCGCCGGTTGTTTTGTACACACACACACACAGACTCCAACACACACCAGTAACACACAAACAGCAGTGAGGACACATGGAGCTGAAGGTGGAGCCAGATGTATACAACATCAGCACGCAGCCTGCAAGAATGCAACATATTGTCATGTGACTGTGAGCTGGCCTGGCAAACTTTGTCATGCAACATATTTGTCATGCAACATATTTGTCATGCAACATATTTGTCATGCAACATATTGTCATGCAACATATGAATGCAACATATTGTCATGCAACATATTGTCATGCAACATATTTGTCATGCAACATATGAATGCAACATATTGTCATGCAACATATTGTCATGCAACATATTGTCATGCAACATATTTGTCATGCAACATATTTGTCATGCAACATATTTGTCTGGCCTGGCAAATATTTGTCATGCAACATATTTGTCATGCAACATATTGTCATGCAACATATTTGTCATGCAACATATGAATGCAACATATTTGTCATGTCATGTGACTGTGAGCTGGCCTGGCAAACTTTGTCATGCAACATGTTTGTCATGTGACCCAAAGCACACAACATGAACTGGCCGACGTCGCCAACGAACACACCTTTAACAAGCAATGAGAGCATAAAGGAGGGAAATGAGTCTCAATGTCAGTATTCAACATTAGTGGAGGAAGTATTCAGATCCTTAACTTACTACCACCACATTGTAAAGGTATTGCACATGTGTATAATGACAAAATGTATTCTATTATGTTCTATATAATATACTTTTTACATCAAAGTTGATTCTTTACAGCTATTCTTTTTCTAAATCAAGGGCCCTTGAGATAGAGGCTGTCTGCTGGTGTACATCCCTGACTGAAAACCCCTCTGAGTCAAGTGTGAATTAGAATTTTTGGCTAATATAATAAATAATATGAACTATAAATTGCTTTGGGTTAAACAGCAACAGAAGGCAAACAACGTCAGCGGTGCAGAGGAATATTTGAGCCGTGTCGTTGCCTCCACAGCTCCAGGCGTGGCCTCTCTGCACCACAAACACTTGGCCCTGTCAGAGGGGAAAGCTCCCTGACTGCCCCATAAATCAACATGTGTTAAAAGACACACACACACACACACACACACACACACACACGCATTTTTTTCTTGTGATTGCATTTATAAATGCTGTCATGTAGGACACATGCACTTTCTTGACATTTAACTCTTTCAAATAAGTGTTTTTGTCTAGAATACTATTAATTATAATACTCTATTCTCTCATTAAAAACATAAACATGAGAAATTACCTCATTCGTAAAGAATACATCGCTAGTATAAACTAACAACTCAACAGTCACAAGCACATCAACATAACACAGTTTACCAGTAGTCAAGGACAACAGCATTATCATGACCACAGCAACCCCGGGACAAAACCACATCCTCCGCGTGATGTGCAGTAAGAATCATCACAGGACTGTGAGACAGGATTAGTAATGGAAGATTCACTAAGCCTGACATCAAGATGTTGGGTCTGTCTTTCAAATTCCCTCTGCACGCAATAGGATGGCACTACAACCAACCAGAGCAACGCTAGTTAATAAATTAAACTTTTGCCGTATCCGGTTGGTCATTTTTTAAGAATGGCTTCAGTGCTTAACTCCAAATCTTCCCATCAAGAGTCCAAGAGTTGGGTTGTGGCTGCAGCCTGGAGACCTCCCGTCTCATGCCCTTCCCGGCTACGCGTAACCATCGCAAATCGAAACTCTGCCGTCCTTATGTTAAGCCCGCCCACCGACTCTATGCACGATGTGATTGGCCTGACCAGAATTTGGTTTTTCCAGCTCCCAATCCAACAGAGAGTGGCTTGACTCACCCTAAGGTGCGTCTAGATTTCTAGTCTCTGATGTCTCATTTCACACGGAGTGTATGATGGCCACATATTGACAGTTTCACACATTTTTCACTGTTAATTTTTCATCCATTTTCGAATAATCATATTTATGAGCATGACTCGAATGGAGGATATGTGGAAACAGACATGGGGAGAGCTTAAAAAGTGGTGAGAGGATGCCAATACCAAGTGGAAAAGTTTCTGCCCTTATGTCTCAGTTTTCATTAGCCTGATATTAGACACTCACACATGCACGCACACACACACCCCCCCACACACACACACACACACAGTATACATCCAGCCAGGGTTAACTAAGTTATTCAATAACCAAGCACATAGCTGACAGACTTTTCCAGTGAGGATATAAGTGTTAATTTGATGATAGAGAGAAACACAGACACACTTACAAACATGACAGCAACGGCTCTAATCTTCAACACTTAGTGGTCGACTAACAAAACGTGTTTAGGTTACATGGGGACGACGTTTCAGTCTCAGTCCATGCTCATTTCATGTTTGTGATCCCAGGCTAGGTGGGAAATGTAATTCCTCCATCCATCTCCAGACTCGGTCTTCTGGTTGTAGATCAGAACTCATTCAGTCATTCAGTTATATTTGCCAAAGGTGTGTGGATATTAGTATAACACTCCTGTTTGCTTAAACATTTGTTATGGACAGTCCATGACAAATGCGGCAGTCTAATCTGTCCAGATCCTAGGTGGCGTCCTAAGGAGCACAACATAAAGACTCCAGAAACCATCCCAGATACCCCAAAATGCTGTTCAACAAATACTGTAGGAAGACAACAGGCTGAAAGTGCTTCCCCACTAGAAAGGTGATACTACCTCCAGTTTTTGGAGCTAGGGATTAGTACAACAGGACCCCTCTTTAGACTACTACCCAGTTGGCTGCAAAATCCTCTCCCAGGTCTTGATTCATAGGGGGTCTAGGATTCTTTGATTTGGGAGTGGTTGCTCTAGAGTAATCCATAGATGTCTTTGAAACACTCTTTGTCTTGCACCCTTTTGGCTCAATCCACAGAGAGTGCACACAGCCTGTATTTAGAAACTGTGTCTTTAAATGAGCAGGACTTACAACTCTACTACGTACTATATATAGAAAGTGCTCGTACAGTCAATCCCTGGCTGCAGTGATGGTACAGAGACGTCAAGAGCATAGATGTGGAAGAGCCGGAAACATTGACCAATCAGAGCAGGCTGGGCATTTTCGGGGGGCTGAAAGAGACAGATAAAACAGAGTATATTAACACAGACAGTATGAGAAGAATAAAGTGTTTTTTTAACCTTATGCATGCAAACTTAGTACAAACCTAAAATTACAAGTATGAACCTGAAAATAACGCGATGAACCGTGGATGAAACAAACTGGCGTATAGATTACCATATCTGATGAATCAGAGTCAAACTTTCCAGTTCAACACAAAGTCCACTTACTTTTCCTGTTGACCTCTTAGTCCTAACATGTTTCCAAAATTAAACCAACAGTAACATCCGGAGTAACTAATGCACCAACCAGCAGCTTCAGCATGTGTTTTAGGAAGTGGTCTACACCTGACAAGACAAAGATTGGTTCCTACTTATAGAACCGAGTGCTAATTGGCTCCCACACTGGGATCCATTGATATTCAGATGGTGCTGCAGAAACTCATTCAAATGAAGTAGCTTTCACAGACATAAGCCCATGTTCGGACTATGATGTAGTTGATCTTGGAGGATGGGCTGAAATCTGGTTTTGTAATCCTCTCTTTACAGCAGGTTGTTTTTCATTACTACTCCGAGTGTCTGAGTGACGGCCCGTACATGTGTGTGTCAGCATGTCTGTGTGTCAGCTGCTTGCTCCCCCATTAGGTCTGTCATCAGCTCGGCTCATAAGGCTCCTCTCAAGAGTCAATGTGCAACTCAATTAGGACTTGACAGGTGCAGGTGTCAGGTGGTCATTCGCTGTGTGCGTATCCACGGTGTGGTTGTCTGCCAGACTAAAGAAGGATTTCTTTCAGCCCGATGAGACCAGCCTCTCTCTCTTTTTACTTTTCTTTTTACATACGCTTTCTTTCCACAGAATCATATCAAAAGCCAAAGAGAGAGAGAGAGAGAGAGACACACACACACACACACACACACACACACACACACACACACACACACACACACACACACACACACACACACACACACACACACTCTGGATTGTTTTACTGCCCAATCAATCTGCCATAAAGCTTTGGGACTGCCACCAGCTGTTTGTCAATTCCACCACGTGGGATGTGTTTGTGTGTAGTCAGTTACCCCTAAATGCTACACAACAGTATTGGGGGGGTGCTTTCCTCATATATTAAATAATTGTATTCATTATTCATGATTGCCTTACTGGTTAGTTCAAAAACATGCAAAACACCAACGTATAAACATTGGGGACCAGATGCAAGCTTTTATTTTGAAAAGTCAAAGCTTGCGGACAGCACTAGCCGGGAGGGCATGAGACGGGAGGTCTCCACGCTGCAGCCATACCCGACTCAAATATCCTTTTGGGTTCTGGTGATTATTTGTGAAGTTGTGCGGCTTTTCAAGGCATTTGAGAAGGAAGGAGGGGTCCCAGTCCCAGCAGTCCCCCGTGCCAGACTCTGTATCAGCATCATAGACTGTATATTATTGATTATAATGACATTAATATTAACGGTCTATGATCAGCATGTGACTCTGAGAGCCAATGACCAAGCGGGAGTGAGAACGGGTGGACGTCACACGTACGACAACAAATTCATTTCCTTGTTTCCAGAGGTGGGTAGAGTAGCCAAAAATTGTACCTGTTACTTCAGAATAATATGACTCAAGTAAAAGTAAAAAGTAGTCATCCAAATAATTACTTGAGTAAGAGTAAAAAGTACTTGATGAAAAAAACTCAAGTAGTGAAACTGTTGAGTAACGCCTGATTTATTTCTTAACAAAGCATCAACCAGACCGACAAAAATACAAAATAATCATCTTTAGGCAAATTATAGTTCATCCAATCAATAAAATACATTAAAATTCATTTATTAATTACTAAATAGCTTAAGTGAGAGACTTGTCACATCAAATTTAACAGAGTACATGTAACTCGTTACTACCCACGTCTGCTTGTTCTGATATGAAGATGAAACGTGTGTGACTCGAACATCTCACATTTACCAACAAAGCGTAAAGCGAAAGGCCGTCCTGCCAACCTGTGTACATTTTAACATCAATTAAAAAAACACACGGTGGATGCGGAGATAAGACGTACAGGATGACCTAAACTGAGGACAGCTACGCTCGTTATTGTAAGTGCAATGATACGTTAAAGTCCCATAAGACTGTATGAATGTGTCCCAGCCAAGGATAGGAACCTAACTAACGATGTAAAGATCAACAAGATTAACATTCAAATTTGATTTATTCAATAAATTATTATTTTTTTGTCTTAAATCCACCAGTCATTTTCATATTACACCAACATTTGCAGCATCCTGAGCCTTTTTGGTTACTATAGCAACACTCAACCTTCAGTAGTTCAATTCTCCCCAAAACAAGTTTCCTTTTCATTTTTAAACAACTATATATAAAAAAAAAAAACGCAATTTTTTTTGCAACTTTCTCTGTCTCCCGCTACTTGCAACAAACATACAAAAAACATTGCAACTTTTAGCGCAATTTTTTACAAAATCGCCCACAACATCAGGCATTTTGGCAGCAAAAATCCTGGAGGGAGTGCTTACTGGCGAAGGAAGGGAGCCCAAAACTCCTCCGGTAGCCCCTTAAATAGAAAACCAACAGTCCCTTAACATAAATAAATACATCTTATTTAAGGGGGACAGTGCAAATTAATAAAACACATGATTAAACATGAGTTAATGCCAGAATGAGCCAAAAGTTTTTTTTTATTTTTTATCTGTAGTCCCTAGCAGGGCTGTAGTACTCGAGTCCTGGTCTTGGACTTGAACGGTGGTCTTGACTACAGCCCTAGTCCCTAGGCTTTTCATCTTGCATCTGGGTGTATATTATTAGGTTGCCATTATTACATTCTCCTTCTTAAAAGCTTCCTGTACCCCCGATTTTACTATTGCTCATTACCAAAAAACTCACTCGCTCAACGGATGTTAGGGTAATATTTGACATTTATTTTAATCCAAAAACGAACATTTGCATCAGGTGAAACAGGCCCATTGGTTACCTACATAATCAGCTGTTAAAATGTTCAATGCCTTACACACACACACACACACCCACACACACACACCATCCTCTAATTCACACACACACACACAGTCTTGTCTCACTATCTTTATGGGGACCAGTCATTGACATAATGCATTCCCTAGCCCCTTACCCTAACCTTAACCATCAAACCTAAATGCCTAACCCTAACCCTAACCATAACCTAATTCTAATCCTGATCCTAAAACCAGGTCTTAACCCTTACCCTAACCCTAACCATAACCTAATTCTAACCCTGATCCTAAAACCAGGTCTTAACCCTCAAACAGCCCTTTAACGTTATGGGGACCAGCATTTTGTCCCCACAAAGCTGTCAGGACCCCATAAGTATACTGTATTTCCAGTTTTTGGTCCCCACAAATGTAGTAAAACATGGTTCACACACACACACACATGCAAATCTCAGTAAATCATATGTTATACATTCACATCTGACCACATCACGCTACAATATGTACCATTCTTGCACTGTGAACACACTTCTAACATACAGGCCTGCATCAATCACCCAGCTCCAGTTAAATCAGCACCCACAGCTTCCTGTTTCTATTGTTCAGACAAACATTGGGACAATCACTGTCCCCTGTTTGTCCTGCTGGGTTGCCACGAGATCAGCAATCAATCACAGGGATCACGTTGACTGGTCAATTTCTTCACGTGGCGTCCCTCTGTGATCAATCATGCAGCAGTTTAGCCCCAAGTCAACACCCGAGACAGTCACACTTATTAAGTACTGCATGTGCATTGGTTAGTGATTTTCTTGTATTTTATGTATCAGCCAGAGCACAAAGGTCCCCCAGAGCATTTATTTATTTTTATTTTTTTAAATGTTCCTTATGTGGCCCATACATGGACTGGTGAAAGTGCATCCTGTTTTCTAACGCTCCTAAAATGTGGAACTTACTTCCTTTGGATGGATATTAGAATGACATGCTTTCTCAGTATTTGTAAAAGAAAATTAAAGACTCCTACTCACAAGCCCCCGGCTGAGCGCCGCTGCGTTGGAGTTTACCCCGGTGGACGAGAGGGTCGCCTCCCTACGCCTGAGGGTGATGGAGGGGGAAACTCTTGCTGTTGTTCCAAACAAGAGTTCGGAGTATTCGGTCTTCTTGGAGACCTTGAATGGAGTCCTGTATGGGGGCTCCAGTGGGGCACACCATAGTTCTGCTGGGGGACTTCCACACACACATGGGCAATGATGGAGATACTTGGAGAGGCGTGATTGGGAGGAACGGCCTCCCTGATCTGAACCAGAGGGGTTGTCTGTTGTTGGACTTCTGTGCTAGTCATGGATTGTCCATAACAAACACCATGTTCGAACATAGGGATGCTCATACTATACTATACTATACTTGGTACTAGAGCACCCTAGGCCGAAGGTCAATGATCGATTTTATAATCGTTTCATCTGATCTGAGGTCGTATGTTTTGGACACTCGGGTGAAGAAAGGGGCGGAGCTGTTAACTGAAGGGCTGCAGCCTCTGCCGTGACAGAGGCAAAGCAGCAGGTGTGGGAGAAGTTCGGAGAAGACCTGGAGAAGGACTTTCGGTTCTGGAAAACCGTTGGCCACCTCAGGAGGGGGAAGCGAGGAATCATCCAAGCTGTTTATAGTAAGGATGGGACGTTGTTGACCTCAACTGGGGAGGTGTCTTTTTTCCATCTGTGTTTTCATTTTGTGCTGTGAGTCACCATGGGCTGCATGCTTGCATTAAACGTGTTATATAAATAAAGTTGCGTTGCGTATGTGTGAGTATTATCTGCTTTGTCAAACACAGTGTCTGGACTGAAATGTAATGACATCAGCCAAATATAACCAAAAATAGTCTACTTCAATTGTTGCACATTATGAATCACCAGATAGTTTCAGCTGATTTTTCCACAACTGCAAAAAAATGTGACTAACACAGCAGGTGAGCAAGTAAGACACACACACACACACACACACACACACACAACACACACACACACAGCCCAAGCAAACACCAACACACACTGACTAATGCATGTAATGCCCTGCTAGTCTAGACCTCTTATCTCTCTGCTGTAATCATACAACTGGTCTGTGTATTTTAGAATACAAAGACCAGGGGGGCATTAAGTGTGTGAGTGTCTAAAGTCTTTCTGAGTGTCTTCGTCAGTGCAAATCTACGGTGATAAACAGTGCGTCAATAAAGCTGTGTACAGGAAGCAGACAGGGACGAAAGTGGAACAGACAGCAGTTAAGTAAATACATCATTATTATTGCTACTGACTTTTTTCCAACACATTTTAGGACATTTCAAAAAGTGTTTGACATAAACATATCTCAGTGTCTTTGCTATTTTGTGTAATGTTTTCTGTTCTAAATGGACTGTTTTTATATAGCGCTTTCTAATCTTAACGACTACTCAAAGCGCGCACACACACAAACACACACACACACACACACACACACACACACACACACACACACACACGGCTCAGCATCAGTAGCAACTTGGGGTTCAGCGTCTTGCCCAAAGACACTTCCACGTGGGACTGCAGGGCCTGGGATTGAACCACCTTCCCGATTGGCAGGTGACCACGCTACCACTGACCCACACCCCCAGCCATACAATATACTAAATAATAATAAATAATGAATCATTTTCACTCAAATGTATGTATTTTTACCATCTGATATAATTGGAGTTAGTGACATCTGGACATTGTGAACTCCACGGGTCAGACATCCCTGAAGTCACGTTCTCCTCCGTCCTACAGGAAGAGAGCTTGAAGTTTTCCAGAGGTTTTGTTTGGAATAAACAGAGGAAGCAGCGGGTGTGATAGCCAGTGACATTCTCAGGACTGTAACTACAGCGTGAAATACAAAGTGTGGGGCGGGCCTCTAACTCACCCAGTAGGAGCGTGTCTCCCACGTAGGCCGAGTCCCGCAGCGGTCCCGGCTCGAGTCCAACATGTGGCCCTTTGCTGCGTGTCATCTCCTCTCTTCCTCTCCCCCTTTCCTGTCTGTCGACTGTCACTATCTAACAATGGGAAAAGCCCCAGAAAATAACCTTAAAAATAAATAAATGGTTAGTAAAAACAATACGAGTGGGCTGGTTGATTGTGGAGGAAATGAAAGGGAAGCTGAAAATATACAACACAATACACACTTATTTATTATCTTAGAATAGTAATATTACAAAATGCTTCCACTACTACTTAAAATGTGTTCTGCCACCACAATAATCCGTTTTTTGATAGAAGTGTGGGTTATGATTTTGGCATTTGTGGTATCTTAAAATTACAAGCAAAAATAATCCAAAATTGTTTTTCTAATGAGCTAAGAAAAGTAGCCTTGTCTTGTCTCGTCTTGTATTTTTAAAATGGTCCAGTGTTTTTCTTTTTTAAATGGTTCATTCAGCTAAAGAACAAAAATGAACAAACCTAGAGATACCAGAGATAGATTCTAATTAAGAGACAGATCTATTTAAGGACCAGTTGTTAAAACGCAAAGGTTCACAGTTCAATAATCATAAAAAAGGACAGATATCGAGAATCAGCTGAGCGATATTAACATGATTTATTAAAGTTTTGTACATTACTTTTACAATATATTCCACATAAAGTACTAACAATGTACAATAAATTAGACTAAAAAGATTAGATATGTATTTATGACTTTAATATGCTGCTATGCACACTTTAAAGCTACAGGGCGTAGTGTCTGTCGCCCCCATGAGGAACTCTAAGTAATGACAACACAACTGTTGGCGCGTCCACATGACACAAGCCTTCCGTGATCGCACAGCACCCCCACCCCTCCTCCACGCAGTTGCTAGTAGCCAAGGAGGACACGGAGAATTACAAAAACATGGACGTAATTACCTTCACTTGAGAGTCCCAATCGTCTGAACATAGTCACACTGAGAAATACAGAGAGAGATGTGTGGAGTCTGAATTAGCTTTGTAGCAACACATGTGGCAACGGCTTGAACGGGGCGTTCATTAATATAAAAAAGTTACGCACTACAGCTTTAAATGCCTAATCATGACGTTTCAACAAATATACGATGTAAACAAAATGTCTCTCGAGAAACTGGTCCAGTTCGTCCTATGAGGTCACTTCTGTTCCTTCCAACTCATCTGCAGAGCAAGACAAAGGTCTGATTTGACTGTCCTTTTGTTATTTTGTATTCTTGTGTCGTATTGTATTTCACTTTATTGTGAAGCACTTTGTGTTTTTTATCTGTGAAAAGTGCTGTAAAACTTCACTTGCTTACTACTTTACAGGAGAGAGGGAGAGCGAAGTGGGTTAATAAAAAGAGGGACATCCCTCTATGTGAGAGGGATCAATGGAGACCGGCAGTCAGAGAGACCGTTCTATTGATCCTATCAGGCTAGCACAGTCAGGCCAGTATCACAACCAGGGGCCTAACTGATACAGCATCGATGCACGGGTCTGTGGTTAGGCACAGAAAGGGAGATTGTGACTGCACAGCATGACGTCATACAGCAGAAATACATACGATTAAACACACAAGTCAGTGTGCACTTCATCTCTTATGTAATGTCTGCTTGTTAGGTGTATGAAGTATTGTGATTGGTTAACAATTGAGTTCCTTTTGTCAATGTATAAAACTAAAGAATGCTGAAATGATGCTGAGCTCAGTTATTTGTGCTGAATTACCTCAGATCTCTCAGTTGAATAAAGAGATCTTATTAACTAATCTCCAGGTCACACAATCTTCTTCAAAATCACCTCTGGACATCGGCTAAGCCACAAAACAATCTCAACCAAACACAGGCAAATAACATTTTGTATGTGTGTGTGTGTGTGTGTGTGTGTGTGTGTGTGTGTGTGTGTAAGAACGGATAGAGGGAGGTCTGGCAATGAAAGGCGATCTCAGATTCCTTGCAGGACTAATACGAACATTGGGCGTCACAAGGTCCAGCTGCCAGGAAGGCAAGGGCTTGTGCATGTTCTCATAGATGCTGTAGGAGAACACGCATGCATGCACGCACGCACGCACACACACACGCACACACGCAGAGCGCACACACAGCAGGGGGTTGTGCAACGGCGGCTCCCTTAAAAGAGTGTCTGCAGTCAGGTGGGAAATTCCCTGGTCACAGTCCCGCCATTCCAAAGGAGCCAAAGTTATTGCCGCTAGTCACATCCGAGTGTCGGGCAGGTGGTGCGTTGGTGTCGCCTCTGCCTGTGTGTGTCTGTGTCTCTTTCTGTGTGACAGACAGATTAATGAGGAGGAAGTCTAAATGAGAGAGGCCGTTTCAAGTTCATGACCCTAGCTTCTAAGTTAGGCGGCTCACAACCAAAAACAGGACAAAGGCGTCTTGCGTGCGTCAGCGCGGTCCGCCGAAAACCCCAAAACAACAACAGGTTAGGCTGTGTGTTTGATCCCAGCAGGGGGTCTGAGACGGGCTCCAGGCATTCATTTAGTTACTCTAGGTACAGTGTGTGTCATTACACAGCACAGTCATACACAAAGATCACAGTACCTATTCCCAGAGGGACGCAGCAGCTAAACATGACTCTACATTATTCTGTCACGCTAACACAACACTGGCAGATTTTACTGACAAACCGAAGGCTTCTGTAAAAAAGAAATAGAAAACAAAGAGCCGTCCTCAGACCTGACACAGCTCAGATAAAGTTATAATATCTGAAACAGAAAGTGGGTTAAGGACACATGGTGATGATTCACGAACTTAAACCCAACGTCTGACAAGTTTTAGAGCTTGCAGATAAATGTTGAGGTTTTGAATGTTTGGGATAAGAAGTGAGTGTTGCTTGTGTTTGTGCGTGTCAGTCTCAGTCACTGGACAGCATCGTAGATGTGAAGATCTGCTGCAGGATTTGGGGGATCTGCTTGGTGTCCATGGCAACAAAGGATCTCCCTGCTGGAAGGGTCTTTTGGAGTCTGAGTTAAAGAGTAAAAAGAAGACGTTTGAGGTTAAACAGAGGCACTTTAGCAACAGAAATGCTTTCCAAAAAAACAGACAGGTACATGTTTGCTGTGTCAATCGGCGGAGTGCAGTGTATGTGTGTGTGTGTGTGTGTGTGTGTGTGTTAATGAAAGGACTGTCACTTACATGGAGGGGGGAAAACTGCAACCCATCGCATACTCTAAAATGTAACTCTTTTATTTAATGGTGCCTCTTGTGTTCAAATCCAAAAAGAAATCTGTTGTATTTTAGCAGAACTGAGTACACTTTAACATCTATTTACTTATTGCAAGTAATGTTTTGTAAGTAATGTAACATCATCACATATTTTCCTCATATTGTGCAGCCCTAACTTTAGTCCTTTGCTCAGCCCATTGTATGAACCCCCTACATCTCATGGTTCTTTCTTTCTCTCTTTCTTTCTTTCTTTATTTCCCCCATTGACTTACACATTCCTCTTTTTCAATTAGTAGTTTGCCCTTGACATGAGGCTTGCATGCTTCCATGACATGTGACTCTATCATTCCTCTGTTCCCGCACTCTCACTTGAACTTGAACCCACACCTTGTTTATAGTTTAGAGTTAATTTCTACCCGACCTTGGCTCCTTAAGTTAAAGACTAATTCCTCCTTTAAGCGTATGTCTCCCAGGGTCAGGGGTCTCTTTTTCTTTGCTTTTATTCTTCCTCTCTCTGTGTTCCTGCTCTCCTCAGTCAGGAGTGGGTCATTGTCGTAGGCTGCACAAAGCGGACAGGGGAGTGCACTTAACCTTCTTTTGTCCTGCCTGCAAAGCTCAGGACGTAACCTGGGATGGGACAACAAAAGGTCAGCAGGGCCTGCAGCGAGCGAGGACATGAGTCGTTGTTCTACTTCCCTTTGAAGTCTAGTTGTTAGTTATTGGCTTTGGATCACAGGCTACACTCTACATGAACTTTAAGTGCAGAATCTTTAGCAGGATGCTTAAAATTGACCATGTGGCTGCTTCTGCTCCATGGGATGTTGATTTTTAAATACCATTTTCATCACTACCTCTGCTCCCCTCGACCTTTTAACTCCATCCTTTTTTTAATCCCCTTTCCCTCATCTTTTGTCCCCTTACTTATGGCTTAAGCTCTTTTTTTCTCCATTCTTCCCCTTCACTGATCTTTCCTATTTCCTTCTTTGACCTCTCTCCTTACCTCCACCATAGTCTCACATTGCCAGCACTATCTCCGCAACTTTCTGGGTTGTTTGCCTTTTTTTAAACCAATCACAATGATCTTGGGTGGGGCTAAACTCCGCACACAGCAATAGATGGCTCAGCTAAATAGTCTTGGGAAGAACTTGTTTTGTTTTAAATCAGCTGATACATGGTTACACCTCATTATCTCTTACCAGTGTATCTCCATGTGTTCTTCATCCACAGCGATCCCCCCCAATCTGTCCCAAAACCTCCCAGTTAGAGAGGAAATGCCCTCAACATATTCTTTGTAAATCTTTACAATGATTCCCTGAAAGAACCAGGCAGGCCTGCCTTGTTGGCCGATTATTTTAAACCTAGCTTAAAGTTTGGGTACTGTCCGGTTAGCTCGACCTCATCAATATCCCGAATGGAAGACGAGATTGAGCGAACCAGTTGCCGTTGCGAATATTGATCTTCTGATAGCAGGCTCTGAGTGTGCACTTCCAGAAGATTTCTTTGCCAAAGTACAGCTTCATGAGATGGTCGTTCTTGCATCTTCGTTCTTTTGGTAGTAGAACACGATCTTGAAAAAATTTCACAGCTTCCTCCTCAGTAGTTGGCAGGCTAAAGAGGTTCATCTTTCTAGCCGAAAATGAGGTCGAGATAACGGGCGGAATAACGGGCGCAAAAGATAACGAAAACATTAAATAATTCATTGTTTTGATGAGGTCGACATAACTGGACAGTACCAAAGTTTGTTGTTGTTTCCTGTATCGAAGGGATTTTGAGAACGGCGACACACCAAGCGCAGAAGGGGCTTTTCCAGGTTTTTTCCTGGAAATTTACTTCCGTTGATCCAAACTAACGCCACCATGATGCCACCCACTACCCCTGGTCGCCCACCTCCTTACCTTTCGGCCTGGTCGCCCAGGGATCCGATAAAGATGGCGAAGGCATTGACCTGCGGGTCAGAGGTCAGGACTTGGGCGAAGCGCTTCGGGCCGGATGCCGTAGCGCTCCAGGTTGGCATCGCTGAGCACCACCACGAAGTGCTCGTCAGCCTCTTCCCGAGCCACCTCCTTAATGCTGGCGTCAGTGCCTTCCAGGGTGTAGTCGCCGCTCATGCAGAACTGAGAGTGGGCATGCATGGTCTGCAGGGCGAAGGGGGGGGGGGGGGGGAGATGTGTGATCAGTGAACCATTGTGGGACTGCAATCATAAGTAAGTAAGTAAGTAAGTAAACTTTATTTATAACGCACCTTTCACAGACAAGAAGGGTCACAAAGTGCTTTACAGTAAAAACAAAATAAAACAGCAACACATAAAATACTAAGCCATGTTGCTATTTAAAAGCTTGTCTAAAAAGACGTGTCTTGAGGTGTTTTTTTAAAAGATTCCACAGAATCCAAGGCTCTCAATGCTAAAGGGAGTGAGGTCCAGAGCCTTGGAGCCGCCACAGAAAAGGCTCGATCACCTCTGGTTTTAAAACGTGTCCTGGGGACAGTTAAAAGGTCTTGGTTTGAAGACCTCAGAGAACGACCAGAAGTGTATGCGTGTAGTAGATCCTGGATGTAAGCAGGGGCTTGACCATGCAAGGCTCTATAGGTAGTGATTAAAATTTTAAAATGCACTCTAAAACCTATTGGTAGCCAATGAAGAGCCTTAAGCACCGGAGTGATATGTGATCTCCTGCTGGTCTTAGACAAAAGTCTTGCTGCTGCATTCTGAACAACTTGCAATTTATCCATAGATGATTTGTTTAAGCAAGTGTACAGTACACTTCATATATAGGGTTTTACTGAGCTGGGGAAGAAAGCCTTCTCTTACTTCGCTCCATGGTCTTGGAATAATTTGCAAAACTTGCTCCATCTTAATGATCTAGTTCCATTAAATGAATTTAAGGCCATGTTAAAATGTCATGTAATTCAAAAATGTAATTGCCACATGTGACCTGTTCCTTTCCCCTATGTGTGATTTTTGTCTATGCTGTATTTCTGTGTATATTGTAACTGGTGTGCCGTCTTGGCCAGGTCTCCCTCGAAAAAGAGATTTCAATCTCAAGGGACTTCCTGGTTAAATAAAAGGTAAAATAAAAAAAATATATATTACATATATGGATGTGGTGTGTGTGTGTGTGTGTGTGTGTGTGTGTGTGTGTGTGTGTGTCAGATGTTTGTTGGGTGACTATACAAATGTTTTTTTTAGTTTTTTTTTTAATGTTATTTGTTGATTTTGGATGACTCAAGAACATTTTCTGTTTGAACAGACAACGTTTTGTCTCTCTTATCTTATGAAAGAAGGAGAAAACATTTAACAGGACTTTCAGACGTGGAGGTTTTGTTCTCACAGGCTAAGATCATAAGATCATGGCTAGATGCTCCTAGAGGAAAGTGAAAACAACAACACAACTAGAGCTGTAACAATTCCAAATTTGGCTGTAGAGTTAATTGTCTCAGAATCAATTGCCATTAACAATATAATTAGTTTTAGTCAAATTTATTTATTACTTTTTTAAAACAAATGATGAATTTTAGGATACATCTTTTTGTTAAATCTCTGTCACATGACCCAGATAATGTAGATAAACCACGCCTCTAAAACATTTTTTCTCAAAATGTCTCAAAATGTATGCTATGTGTATTGGGGTCAACAACTAGCATTGCTTTAGCTCAGCAATACGACCAATAGTCACTTATATAATCACAATTTGGCACATCTAAACAAAATCTACAATTACCATCAACAGTCATACCATAGGCCCTTAGCTGATGTTGGTTTCTAACGACAGTTAAACAAAGAAACCACAATTACGTGAATAAATTGACAATAAGACCATTATGTTATAATTTTTACAGGCCTAAACACAGCAGCAATTTTCCAGCTAATACGTGAGTGAGAAAGAAAGAAAGACGATAATGTAAACCATTGTTTTCAGTGTATTTAGGTGGATATGTGTGTGAGTAACACGTGTGCAGGTACAAAACAAGAGTGGTCTAATTGTGCATGTTTACCTTGAGGACTTTGAGTCTCTCTTTGTTATTCTTGGGGACTTTGTCCGCTCTGACCAGCTCGATGTCGTAGCCGTCGCCTGAGTGGCCGATTATGTCGTACTGCGTGGAGAAAACAGTTTAAGTAAGAGAAAAATTGACTAAGATGGGACAAAAGAAGCAAGTATTATCAAAGACAGACAGATTCTTCTTAGAGGATGAAGGAATCAAGGGGTGCCTTTGATCCTCGAGTGGGCTTGAGGTATAAAATTAGGAAAATAAGTATTGGAACACGCTGCTATTTTGCAAGTTCTCCCACTTAGAAATCATGGAGGGGTCTGAAATTGTCCTCGTAGGTGCATGTCCACTGTGAGAGACATAATCTAAAAAAAACATCCAGAAATCACAATGTATGATTTTTTAACTATTTATTTGTATGATACAGCTGCAAATAAGTATTTGAACACCTGTCTATCAGCTAGAATTCTGACCCTCAAAGACCTGTTAGTCTGCCTTCAAAATGTCCACCTCCACTCCATTTATTATCCTAAATTAGATGCACCTGTTTGAGGTCGTTAGCTGCATAAAGACACCTGTCCACCCCATACAATAAGTAAGAATCCAACTACTAACATGGCCAAGACCAAAGAGCTGTCCAAAGACACTAGAGACTAAATTGTCCACCTCCACAAGGCTGGAAAGGGCTACGGGGACATGTCCAAGCAGCTTGGTGAAAAAAGGTCCACTGTTGGAGCAATCATTAGAAAATGGAAGAAGCTAAACATGACTGTCAATCTCCCTCGGACTGGGGCTCCATGCAAGATCTCACCTCGTGGGGTCTCAATGATCCTAAGAAAGGTGAGAAATCAGCCCAGAACTACACGGGAGGAGCTGGTCCAGGACCTGAAAAGAGCTGGGACCACCGTTGTTCAAATACTTATTTGCAGCTGTATCGTACAAATAAATAGTTAAAAAATCATACATTGTGATTTCTGGATGTTTTTTTTAGATTATGTCTCTCACAGTGGACATGCACCTACGATGACAATTTCAGACCCCTCCATGATTTCTAAGTGGGAGAACTTGCCAAATAGCAGCGTGTTCAAATACTTATTTTCCTCACTGTAAATGGTTTGCATTTGTTTTTTTTTGTTTTTAAGATTTAAAGATGTTAGTTGTTTCTTCTTCTCTTTATTAGATAGTGAAAGTGGATAGACAGGAAAGCAGGGAGAGAGATGAGGGATGACACACAGCAAAGGGCCGCAAGCCGGACTTGGACCAGGGCCGCTGCAGGACTCAGCCAACATGGGGCACACTCTCCCATCGGGTGAGCTATAGAGGCCACCCTGGTTTTCAGGATTAAATGTCTACATTAGAAACTGGGGAAAGTCAAGCTTTCTGGGGGGCTCCTAAGAAGCTGTGTGCTTATTTTCTTGTATTGTAATGGTAATATTATGGTTACCTAAGTAACCTGCAGCCATGGGTGGGGCTAGAAGTGGGGCATGGGGTGGAAACAGCCCTCCCTGAAATCTGATTTGCCCCCCACCCTAATTCATTACACAATTATATAGCAAATCATATATTTCTTGTCCTATATTTCCCAATATTTCCTATATTTCTAAGAAGATTTATATTCTGTATTCTGATAAAATTACACACATGAACATAAATGACAACGACTTTGACAATGACATTTTATTGGAATTTTGTGCGAACGCCTGTTGTGTTATCCTCATGTAGGAGCGAGAATAGCATGAAGTGTAAAGATGGAGTGTGACGGTGCAGAAATGCCACGTGGTAATTTATACCAGGCCCCCCCCTCGCTGCGAGCTGTATGGAAACCCTGTGGACCCAAAGACCATCCCTCCAATCTGGCTTACATAAAGCCGAGTCAGCCTTGCACCGTGGGCTCCACTCAGCTGTTTCAAGACCCAGGTATTATGTATATGGGCTATTTTTAATAAGGGCAGTGATGAGCTTGTAGGTCAGAGGTATGCGACTGTGTGTCTCAGCCGTCCGTATTGCTGATGCTGGATAAGAAGTCTCTTTTGTCAAAAAGTCAAAAGTTTTTTGTACTATACCTTTTTTCAGTTAGGTTTTTATTCACCTCAGGGACAAAGAAATCCTTAAATGTAGTATTTAAATCAGTGCTGAAACTGTCAATTATTTTCTTGATCAACCTTTTAGTTGTTTGGTCTATAAATGGTCAAAACATTTTGAAAAATGTGACTATGCGTTTCCCAAAAGCCCAAGATGACGTCCTCAAATGTCAAGTTTCGTCCAAAACTCAAAGATATTCAGTTTACTGTCACGGAGGAGAGAATAAACTAGGACATACTCACATTTAAGAAGCTGGAATCATCTTTTTTCAAAAGAAATGACACAAACCGATTAATCTATCTCTTCTATTATCAAAATAGTTGGCAAGTAACTTAATAGTTCTTTGCAGCTCTAATATAGTCATAATTAAAATCACTAATGGTAAAGTTCAGGCTTTTCACTGATACAGTATATGCAAGTTTTTTGTTCCATTTTTGGCTTCAATGGCTGAAATAAAGAAGACATGAAACTATAAAGTGACACATTCCTAATTTAAATATTTCATCGTGCCATCTCTATTATATGCACTGTTTCAAATAGAAATCCTGAATAGATGTTGGTTTGACCAAACACCATCAATGGATTGCCTATATTTTAAAATGCACAGACACACACACACACACACACACACACACACACACACACACACACACACACACACACACACACACACACACACACACACACATCACATGTACTGCTTGCTTTGCATGACACCCCTAAAGGTGTACCTAATAAATCATAAGATATCTTCACGTGTGTGTGTTCACTTTTAGGGATGTTACCAAAAAAAAGCAGTTACGCTGGCATGTAATGAGCACTGACGAGTGTGTGTGTGTGTGTGTGTGTGTGTGTGTGTGTGTGTGTGTGTGTGTGTAAGACACTGATATGTGATCAGTTTTAGGTTGGATTGAGTGTCACTTAGGGGCCAAGAAGTCTGTCTCCGTTCAACTTTTTTTAAACACCCTCACACTGTATCTCCCTCTCCCCCCTTTGCTCTGCCTCTCTGCCTCGCTCTTTCTATTCTCTCCATTTTTTCCTGATTCTACTTTGAACATGATCCATGGCTAAGATACGCTCCTTATTTCCGTTCATGAATGACCCAGGAAATGTGTCAACTGTTGAGTTTTCTTTGCACAATCTAGTGCTGTCAAAAGACTGACAAGAGCATCAGAGGCACATCAAATGAGACAGTGGTGGCAAGTAGTGAAGATTGAGAATGTTTGTAATTTACTTTAATGTAAGCCAGGCAAGCGACTAGCAGAGTGTGCCTCTCCTTCCAACACAACCAGGGGGCTTTGTAAATAAACGTTATCACTATGAAGTTTGGAGATGATAGCTGGTAGTGAAGAGCTAAGATAAAGAGACAACAGTAACCTTACTAACAGAACATTCATTTGGCAGATGCTTTTGTCCAAAAGGACTTTTGCGATGTTTGGTGTGACAATCTCACCTTGACCTTGTGCTCGTAGCTCTCCAGAGCCTCCATGACCATACACACAGCCTCCATGGAGCGCTCCAGCCGGCCGTCCACGCCGTTGAAGCGGTACATGCTGCCCGACACGTCGGCCAACACCCGTAAACGCTTGGGCTTCTGCTGGGGACTGCCAAGCTGTAAACACACACACACACACACACACACACACACACACACACACACACACACACACACACACACACACACACACACACACACACACACACACACACACACACACACACACACACACACACACACACACACACACACACACACACACACACACACACACACACACACACACACACACACACACACACACACACACACACACACACACACACACCTTTTACAGAAAATCAGCAGCGACTAACGAACAAATTAAAGAAAATACCTACTTTGGAAAGTGTTTTGTGGAATTTGGTGTAGCTTACTTAAAAATAACATTCAAAACAAGTACACAGGTTTCAAAACTGAATATGCTTATTTTAATCTAGACTTTCAGCCCAGACCAAAAATATGCAAAGCCTGGAGCTAAATAAGGTGGAAAAACATGGCATGCATATTATGGTTAGTGTGTGTTTGTATGATTAATGTGGGAACTATCTGTGTGTGTGTGTGTGTGTGTGTGTGTGTGAGAAGAAATTACTTAAACTGTGTGTGAGCTTGAGCAGAAACACAGGGTTTAATAATAATCCCACACATGCACCACTGGAGTTTATCATGTGTGTGTGTTTTTCAGTATATGTATGTTTGGAGGTGTGGCGTTGAAAGTTTAAATAACTGTAGCAACACACATACACACCTCTGGGTCCTGCTCTCCCCTGCGTTTATATATAGCCTTCTCTCCAGTCAGTCCATCTATGATTTTAGCATCATCCAGTTCTCCCAGAGCCTGGTTCTTCAACCACTGCCGCTCCTTCCCTTTAGCCTGTAAAAACATACACATACACACACACACACACACTTAGTTGGAGCACATGTCTGAGCACACAATATGCACCATTCAACCAGATAAATAAATAAACACATTTCAAAATCTGTCTGGGGGGGATGATTTCATCTTGGTGGGGCAGATTGTGAATGCACACATTTCCTCCCGCCCATGCCCGCAGAACAAAGAGCCATGGGGTCTCTTTGAAGCTCTGACCCTATTTCTCAGGATGTCACTTTACTTTTTTTGCTGTTGTGGTCACTTGGAGAGAGAGAGAAGGGTGAGAGGTGAGAGGAGGAGGAACATCACTTTCTCCTGTTTTCAGTTCGCTCCTTGAGGAAGGGGAGCTCCTTTACAGAAAAAAGGAAGCTAAAAATAGAAGGAAGACAATCCGCTCCTCCCCACCCACATTGGCTCGTAGCGTGTAGATTTGTTTACAGAACACATGATGCACGTGCACACACATAGGTACACAGTTTGGCCATCGTGTCAGCCCTGGTCTCACGACTTGATGAGAAAGGACAAGCGTAGCTGTCACTTGTTTGTAGATAGACAGATGGTGAACACTATTGAACTGTAGATGTATAGTACAAGTGTTTTGAAAAGGTTACAGGTAAAAACCTTTTTCCCCCACAACATATATGCAAGAAAGAGAGCAGCTAGATGTGTATGTATCAAGTGTTTTAGAATAAGGTTTAACCAGGATTAAAAACACTCCTACCTCAGAGGACACTGGACAGCTACCTAAACCTGCAGAGAATGCTGCCACAAAGTAGAATTTAGGATGGTGTATTGTACTTTTTTTATAGGTCTGGTTTGAAGAATTATTGGTATTAATTTTGAAATGAAGAAAAAAAGCATTACTCTATTATGTGCGAGCGTCATGTGAACAGGCAAACAGCCTAGCTAAGTTAAAATGTGCAAAAATATGTTAAGAGAATTGATGAATAGCTTAAATCTTAAAATGACATTTACCCAAATGCCAGATGTATTACTCTGGCTTCAAAAATAAATATCTACGCAACGTTTCCTGTTTTATAAAGCCTAGAACAAAGTTGTTCGGCTCCATGGCATCACACTGGGTGGAGGGGAATTAAACTGTGCATTATCCCACGTCCTGTGAGAGTAATCAGAGTTGCTTATTTGTTTGTGGTCTCTTTATTCATAGAGCAATTGCATCATTGCACAAGATCAGTCACAAAAAAAAACAACATTTCTGATAATGTGCTATCTTTTAATAAGCTCACTGTCTCCCCTCCCCCTGCATCACTGCCATCGACTGAGACAACATGACATCGTGACTTCTCGTGAACATTCACTTTGTTAAACCAAGCAGCGTGTTGTCTGTACGCATTTTGAGCTATCCGCGTGTAAGTCTACGCTGCATACATGCAACATACATGCCCCTTAACGTGTGAAGAACGCGACGGTTGAGTTTAGGAAACATGACACGCGGTTTAAGAAAAAGAAGAACGAGGTTGGCTTTAGTAAACAAACCGACGCCTGAAGGAAACATGACACACGGGACACGATCCCCGGTCTCCTGGGTGAAAGTCCTGCATGCGTCTTGATGACACGCCAATAATGGCATACGAACTGCCCTGTCATACATTCGCCATTTCATGAGATCAGTCTGATTGAGAACTCCTGACAAAGATATGAGTAATTGTTTTCCCCTGGGCCTAAAAGTACAGTAGGAGCAAATCTATAAGTAGGGATTTCTTTGGCCCGTTAGGACTGATTTCCTGCTCTGAGACGCTTGATAAATACGTGTGCAGCTGTTCATGATTGGCGCGCCACGTTTTATGTGGAGAGATAAATAGTGAGGGGTTTCCCTAAGGGAGACTAGAAGGGGTGGAAACAATTCCCTCTCAGTGACTTCTTAAATCACTCTTCACGTACGATCAAAATAACATGACATCATAGCGCCACACCCGCTGAGATTGGTATAGTCTCCATCGTCTTTACAGACAGAAGAAGCCCGGGGCTACAGGGACCAATCCAAACAATAACTGACGTTCATGTTCAAAGCCAGCACTGGCATGGCCACCAACACCTGGATGGAAAACACAAACACACACACACACACACACACACCGCCCACCACAACATATACAAATACTGTGGAGCTTCACACCTGGACGGGAGAATAATAGAGCAAGGCCTGGTGTCGCTGCTCTGTAATCATTGTCACACATACTGCATGATTTTCCTCTCGCCAAACACACACACACACACACACACACACACACACACACACACACATCGCCATCCATCCACTCACATTTCCAGTAAGAAGCTCAAACAATGGGAGGAACATCTAAACCAAAATAATGAAATTGAGACAATATCACATCCTGGATTTTATCACCGCCACTCCCTCCGCCTTTGCTTTTCATTCACTCAGCACCAATAAGGGTGCTCTTATGGTACAGCGCCCCCTCCTTCCTGTCTCTGGGGTCGAATAAGGTCAACCGATTATCATCCACCAACTTTATGACTCCTCGACTTTTGTTGTCTGACTTGCCAGGGCCAGTCGGAGCTGGTTGCTGCTGGACCTGCTGCCCCCACGACCTGAAGATGAAGATGGATGGATGGACTTGCCAGGGTCAAAAGGGTGTGTGTGTGTTTGTGTGAGTGTGTGTGTGTGTGTGTGTGTGTCTGGTTGCATGACAGGAGAGTAAGACAAATGTATTGTGTTTCCAAAAATGAGGCTGAATCTACAAGGAAATGTTGTGTTTTACCAAGGTAAAATAATCTTCAAGTGACACAGCTTTCAGGCTTGGAGGCATTTTTCAATTGGCCATCTGTCGAATATCATGCATTGTGACAATAAGCCACATAAGATTTTGATAAGGATATTTAATTTAACCGATGTAGAAATTGGCTCCATCGATTCCTTCATTCATGAAGGTAGAAGGTACCAGTGAGGCTCTGAGCTGTCACGGCTGGGCCTTGTTCTACATTTTTAGGGATATCAGAAGAAGAAATCATGTTTAAATTAGTGCTGTCAGTTTAACGTGTTATTAACGGCGTTAAAGCAAACCCATTTTAACGGCATACATTTTTTTTTATCGCAAGATTAACATCTTTTTGGCCTTTTTTTTTTTTTCACATGCTGTTGCAACAACTAGTAACGTTAGAAAAACTACAACACCACATTGGATCTAGCTAGACCGGAAACAGGCGCACAGACGCCGTTTGGGCGAGATGACAGAATGGACGCCAATAAGATTCTGAATGGAAAGTTGCCAAATGACAAGACCAACATGATGTGTGTGTTTTGTCGCTTGTGAACTGAGCTATCATCGCAGCACGTCCAGTCTGAAATACCCCTCGATGGCCAAGCACACGGCTGATGCAAGTTCTTTCTTTTACCCTTTTATTGATGGACAGCTTTACATTGTGTGAGAGATTAGTGGCTCACTACACTACAGTAGGCTATATGCCAATGTGTGATTAATTGCAAGTTAACTAAGACATTATTGGGATTAATCACGATTAAATATTTTAGTCGTTTGACATCGCTAGTTTAAAATAAAGAAATAAAGAAGTGTGATGGAGTAGAGAAAAGCTAACCTGTAAACTGTCCAGGATGATGCGCAGGGACTGAACTTGTCTCCTGACGGCGTCGGAGAAGCGCTCGTACGTGGCAGCATCGTACTCGCTCATATCAATCTCCTTCAACCTGAGACAGAGGGACGGTGAGACACACAGAGGGAGAGGAGAGACAAATGACTTGATTTGATATGTTTTAGGCAAACCACGCGTTGTATTCAAGCATAATGTATGTTGGATATGAGTTGTGTATACTCTGCAACACTCTGCCTCCCATTCTCAAACATCATCACTGTATACATTCATCGTAAAAGCGCTGCTGCAAAGCATTAACTTTTTCTTGAAATGAGTTTTCTAAAAGAACTCCACTTCATTTTCATTTTAAAAACAGGCAAGTCTAAGGATGCGACCGTGATGCAGCAGAGCAAAATAACTACTGCATGTCTTTGGTAAATTAGAAGCTACTGCTTTCTCATTTCCATATCGGAAAAGGCCGGTAGATAGAGGAAAAAAAAAAAAAAAAGAGTAAAAATGGACTGAGAAATCTCTTCACAAGGGCAGGACACCTGTGGAAAAACTGACTGAGGTTAGTGTTCCCCACCCCGTGTGTGTGTGTGTGTGTGTGTGTTTTTTTCTCCAAAAACAACACCTGTGGACTTGACAAGACAGGTGGGCTGTGCCCCCCCAAGCTGAGCTTATCAGTATAATCCCACTGTGCAGGTACTTTAGTATCGCTGACACACACAGACACAGAATCCTCCTTGGGTGTGATAAAGCTTCTACCCTCACCATGTTTAAACTGATGTGTGTGTGTGTGTCTTGGAGAGAGAGAGAGAGAGAGAGAGAGAGAGAGAGAGAGAGAGAGAGAGAGAGAGGGGTGAAAGAAATCTCTGCCAGCTGTTTGAAACTTTTGGTGACAAATAGCCCGTGACCACCACAGATACAGACTTCAAAACGCAGGTAGGGATGGAAGGATAGAGGAGAGGCTCTGATGCTATGTGTCAGGGCTTGCAACAAACCTGTGTGTGTGTGTGTGTGTGTGTGTGTGTGTGTGAGAGTGTGTGTCAGTATTGTGTAGACTGCACTGGCATCAGCCATGCAATCAAAGAGACAAAATCTCCCTCCTGTCCTCTCCCTCTCTCCCAGAGGATTTAGCATCGGAAATGCACATAACCTGTATGTATTCAGACGGCCTAATGCAACAGGAGCACCCAGCGAAAATCCACACAGACAAGGGAAGAATGTCTGCAAACTCCAAAGTCCAAACCTCATTTTTAGTGTCTTCTTGCAGCAGAAATAATGAAAGACTGAATGTGTAGGGACATAAGAAAACAAGTAACAAAAAAAAAAACACTTTAACCCTTGTGTTGTCTTCCCGTTAACCATGAACTTGTCCTTCCAGGTCAAAATTAAAAAATTGACATTTTTTGTGCTTTTCCGATGTTTTTGTCGCTTTTCCGATGTTTTTGTCACTTTTTCCATGCTTTTTTTTTTTAAAAACCTGAGCTGGTTTAATAATAGGTTGGGTATATGTCAAAGTTTAGTCCGGATACTGTTTTGAAACCATTAAAAAACACCCAAAAATTTAATGAAAGTAATCTTTAATTTTACCTGAAGAATGTTGTATGGATCATCCATGTTATTTTTGGGCAATTTAGTTGAAAGAAATCCATATTTTGGATATAAAACACTTTGAAACGGGTCAATTTGACCCGAGGACAACACGAGGGTTAAACTGTTTTCACAGAAAAAGGAAACAAAGCAGTAAAAAGTGTCCTGATGCTCCGAGCAAACTGTCAGCATCATTTGACTTGTACAAGTCTTCATTCTCATGACACTTAATGCACTGTAGTTATTTTGGACCTGCACGCAGTCTGTTCCACTGCATTCACATCACACCGTGTCAGCCCACAGACCACTACATAGCTGGGTCACTTCCTCCACACATTCCTAGGTGTGTGCATGTGTGGGTGAGGATGCGTGAGAGTGTGTGTGGCAGGCAGCAGACACTCTGGCCGGTAGCCTCGGCTGTTTTTCTTCAAATTCCTTAACCTCGACCTAAACAGGAGAAAGAGAGTGGATGACAAATACAGAGACAGAGTCTGTTTTGGCTCGGGGTGGAGACACGGACATTTCACAAAAAACAGCCACAAAAAACAAGGACTTACGCTGACACACCCTGCAACAACACACAATACACACACACAGTAGCCTTCCATCCACAAGACCTTTAGAAAAGGATGGCTTTCGGTTCACAGATCGTTTTTGTTCTCATTTTATTTTTCGAATTGTGAGTTTTGACCGTGGCTTTATACGCATCCATTGTGTCAAACATCTGTCCATCACAGCTTCTCACAAACGTAGCATTTCTGGATTGTAATAAAAGGTATGAAATGTGGTTAACACTGAACAATAATCCAATCATACAACACTCATCAGTTCTTGAGCAATGCATCCTATTTTCTATTTTTTTTTTCAATTTAAAGATACAATTTCAAATTACACTTTTTTAAGATCTTAGTAGTTTAACTTTATTTTAAAGGGATGAAGGACTGTAGTCATCGGGTAATGGATTTTAGTCGTGGGACGTCAGGATCTTAAGTTATCAAAGAAAAGCAAACGTTAGCGGCAGCTCTATTCTTTTTTTTTTTTTTTTTTTTTTTTACCAGTTTTAACACTGGTAACACGGGAATCCTCCGGATGTCCGTTACCTTCCTCTTTCTCTGTGTTGGCGTTCTAACCTCCGGTGGATTTCTGAGGACTATGGTTACCTGGTCCTCAGATCTCTGCAGGGTAAATCCAGACAGCTAGCTAGACTATCTGTCCAATCTGAGGACTATGGTTACCTGGTTCTCAGATCTCTGCAGGGTAAATCCAGACAGCTAGCTAGACTATCTGTCCAATCTGAGGACTATGGTTACCTGGTCCTCAGATCTCTGCAGGGTAAATCCAGACAGCTAGCTAGACTATCTGTCCAATCTGAGGACTATGGTTACCTGGTCCTCAGATCTCTGCAGGGTAAATCCAGACAGCTAGGTAGACTATCTGTCCAATCTGAGGACTATGGTTACCTGGTCCTCAGATCTCTGCAGGGTAAATCCAGACAGCTAGCTAGACTATCTGTCCAATCTGAGGACTATGGTTACCTGGTCCTGAGATCTCTGCAGGGTAAATCCAGACAGCTAGCTAGACTATCTGTCCAATCTTAGGACTATGGTTACCTGGTCCTCAGATCACTGCAGGGTAAATCCAGACAGCTAGCTAGACTATCTGTCCAATCTGAGGACTATGGTTACCTGGTCCTCAGATCTCTGCAGGGTAAATCCAGACAGCTAGCTAGACTATCTGTCCAATCTGAGGACTATGGTTACCTGGTCCTCAGATCTAAACTGCAGGGTAAATCCAGACAGCTAGCTAGACTATCTGTCCAATCTGAGGACTATGGTTACCTGGTCCTCAGATCTCTGCAGGGTAAATCCAGACAGCTAGCTAGACTATCTGTCCAATCTGAGGACTATGGTTACCTGGTCCTCAGATCTCTGCAGGGTAAATCCAGACAGCTAGCTAGACTATCTGTCCAATCTGAGGACTATGGTTACCTGGTCCTCAGATCTCTGCAGGGTAAATCCAGACAGCTAGCTATGGTTACCTGGCTATTTTTCAGAGGCACCACTGCTCCTTACGGGACTGAGCGCCGCCCAAGACGATTGTGGTTTGTTTATGGAAATGCTAATAAATCAGAGCACGTTTTTCTCCCATCCCGGAATACTTTGTGGACTATCCAGACCTTCTTCTGCAGCGCTGTGGAGGAAGGTCTGGTTACGCGAGACTATGGAAATCCTAAAATCGCCTTGTCACTGTTTTTAACTATTTGTAAAACTCACAGCCAGATGTAAAGGGTAACCAATGACATTGCTTTAATGAATGAATGAATAAGTAACACAATATTGAGGTACAAGGTTTCTGCCCGACATCCACAATAAAAAGGTTAGCAGGTATGGAGACACAGCCAGAGACATATCTAGAGATGAGTGAGTATGTGTGTGTGTGTGTGTACATGCTCACGTGGGTGTTTTGAGCATACCTAAGCCTGTTTTTGCTTGTTTGTGTGTCAGGTACCCAAGCGAAGGGTCATAGTTTGATTTATGCTTAACCCAAAGCTAAGTAAACAAAGGATTGTGCACACACATCGGTGAATGAGAAGGTATGGAAAAGCCTGACAGAGCTGGCGTGGGATATGGAAAAAAAGACATAGAAGACATAGACTCAAGCCTCAGGCAGGTATTTCCGTTTTATGTGCTCAGCTGCTGTGTCAGAATACAGTCACATCTACTTGGAAGCAGGTTATCAGCATGTAGCTACAAGAGTTTCTCTGGGCTTAGTGGGCCACTGATAGACAGGCAGAAGACAGGGAGGGAGGGAGTGGACGGGTATCAAAGAAGAAATTTAGAAAAGCAAGTGAAGAACAAGGAATGAAGAAAATACACAAAAAAAGAGGAGAGAGAGAGGTTGTCCTCTTGGTGTGAAAGCAGCCAGTGTGTGAGAAAGGCAATGCAGGAAAGGGGGAGAATAAGGGGGATGGGGGAGAAAAGAAAGTAAAGAGAACGAGACTGTTTGAAGCAAAAGAGAACAGAGAGAGCCTTCATGGTTGAGCTGGTGAAAGCGGTGTCCTCTTAAACCTCCACTATGAAGCAAATGTGTGTTCGGACACACACACACACACACACATACACACACAGGCCAGTGGCATCTACCAATGCGCTCATCCATCCATCCAGCCAGGGCACTGCAGCCTGTGGTTGTTTACCCAGGATGGAGCACCATACCTGGGATGGCTGACTGACCAGCAAACCCTGCAGATGGCCTAAACCCAAAGGCTCACACCAGGGCCCCCGGAAGTGCGTCAGGCTGTGAAGCCCATTGAGCTTACACTAGTGGCCAAACAGTGAATTACAACTCCTGGTCCGTCTTGTGATGCCCTCTGGCCCAAAAAGACTTTTTTCCCCATAGACTTACATGGGAAAAGAGACGTCTGTAAATCAGTGGATACATATTTTAAGAGTCTCAAGGGCCAAAAAAGTCATGTTTCCATATTTCACAATGTCATCAATTTGGTGTGATAACATTTGGAAAGTCACATGAAGAGCCACATGATTAAATAATTTAAGTAGCTGGCTCTTTGGGCCGCACAGTGTGGCAGCAGCGGCAATCATCCAGGTCATTTAGGCTCCATGTGCCACTGAGCTATTTTCATAACAATGAACGGGGCTCCGTCTTGAATGCTGTATCAAGTTTTTATTATACTGTACATCTATGGTGCACACACGCATACACACAGGGAAGTTTCCACAATGGAAAAAGAGAGTCAGTCCAAAACATCTGTACCTCCACACAGTTTCACACCTATGGAGCTAGCTCAGTTTGGATATGGGTGATTGGTTAAGGAGGGACCATGCTACATGCTTTCTGCTTTCCTTTATGGTATTTTCTTTATTTAAAGCAGCCTACCTTTCTTTAAAGGCCTTTTCACCCATTTCGCGGGCTGCTCTGCGGACCTCTTCCGGAACGGCATCTTTCTCAACCTGGGACACCTGGTGGACTTTGTGTCCTGCATCCAGCCGGTAGGGACCCCCTTTGCCACCCAGCCCCGCCGTGTCTCTGCCGCCTGAAAAGAAATATCTTATTAGAGATGAACCAATCACAGTTGTTGCAGACACTTTAGAAACAAATAACTGATTTAAAAAAAAATTTTAAGAGTTTCCATTAAAAAGTTCCCACTGTTCTTACTGCAAAATTAGCACATTGACATAATTTGTTGAACTATTGATGAGTGCTTCACTGCTTATTTTTTTTTATTAACCTTCCACAAACCCAGGGCTGCAATTAACAATTTCATTAAGATATTATCTTTGGATTATTGTGTTCTGCATAACATTTCATAAAAATAAAATGCCCATCTTAATTTCATCAATCATGAAAATTGGTGTTTATTAATTTTCTACTGACTGACTAATGCAATTGTTTCACCACTATGATTGCCCCTCCACATCTACAATATATAGTCCCATACAGACAGTTTTATCTGCCATCCTCTAAACACTCTAAGCAGTATATTTATATATATATATATATATATATATATATATATATATATATATATATATATATATATATATATATATATATATGTGCATGTTGCTGCTGACCCAGTAAAAAACACTGGTTACCTGTGCCTCCTGCCCACTGGTTTCCCCCAACGTGAGGAGCGTTGTTGGGGTCAATCTTGCCATGTTTTGGGGCACTGACATCCAGACCGCTGTCCCTCTGGATGGTAATCTGAAAGGAGACGAGTGAGAGATACCATGTGGGTCACCCTGAAGCTTAGAGGTGCAGATTCACATACATCTGTGCAGATGTTCTAAGCCTCTGAAGTGAGAAAACAGATGCCCCCAGCTTATGAGGGTTAAAGGTCCGCTTCAGCCCCAACTAAGAAATTGAAAACTATTATATTATTGGTTAGTTTGTTTGCTAGTTTTATGAGCTCCTGACATTTTCCATTTTGAAAAACCCAAGTCACACAATAACACAAACTAACAAAGCGACAGAGGCAGCGGTAGAGCAGCAACTCCCATGTTTTGTCAAAGGAGTCTGGTGACTTTGAAGAGAGCAGAGATATCGGCTTCAGGTACCCAACAACAAGGTAAAGCCCTGAAAATATTCTCAATGTAGAGTCCACTTGAACTGATATAGATGTTTTTAGGTGTCTTAAATGCATTTAGCAGTTGCCCCCATCCACAGCAGTACATTGATTAGCTTCCTGCCTGCTTCTCCAAGAAGTACCTCATACAACCATACTTTTAAAAATGACTCACGGAATCAGTTTCATGAGAAAAGATGCCGTTTTTACAGTGTTTTTAAACTATGCCACTAATAGAGATTGTTGAGATTGTAATTTCTTTCACCCAACTCTTAAGACTTTCTTTTTTGATAACCTCCTGATGCATTGAAGGAGTGTGTGTGATAGCCAACAACACACCCAAACAATCAGCTACCTCTCACGCAGTCAGAGCATTGAGAGAATGCACTTTGTATTTCTGAGGTCTGAGCTTTCCACAGGATAGACAGAATAGTCTAGAGTGATGTAGAGGGAGGGAGCGGAGACACAGAGAGGCTAAAGCTTTGGATTTTGAAGTCCATCTCAACGCCAAAATCAGCATGCTGGCTCTCATACTGAGGCAGGGCGGTCGGCCAGAGTATGGCACGCATGAAGGAGTGAGAGAGGAATGGGTAGCTCAGGGGGAAACTAAGGGTAGTTCTGCAGAATTCTTACATACTGCTGCAAACTGTATGGTATCTTTGGAGAATGAGGTTTTGTTGTCAACTGTGGATGGCTGTGTGTGTTATTATCTTTGCTGTTTTTTTTCCCCCCCCATGTCATTCACATTTTTTATTGTTATTTTCATTTTCATGGTACAAAAAAATCACTCAAGTGGTATAAAATGTGGGAAGAAAAATCAGATAGAGGAATGGCATATCAATAAAGACAAAGTCAAAACTGTTCCTGTTAAAGGAATACGGCTGCTGTTACCTGACATTTGAGAGAAAAGAAAAATAATATAATATGGAAATATATTATATATATATATATATATATATATATATATATATATATATATATATATATATATATATATATATATATATATATATATATATATATATATATAATATACTGACAATGGTGCACCCTTTCATTGGCCATAGCCCAGTGTCATCGTCATGCAGTGAGCGGTTGAACAGACACTTATCTAGTAGGAGCAGCAGTCCAGCTGAGAGGGACTCCTTCTGTCCCTCCACAATGTCCCACTGTCCACACCTCAAACTGACACAGAGGAGCTCAGGCTCCGTCCTCACTTCTACAGCATCAGCAGAGCTCTCTATATTTAGCAGAGATTAGGAGGTTCAGTCTGATATAAACCATGTCAGATTACAAGGACAAGATAACACTCATAGTGGGAACCAGCTCATACCGAGATATACAACACTAAACAACACACTAAGGCTAGGTTTGGACTAGGGTCTTCAACAGCTTTTAGCCCAGGGACCCCCTAAGGTGAAAGAGAGACAGAGCATCAGGTTTATCTTCTTCCAGGGTGCCGAGCTGTGTCTCAAACTCACTAAGCCTCGCCTCCAGGGCAGCGAATATACTACATGTATACATATCCCGCAAGTGCAATAAAACATGCTCACAATCAAATTATATGCGCAGATATTATGCTTTGCGTGTGAAATTATATAATTTGTTTGTGAGCATGTTTTCTTGCAGGGTGTAGGAACCCCCTACAGCATTTATTGTATACAGTTAAATTTTTCTAAATTAAAAAGGAAACTAACATTAAAAACACACTTTAAGTGAATCATCATAATAATAATTACCGTAAGTAACAGTAAGTAAGTAAATAAATATTTCATTATTTCTTTTAATTAAAAAAAAAGCTGCAACATATGTAAGTCAGAGCGATATTAGTTTATCGCTGATGTATCTATTTTACCACAGTAACACTCGCTGGTCACTTTATTGGGTACACCTATCCAGGTAAATGCAATGCAACCGTCATTTGACCTTGAAAGACCGCTCAACCATATGTTTACCACAGTCACACACACACACACACACACACACACACACACACACACACACACACACACACACACACACACACACACACACACACACACACACACACACACACACACACACACACACACACACACACACACACACACCATCCTCTTAAGCACAGCTGTGTTGGCTGTTGACATTAAAGATCTACATGAGAAAAACTGTCCGATCCTCGCATGACAAGAACATGAAGTACAGGGGACAAGGTCCAGCAGGGTCTCAAACATCCTCATTGTCCCATGCAGCTGCAAACCAACAGAGCATCTGTGTGTGTAGACCGCTTACTTTACTGAAGATCCACAGGAGGTGTGTGTGTGTGTGTGTGTGTGTGTGTGTGTGTGTGCTCGCAGAAGTAACCAGAGTGAGCTCGGTGCCATAGCTGTGGCGAGGTAAAGGGTCAGAGGTTTGTCACCACAGGTCGACTCCGCCGTGTGATTACACACTAATGTATGTGTGAGTCATACACCGCAAACAGCACCAAGACACAGAGATGGGGACTCAAGTGTGAGACCCAGACTCGCATAACCTTTAACCTACCTACAGTAACACGTAATCTGTAACGCATCTGCTCTGCAAAGCCACACATGACACACACCGGCAGCTGCTCGGCCACTCATCAGAAGCTTTGGCTTTTGAATACTTCAGACACTAAGGCCCAGACAAAAGAAGCGTAGAATGCAAAATATGTGCTATCAAGATAAAGGATTCTGGCTCAACCAAGTCTAATTTGATCAGCACCCTGATAGGTTAGCAAACATGTTAATAATGTATGCTCTTTATTGATCCCCTGTTGTTATTACACACAGGCCTGAAGTACACACACATGCTCAGATCCTATACATGCACTAATGGAGAGATGTCAGAGTGAGTGGGCTGCGAGGGGGGTTCGGTGCCTTGCTCAAGAGCACCTTGGCAGTGCCCAGGAAGTAAACTGGCATCTCTCCAGCTACCAGTCCACACTCCGTACTTTGGTGCGAGCCAACCCAACTCCCTACGGACTGAGCTACTGTCACCCAAGCTAAGCTCAGCATTGTCCATCTAACATTAGCTTCTTCCTTTAGCTACGACCTACGGGAGGTTAACTCTGACTGTTGTTCCCTTTATGTTATTATATAAAGCTATGCAGTGTTCTATGCAACCTGAATGGAACAGGTGATACAAAAGTCCTTATAACCACTTGAGACTTGACTTGGACACTAGCTCAGAGACTTGAGACTTGACTTGGACACTAGCTCTAAGAATCGAGACTTGACTTGGACACTAGCTCAGAGACTTGAGACTTGACTTGGACACTAGCTCAGAGACTTGTGAGCATCTCTACCAGAACATGAGCTTTGCTGCACACATGCCTGTGCCCCGTTGGGACGGCGTGCACCTGATGCGCGGGAATGTGTCTTCAAAGGCTTAGCTGTACCGGCTAGACATATCAATCTCACTGAGTGCTCATGGATGGGATTGCGATCACTTGATAAACACCACACACACTTTTGTCCCTAACAACACAGCACCACTTCCATCAGGCTCTGATGGTCACAGTTTCCTGCTTGTCTTAGTAATCCACCTTTGTCATCACACTGTGAATAGATAAAATCTGCAATGCTGGTGACAACACACCTCATGGATGTGTCTACAGGCTGCTAATGGACTCTATTCTGGCTCAGTCACATACAGTAAAGGGGTGACGAATGCTCTACTTTTGGTTGTTTAGGAAAATGATGAATGACGCCATACGACGTGTCCATTTCGGGCTCCAAGAGCGGCCACACATGGTTCAAGTTCCTACCCTGGTTGTGAAAGAGGTATGAGTCATTTGGATATTGCAGCGATAGGGTGGCGCGCATGTGTCACATTACAATGTCCCAGCAGGACCATTATTTCCTTATTTTACTACATAAATACAATATATGAAAACATTTCATAAAAACATTATTATTCATTATTATCACTATTATTGTTATTCTAAATATCTCAGTCTGTTTACGGCTTCCACGCCAAAATTATGGGCGCATTTCACAGACACAAATCTGTATGATCATTTCATTATCAAGGGAAAAAACACTTCAGGAACCAGTGCCCCTCCCAAACCATGTTGTTTTTATCCATTTTAAAATTGTTTCATTAACATTTAAAAATAATAATAGATTTGAAATTTTAGGGTGTTTTTAGCATCTCCTTAAATGGTTTCCAGAAACATTAGATTATTGAAGAGAAAGGAAACTACAACTTTTGAAATAACGTCTCAATGTGTGCCACGATGGCTTAATTCTGGGTGTTTGGGTGGTCGGCTTGTCTAACAGTTGTTTCAGGCTATCATCAGCTCCATCCCATAGCTGAACATGTGATTCTCCAAACCAATTCCAAGAATACGGTGCATCTTTAGGCTTTAAAGCAATCATTTAGGGTGATGTCACAGACAGTGTGTATGTGTTTCTCCACAGTATTTGGTTGAAAACATCATGTAAACCATGATGGACAATGCTAGTGTGTATGCGTGTGTTGGTATAAATGCAGGTCTGTTCGTAAATGTTTAAACATGTGAAAGTGTGTCTTCGTTTAAGAGCCTGTAAATGTGAAACTCTTTCATTTGGCTGGCTAATTTTTATACTTGAATTATGCCATAAAGCATGGAAGAGTGTGACGTGGTAACAGGTGTTGCCATACAGCTCCACACTTTGTTCAAGAAGGTTACTTTTAACTTCTGTTGTTTGCACATGATTGTGGCACAAGTCTGCAAGGCGCTGCTGCGGTCGATTCAAACTTTGAAGGAGCAAGAGTATGTTTGCGTATGAGTGTGACTGATAAGCTAGCTTCAGCTTCAGTTGGGGAGGAAGGGCGGGGAAAAGATGGCAGGTGTCCAACCAGAGTCAAAAAAACACCCACACTATGTAGAAACAAACCATATTGTACAATTAAGTTTCAGGTTGAGTGAGTGGATATATATGAGTGAACTGCTATCAATGTGGTCATATTATGCTAGATACCTGCTGACACCAACTCGGCACTAGTTGAACAATAGGCGTGTTGTGTGAGAGATGATGGCTGATGACTGCTGTGCATCTGTGTGTATAATGATGATGATGTCAACGGCGTTGTTATAGAGCAATGTCAGACAATCATGCACACCTGCAGGCATGTACGCATACCCAATGCACTGACACACACACACACACACACACAAACACACAGGCATGCATGCACACGCACAAACAAAGTCAAAGGCTAAGAGTCTTTCCTCTCAACAGACATGATCTTTGCTAATAAAACCTGGAAATCAGCTTTCGTTATGCTGGAAAAAGAATGGGTGTGCATTAAAGCTGCAAAGAATAATCAAAATTAAAGTTAAATTAATCACTGACTTTTTTAATCATTGATTATTGATTACAATTATTTTTAATGTAAAGAAAGTACGAATTTTCTAGTTCCAGCTTCTTAAATGTGAATATTTTCTAGTTTCTTCTCTCCTCTGGGACAGTAAACTGAATATCTTTGGATCTCGTGGACAAAACGAGACATTGGAGTATGCAAACTTGGGCTTTGGGACATTTTATAGACCAAAACAACTAATGCAACTAATCCATTAATCTAGAGAATCACTAACAGATTAATCAAGAATGAAAATAATCATTATGGGTTAGGGTTGCAGCCCTGATTTCATTTTTACCTGCTTTCCCATTTCAAAGCCTGATTGTTACACTCTTTAAGCGTGTCATAAAAACAAGGTATTTGGAAAGTATTGCATATTTTCCACATGCAAACGGGTGAGCTCCTAAGGGCTGGTAAAGTAGCATATCTCTAAACAGATATACAGAGAGCCTTGTAGGCAGGTATGTTTAGATACAGTAGTGCTAATGTTGCTTCCAGTGAGCTAACACAGAGCACAGGGACAGCCTGTGTACATCTGACCTACAGCAGACTCAAGGTGCCCCTTCAAAGAGGACCTGACTCCTGAGGAATCTAGACCAAGGAGGGGTCCCGTGTGTGCAGGTGCATGGGAATATGTGTATGAATGAATATATTCTCAGTCAAAGCTTCATTTTTTGGCTCAGCAGCCCTGGGTTGTACCCTTAAGCAAACCCTTAAGAAAATCTATATCTCTGGAGTCATGGCAACACAGAATGAGTATGCAAAATCATAATGATTACTTCTTCTCATACATTTTTGCAGGAGAAAAGGTAGACAATGGTAAAGATAAAGACAAATATATATTAATCTCCCTTTATTTTAATTCTTGGAGAAACTACTTGTGCTTGGTGTAAAAGCTGCTTAGACGGCACACAGAACAATAACAGTCAATTTGTGAATTTGTATAACTTAATTAAAATGGGAAGGGAGAAAACAGTCACTCTACTACATCATCCAATTGTATGATCAGTCTTTTTAATATCCTCGTTTTTAGTCCACGTAAATGCTTCTCTCTCTCATACTGACGTGTGCACAAACCCCAGATGTGCAGATAATGCCCACTACATGTGGGAGGCTACATTATCTAAAGAATGTATCTGCCTGTGTTGTGAATGTGGGCACCCTAACAATGCTGTCAGTATGCTGGTCCGAACATGTTCTGACCCATACTGCGGGTCAAACCTATTGCATCATCAGCACAATGACAGTCCATTCATACACACTCACCCAGAGTACAGCCGGGTCATACATTTTGGGCCTGGAAACATTCCTGTTAGCATAAAATCAGGAATGTTTCAGCAGCTTATGCATTCTGGCAGAGTGAGGCAAGCATTTAGAGCCGCTTCCAGCAGAAATCATCTTCACTGTAGTTATTTATAAAGTAGCACTGCCCCTCTGTGGTTTTGAGAGAAACTGCAAGCAGCAAGTATTTCTATTCACTCATTTCTATACCCCATCATCTTCTTAAAATCCATGTCCTTGAGTCCTTCTCCTACCATGTAGGTACGAGAAGGACTCAAGGTGATTGTATTGTGTACTGGCTGTATTGTTCCTGGCGTTATATATCATGTCTAGTTATTATTTGATTTGATTTTACTGACAGATGAAACATACCAGTAGGTGATAGCTTGAAAAGAAAAAATGTTTGTGTGTATACTTGTGTATATGGAAGGCATGTGTATGTGTGCCTGTAAGTAGGTATACATACATGTATGTGCATGTATACATATATAAATAAGTCAAGAATTATTTGTATATAACTTTAGTCGAGAAGTAGAAATGGGGGGTAGGACCAAAAAAGTTGTTTTTTAACTTCTTCCTACTTGTTTTTGAACACAGAAATCCTTATTTTAATCATTTACACTAATTTTGCAAGATATGCTTGCTGAGATTTTAGTTTTGTTGGTTTTCTTGCTTGTACTGAAGTGTACATGTTCTCATTTATCTTTTGTTTCTTCTCCATGAACCATTTAAAATGTTCAAATAAAGTGTTGATCTTACCTGTAAAGGCCTGCCATCCTCTGTGCCAATCATATTCCTCCACTCCATCAGCGACCGCTGCAGGGTGTCCAATCCCGTCTCCCAAAGCCTGACGTATCCACCCATATCCACGGTGACCACGCCTCCAGAACCGAGAGCAGCTATGAGCACGTCAGACTCGGACACCTTGGACAGCCAGCTGGTGTAAGGCGACACCGTCATTGACCTGCCAATCACAAACACGTAGCTAAATCGCGACACAGTCACTAAGAGAAGTCATCGAAAGGGCATCAAGGCTTTCACTAGATGTAACATTTAAACTGTCCTCGTATGTGTACATTATTTAATTCAATTTCAAATCAATTCAATTTTATTTATAGCAGCAAATCATAACAAGAGTTATCTATGATAGTAAAATATACAGTATAAAGGCAATTCATCAGTATTTCTCATCGCAAACCAGTCTCTGACCAACAGCTGGTGCTACAGGATGCAAAAAGGACGTTGTTAAAAAAGTATTGCAGAGTCAGACACAGTAAAGGCTCTTCGAATTTCTAAATTGAACTCAGAGAAGAGAACAAACGAAGAGAGGGAGGCTATGATTGAGGCTGGAGAGGTGTATCCTTGGTCTTTACGTATAAAAGAGGCGTAACATACAGCTAAGCTATTTAAACCATGTATACCATATATTTAAACCATATATTTTAGTCAGACAACTCACTTTTGAAATGTTTATTATAACAGCAGAACATTGTGTTTGGCGGCAGGACTCATACGGGGGATTTTCGGGGTGATGATAAAGTAGCTTCCCCCTGGCTGGAGGTAGATGCTGGGGTGGTGGTGGCGCTGAAAGCAGGCAGCAATACACGTGTAGGGCGGCAGGAGCGTTGACAAGGTAGAGATGGGGATTTTGTGCTGCTTAAATAGGCCGCCAAATTGAGGTGATGTGTATGATACGGAGAGTGAGACATGTCCCGTGTGTGTACAGCGGGCAGCTCGAGTGGATTGAGGAATTTAGGAATTTAGGATGTACAAACTGAGAAATGAGAAGAAGGGTAAAAAACAGCCCTGTACTGTTTACCTCGGGACGGGAATATATTTGACTTTTTTGGAGTTCAGATCAGTCACCTCCAGGTACGCTGCCGTCATTGGAGGTGTGACATCTGAGTGACAAAAAAAGAAAACAAGTCTGAACACATCCACTGTCTCAATTAATTCACTAAACAAAGCACATGTCTCAGAGCTCATTTGTGTGATCCGAAGTCTGACCTTTGGGGTAGATCTCCTTCAGGGGCACCTTGTTGGGTGGAAGGGCTCGGACCACCTGATTGGCTGAGAGCAGACTGACACAATTCTCCTGTTTGGCCACGCCAGACCGAAGCCCCCCTCGAAGGAACATGTGAGCCCCAGTCTCAGCACTCTTCATCAGCGATAGGTCAACAGGCCTCTTAAAGCTGTACACCTCGTTAGGGGACTGGACAAGAAGAGAAATCAAGAGGATCACAACGTGTACATAAGAACGGTGCTAACCTAGCTACTGAGCATGTGTAGCGCCCAACAAAGATGCAACAGAAGTGAGGCGCATCACTCTGGAGCTAAAACAGAGAGCTCAACACACAGGGTGAAAAGAGGAGCTCCAGCAATGTGCAGTACAACAAAAATATTGTGTTTTTTGAAAATTCAACCATGCAAACCGATTCTGATATAACCTCTAAATGCAGTTATGAACCTGAAAATGAGCATAATATGAGCACTTTAATATTCATCAGTTCAGCTCGAGCACTCACACTAGAGTACCAGGTTCTCAACCCTCTTAATTATTTAAGGAAAACATTAGGCTGACTTCAGAGACATGCTGAATGATTAACACTAGTCTATATCCCCAAAGTTCTACTTCAGGGATTGCTCCGGTGCCACCGGATGACCTTCTTTTCGGCTGGATGTCCGTTACCTGCCGCTTTCTTTGTGTTGAGATCTGCAGCTGCAGAGATCTGAATCCTCAGAATCCTCAGATCTCTCCCACTGCCGCACTGCCTCAAGATACCAATACGCCCAGAATGCACCTGAACACACCTCCCTGTAAGACCAATACGCCCAGAATGCACCTGAACACACCTCCCTGTAAGACCAATACGCCCAGAATGCACCTGAACCCACCTCCCTGTAAGACCAGCACGCCCAGAATGCACCTGAACCCACCTCCCTGTAAGACCAGCACGCCCAGAATGCACCTGAACACACCTCCCTGTAAGACCAGCACGCCCAGAATGCACCTGAACCCACCTCCCTGTAAGACCAGCACGCCCAGAATGCACCTGAACACACCTCCCTGTAAGACCAGCACGCCCAGAATGCACCTGAACACACCTCCCTGTAAGACCAGCACGCCCAGAATGCACCTGAACCCACCTCCCTGTAAGACCAGCACGCCCAGAATGCACCTGAACACACCTCCCTGTAAGCCCAGCACGCCCAGAATGCACCTGAACACACCTCCCTGTAAGACCAGCACGCCCAGAATGCACCTGAACACACCTCCCTGTAAGGCCAGCACGCCCAGAATGCACCTTAACACACCTCCCTGTAAGACCAGCACGCCCAGAATGCACCTGAACACACCTCCCTGTAAGACCAGCACGCCCAGAATGCACCTGAACACACCTCCCTGTAAGGCCAGCACGCCCATGGACGCACATATGGGCCAAGTGCATTTTCTATTTAAACGACGTGGGCGCGGGATGGGAAATTAACAACTGCGTTGACTTGAAACTAGCAAAGACACTTGCATCGTGCTTTGAGCCACGCTGCTCCGGGTGCAAGATAGGGTTTAAGTCCTTTCATAATAACCTTACCACGAGGTCCGGGAATCCCACAACGAGCCGTGCAAAGGAGCCGGTGTCGGCCAGTACACGGTTTGGTGAAACGATATTCTGGTCCAGAGCGGCACTGAGGTTCTCGTTGGGCAGCTGCTCACATGACAGCATCCGGGGCACGCACACCTCCGCTGGGACAAGAGAGAGAACAAAGTTTCATTTTAAGTTTTACTTCATTAATATAGCACTTTAAAAGCAAACAAGTTTGCACCAAAGTGCGTCACAAAGACAAAAACTTATACAGTGAGGAAAATAAGTATTTGAACACGCTGCTATTTTGCAAGTTCTCCCACTTAGAAATCATGGAGGGGTCTGAAATTGTCATCGTAGGTGCATGTCCACTGTGAGAGACATAATCTAAAAAAACATCCAGAAATCACAATGTATGATTTTTTAACTATTTATTTGTATGATACAGTTGCAAATAAGTATTTGAACACCTGTCTATCAGCTACAATTCTGACCCTCAAAGACCTGTTAGTCTGCCTTCAAAATGTCCACCTCCACTCCATTTATTATCCTAAATTAGATGCACCTGTTTGAGGTCGTTAGCTGCATAAAGACACCTGTAGCAGATCAAGGTTCTGGGGGGGCCTAGCCAGTCTCCAGACCTAAACCCAATAGAGAATCTTTGGAGGGAGGTCAAACTCCGTGTTTCTCAGCGACAGCCCAGAAACCTGACTGGTCTAGAGAAGATCTGTGTGGAGGAGTGGGCCAAAATCCCTTCTGCAGTGTGTCAAACCTGGTGAAGAACTACAGGAAACGTTTGACCTCTGGAACTGCAAACAAAGGCTACTGGACCAAATATTAACATTGATCTTCTCAGGTGTTCAAATACTTATTTTCAGCTGTTTCATACAAATAAATAGTTAAAAAAATCATACATTGTGATTTCTGGATGTTTTTTAGATTATGTCTCTCACAGTGGACATGCACCTACGAAGACTATTTCAGACCCCTCCATGATTTCTAAGTGGGAGAACTTGCAAAATAGCAGCGTGTTCAAATACTTATTTTCCTCACTGTACAAGCATAAAACCCTCATACTGTATATACACAGATATAGAGGACATACAGAACTATTCAAGTAGAAACAAGTTAAGAAACAAATTGCAACTTGAATTGAAAGGAGCATGATGGAAGAGAGAAAAGAAACATAGAAAATAAATGTTGACATTGAGAAAAATAAATAAGAGAAAGACTTCTGTTAACGTAGCAAACATTCATTCTCGGGGTTTTTTTCCTGCATGCAGGAATTTTGAGCATTTGGGGCTAAAACCAAATGCTAAAACCGGGTTTTAGCCCCAAAGGAAAATCACCAGCAGCAAAATTAAAAAGAATGAGAATAAAAATAGCAATTCAAATCCTCTCTTAATGTGTTTGACAGCAATTTACCAAACAACCGTTAAACAGGCAGAACATGTACTTGAATATGAAAGCTAACCTCAGTTCTATCTCCTATTCTCTGATTCATTTAAATATTAAAATGATATTTTTTAAATCAGTTTTTTGAAATGGGGTTTTAATTTACACAGTATGTCAAATGTTCAGAAATCATATGTAAATGCACGGATTACTTTCAAATAATCACAGAATTGCCTTTAGGGTACACATGCTTACTGTCATGTGAGTCCCCACCCCCCATGGCCCAATATTGAGCCAGGAACAACCTGACTCTGGAGAGAACTGTATCAGTGTACTTCATGTGTCTATTATATCATTGAGCTCACTGAGGAGCTCATATATTTCTCCTTTTTAAATTACAATTAAAGTTAACCGTCTTCAATCAGGTCCACTGAGCTATTACGGTGATTTCGGACCTTTGTGGACTATTTCAGTCTAGATTGTGGGACATTACTCATGACTTCACATTTTTGCTCTCACTAAGTGAGACATGTGAGCGTCATGAACGGTTGCGAACTGGTTGAAACGGGCATGGTTGGCACCATATATCTGGTTTGACTCAAGGCCAGTTGACAGAGGTCTTTCTTTAAGGCAGACCTATTTCTCTGTATGTCCATCTGCTTGCTTTCTTTAACAAGGTTGACATAATGTCTTTAATAAGTGTTAACATTACATAAAAGCCCTGTCAGGGTTCAACAACGAGGGTCGCCCAATGACTCGGGTCAAGTCGGATATAAAAGTCAATATAACAACCCACTTGCCCGTTCGGGCATCATAAATAAAGTTATCGTTCTCTTGCCCCCACTCACCTTGGCCACATCGGAGAATCCTTTTTGAAGGATTTGATTTAAATGTGCCGTTGGCCAATCCAGTATTGTGTTGTGGTGACATGTGACTGCTGGCTTGTTTTGTTAGAAGAAGAAGAAGAGCTGAAGCAAGAGACTGTTTCAAGCGTCTGCAGTAGAGGATGTCAAAACAGCTTCGATGTTTAACTCACTGCAAGTTTGAGCCCAAGGCAGATACAAGGGGATCATTTTTTAAAGGAACATCTTCATTCAGATTTGACTATGACTACTGAATATTTATGACAGGTGTTACAGGGCTGGGCCCCCACAGTATTCATTATTTATTGATTTAATGATACCTGATACAGTTTATATTTAACTTGTTGTCTTCATGATGTTGTTTTGTCTTTTTAATTGTCAGACAACGTATTGCAAGTCTACGGATAATTAAATGTTATATTATCTTAACTTATATTTGATAACCAACAAAAATGAAAAGTAAAAATTGACTTTGGGCATTTTTTATTAGTCATTAAAAAAGTTCAACCCATTTTTGTTTAGAGCTGAGAGACGTCCATCGTGTGTGTGTGTGTGTGTGTGTGTGTGTGTGTGTGTGTGTGTGTGTGTGTGTGTGTGTGTGTGTGTGTTCGTGTGTGTGTGTGTGTACCTGAGCTGGCTCCATGGCCTGTGCTAACAGAGTCCTCACTGATGCTGTGGAGCTGACAAACTCCAACGTCTTCAGCCGTCATATGCATTGGCTTGGTCAGCAGGAACTTCCTATTCGGGGACACATACAGCATGTCGCACCAAGAGTGAATTTAAACTGCCCATATTATGCTTTCTCCCTTTTCTTTATTGTGTTATGTATCTTTTTTTTGCGCATGCAATAGGTTTACAAAGTGAAAAAGTCCACAACCTCGAACCAACGAGTTAGAGCAGAGGCCCAAAGAGTTCAGATAGTTGTATCACCATGTCCAGGAGACAGTGCGTATGAAAGACTAAATTGTTAACATTAAATAAGTTACCACTCTAAACATTTTGCTCCAGTCTAGGTTGCAAAGCTTGTCGGGTTGTTCTGCCTGTGTTTCGGGGTCAGACTCTGGTTCAAACATGTACGAGGAGGAGGAGGAGGAGGAGGAGGAGGAGGAGGAGGAGGATGATACGTCCTAACCTCTGAAGTGTCACATGTATACATCAGCTGTATGTGCGGAGTTAGCAACTCCTTCAGCTGCACGGCTTCCGGGGAGGCTGCTCTCCTGTTTCCCGACCTATAGCACCTCAGAGATCGATACTTGCTCCTCGGGGCAGAAATAAGAGCTTTTAGACAGACTTCACCGAGGAGGGACAGAACCCCTACCGGTTCAGTCGAGTACCAAGGAGTCGAGGAGCTATGAGGGACATGGGCTGTATCTATGGTTACTTGCTGAAGCGGGTTTGTTGTGGATCACACTAGCTTGCTTGTCAGGTCCCGCCCTAGTCTGCTTCTGACTGGCTAGTAGTCCTTACCTTGCTACTGCGCATGTGCGACTCCCAACAAAGATGGAACAGAAGTGAAATGCCTCAGTCTGTAGCTAAAACAGAGAGCTCAACACACTGGGTGAAAAGAGGAGCTGCAGCAATGTGCAGTACAACAAAACATGGTGTCTGCTTTGCATGTAAACCTATTGTGGTGCAACCTCTAAATACAATTTTGAACCTGAAAATTAGCATAATATGAGCACTTTAAAGCTTTAGACCCTCGGAGAGATTTGATGTCCGTCCCTTACTCACTCGTTGGTGTTGCTATCCAGCAGCAGCCAGCGGTCCTCTGCCACGAGGAAGACAGACTTCAGGTTGATGGGAAGGGAGATTGCGTGAACCCGGCCCTCCAGCACATCCAGCACCTCCAGCTGGTTGCTACACACATAACAAGCACACACACACAGACATGCACATGGGACACCCTGGTAAGCTATCTGAAGTTTGTGTTAAGGGGCCCAGGCACTAGCAAATAATACACATTATAGATACCATCATATTGTTTGGATTAAAACATTAAACATGTAATATACAATAACAGTTTAGATCAGGTTACATGTAGATCTGAGTAGCTTACCCTTCCTCCTTATAGAAGAGGAGCCAGTTTTTGTGGGCAAAGTCATGACACATTTTATGGCCTCCCTGGAAAACAACACATAATATACAACATGTTCACTCTGGAATGATTTGTAAAGTGTAAATGATTACTAGTCCTACAAAAATGACACGTGTAGTCCAGTGTTTTCCCTGGGTGCGTTGAAGATTTAGGTGCGCATATTTGGTTCTGGTTTTAGGGGTCTTTCCTAAAAAACAAATGATGTTTTTCAATAAATAAATAAAAATGCAATTTTATTGGTGTCTAAAAGATTCAAAAAGCAAGAGCAGAGAAACAAACTTGCTAAAGAAGCTACAATCATTAGATCTGAGATGAATCTTTTAGTTAGTTTGATGCTTTTTTCAATGTTTTTTGCGCTTTTTTTGCTGCATTTCACATTGATTCAGCTTAGGTGCTGCCAAAAATGGCTTGGATGCTGTCTAAGACCTATGATGGCAGGGAAAACCCTGTAGTCTACGTGTCCTCTGGGACTCTTCTCCGTTCTCTTGTCTCCTTTGTATTGTCTTTACTGCATAGACTGCTTTAATGCCTTTGCCATCATCTGTGCTCGCTTGTTTGTGTGCCACGTCTTTGTAAGTTCTAATCCTTTTTGCTTAAGCCTGCTGTCATCATAGATGTAATGTAACTAATTTTAATGTTAAGCATTGTATTTTAGGATGCCTATTTTCAGCTGGACTAGGGGCTGCAGCTGGACATTATCCATAGAGGCTAAAGCTGCTCCTGGTCTAGTGTAAAGTTAATTAAGGGGGATCTTATAAACTACTAAAGTAAACGTAATACTGTGGAGATTGATTCCAAACACTTAGACCTCTGACCTGTGGTTCCTTACTGCTCCACCAACTGGAGGCTCTGGTGGCAGACGGCGGATCAGTGTCCGGAGACAGCATGAGCCTCCGCACGGCACCAGTTACCATGTCCAAATGGAGCACTGTGTTACTCTGGCAGAGGGACAAATTGAAAGACAGACAGAAAGCAGAATGAAAATGTTAGAAGAAGACTGGATTCAAAACAACAAAATATGCTCAAACCTCCGGTAGGAGAAATCCCAACCTGCATAAATGGAAAAGTTTCCACAGACAGAAAGAGGAAATTAATCTTTCAATTATGTAATTTGCTTAATGCAATACTTGTTTGTCTTAGATTTGACACTCCCTGGATTATTATTTACAAACATCACATACATATCTTTCAATTTAGGGTTGATCTTTTGACAAAGATGGACTATGGCTTAACAGTGTGGCCTAAAATTCTGAATATTTTGAGTATTGGAGCCATAATACATCATGGTATATAAATATACTGTCTCATATTTTCAAATATGATGCCTCTGTAAAGGGTTTTGAAGGACATGTTAGGGTTAATAACTCAAGGCTTAAAGTTCTGTATTGGTCCTGTGTTCAGTTACAGAAGTAGTCATTGGCAAACCTTTGGCCTCAGGCACCTCCAGCAATGAAAATAACTAAAAGCTAAATCAGAATCTAAGACAAAAGGTAATAGTACAAGTTAAGATATAGGGCTAACATATAAACAAATAAAATATGAATGAAGAATCAAAAGCAACAACTTCTGCATTGTGCTTTTCTTTTTGGTACCACTGCAGGAGCCACAGTGATTTCTCATCCATCCCTCAAACATCCCTCATGCCTGCAGATGCATGCCTTTCTGTTGGAGAGATGTTCTGATACCGATACCAGTATCAGTATCGCCTCCGATACTGCCTAAATCGCTGGTATCGGGAAGTACTGGAGTTTATGCACCAATTCAATACCACAATAAAGAAAAAAAAAAGAAAATCTATGATAAAGTAGTTTATTTCTGTTCTTTTTCAGTTATAACTGGCTGTCAAACTGAATAAAAAAAAGAAAGTTTTGTGGCGTTCATTGTTTTTGTTTCACAAAGAGTTTAACCTGAGCCAGACCGACAACAAAGATAGAAATCATATCACATCCATACAGGGATAGTAGTACACAGCTGTTAAAACATAATTAAATATACACACAGTATCGGATCAGTATCAACCAGTTCAGGTATCAGAACTTCGGTATCGGGAAGCAACAAATGGTCGGACCATCCTTACTTTCTGTTTGATCCGGCTGCTACAGCTCTGTCTTGTTAAAGGTAAAGGTGCTTTATTGCCACATACACATAGCAAAATTCATTCTCTGCATTTAACCCATCCCTCAATGGAGCAGTGGGCAGCCAATCACAGCACCCGGGGGCCAACTCCAGATCTGAGCCAGTGACTTGATCAAGGGCACTGACTGGAAAACCTAGTACATGTTTTTGATGGTGGGGGAAACTGGAGCACCCGGTGGAAACCCACGCAAACATACAAACTCCACACAGAAAGGCCTGGAACGACCTGGATTCGAACCCAGAACCTTCTTGCTGCTTTTAAGGCCACAGTGCTGACACAAGTCGACACTACTTGATCTACATCGTCTTGGATTTCAAATGTGCTTTTGTTTCGCCATAAATCTCTACAATTACAACTCAAGAGTGCGTTGCACCAGTGCTCTTGTTATTTTTTAGTTCTAAACCATAAGGGAACAAAACAACAAGAAAGCATATGGACAAAAATATTGACAAATGCATATTTTGGTGCATATCACTCATGCTGTCCAACCTGTACCAGTTATATTGCCACACCTAATTTGGACTCACTGGAGGCTGTAAAAGTGCATTATTTTTGCATAACCTTTTGCTCTACTACAGCCAACAGAGGGTGCTATTCTCCAGGTAAAATCCCCTGGATCTGAGTTAGCTCCAGCTAATATGAACACTGTTACTTCAATTTATATTTTTTGTATGTGCATCTGCATATGTGTGCAGGAGCGTATCTCAGTTTGTATGTGTGTGTGTGTGTGTGTGTGTGTGTGTGTGTGTGTGTGAGAACAATGCGTATTGGATGAACTGTGTGCAAAAAGGCTTTCGTTTGTGACGCACTAGGCTTCATCTTCAATTGAGTTTTATAAGCAGAAGCCACAGGGGAGCTGGCCTCGGCACCGGCTGCTCTACTTCACGCTAATGGTTTCCTTATGGCCTCCTATTCCTGACACACACACTACTGTACCGAGGACTGGAAGAGCTATTCAGAGAAGGCAAACCCCATTTCCTGATTCTAAACATATACTGCCTTTGGAGGAGAGTGTGTACATGTGTGTGCACACGTGTATGTTCCTGCATGCGGATGTGTTTGGGACATGCAGCAAAAGGGCCACAGGTCAGAGTCAAACCCGTCTGATTTCAGCTTCTTAAATGTGAATATTGTGCGTGTGCGTGTGTGTGTGTGTGTGTGTGTGTGTGTGTGTGTGATTTCCCTGGAAAGCCAGTGACCTGTGAATGAACTTTCTGTTGTCTGGACCTCTTCATTTTTAGGCAGACGTAACATGATCCATCGCCACGGTATTTTTAGAAGTCCTCCTCTTGTCTAATATGCACCAGCTGTACAAGTCTTCGGGTTGGAGAAATAGCTAAATATGCATTGTTCTTGTCTTGCGCTCTGCTGTCTTAAGCCAGGGTCCTCTTGGGTAAGAGAGGACAACCACTAACCACCAACCATTTTAAATCCAAACAGACGGCAGCAAAGCTATTCTAAACCTGGAAGGATGTCCTCTGAAAAAAAGTTTAAATACCAGTGTTGCATCAGTGTCACATTACATGTTATACTTGTCAGTAAACAAGGACCTGGCTGGACTATGTGAACACAGTCAGTGTGTGTACAGGTTGGGTTTCAGTATATAATACTAAGACTAACTTACTGTTTGTGTGTGTGTGTGTGTGTGTGTGTGTGTGTGTGTGTCAGACTGGTTGGTAGAAGACTTCAGCTTGGGATGTCCAAAAAGAGGGTTAAACAGCTAGCAAAGTATTGTGCACTGTCTGCTAACATGACAAGACGCTGTTGCTGTCACCCATGATAACGGAGGAATAGGCTCTGTATGAAGACCTGCTGTATGCTAATGGCGCATGATTATGTATATGTATTTAACTGCATCTATAATATTTACAGGGTACAAGCGGCCCAAATGGGTTTCCTCAGGAGGGGGGCTGGTCTCCTCAGGAGGGGGGCTGGGTCTCCCTTAGAGATAGGGTGAGAAGCTCAGTCATCCGAGAGGAGCTCGGAGTAGAGCCGCTGCTCCTTCACGTCGAAAGGAGCCAGTTGAGGTGGTTCGGGCATCTGGTAAGGATGCCTCCTGGGGGGGTCCCTAGGGAGGTGGTCCAGGCACGTCCAGCTGGGAGGAGGCCTCGGGGAAGACCCAGGACTAGGTGGAGGGACGTTCCAGCTGGGAGGAGGCCTCGGGACTAGGTGGAGGGACCCAGGACTAGGTGGAGGGACGTCCAGCTGGGAGGAGGCCTCGGGAAGACCCAGGACTAGGTGGAGGGGAGGAGGTCGTCCAGCTAGGTGGAGGGACATCCCAGCTGGGGGAGGCCTCGGGGAAGACCCAGGACTAGGTGGAGGGACGTCCAGCTGGGAGGAGGCCTCGGGGAAGACCCAGGACTAGGTGGAGGGACGTCCAGCTGGGAGGAGGCCTCGGGGAGAGACCCAGGACTAGGTGGAGGGATTATATCTCCAACCTGGCCTGGGAACGCCTCGGGATCCCCCAGTCGGAGCTGGTTGATGTGGCTCGGGAAAGGGAAGTTTGGGGTTCCCTACTGGAGCTGCTGCCCCCAAGACCCCATACCGGATAAGCGGGCGGATGGATGGATGGATGGATGGATGGATGGATATATTATTTATGTCCTTTTAAATTATTCTTTTTAAGAGGACTTAAATGAATTGTTAAAGTGTGTGTGTGTGACCAACCTGCTCCTCGTGCAGCACCACCTGTCCATCCAGAGGACTCCCAAGGGGTGTGACGGTGACGAAGGGCTGCCAGACGCCACTGACGGTCCTGGGGAAGACGTCGTAAAGCTCCATGCACTGAACTGTCTCGCCGCGCTCCTTCATGGAGTACAGCGACACTGGGTTACACGTGGCAACGTACACCACATCTGCAAAATATCAAAACAGGGAATGTGGGATAGTAATTAATACAGTAATGTGTGTTTGTCTAAATCCAGTCGTTTAAACCAGTGTTTCTCAAAAGGAGGTACATGTACTTTGGAGGACTGCAGAGGGTAAGTGAGACTTTTTTGCAAAATGCTTTTCAGTTACAAGGCTGTAGTCAAGACCACCTTTGTCGAGTCCGAGTCAAGACCGAGTCCAAAGAGGTTCGAGTCCGAGTCAAGAGGTTGTTTAGGGAACACACACACACACACACACACACACACACACACACACACACACACACACACACACACACACACAGCTGGCTCGGCAACGTTAGCTAATGTCCGCTAGCATACAAACGGGCTAACTATAGCCAGTTAGCTTTTTTATAACGTAACAAAAACCCACCCATGTCATAAGAACAAAGCTTATTTCATGTAATAAAATGACGGCTCAGAAGGAGCACTAACGCCACAGGTCTTATGTTGACAAAGTGGAGCGCCTAGATATAGGAAACTCCGGCGTAGCGTTAGCTAGGCAAACTTGCCGTATCCCCAACTGTGTTTTATTTACCTAGTAAGCTAACTTGGCAGGCCAGTAAAGCTGGTGCGCTAACCTTAGCAAACCTTGGCGTAGCGTTAGCTAGCTGTCTAAACTTGTAAAAAGCCGAACAATATATCCCACCTGGACTGTGTTTTACTTTCCCTCCAATATTATCATCAACATAATAAAGACACCTGGACTCGGTCCAGACCAAAAGCCATATTTGGCAAGACCAGTGGCCGAGACAAGTCCGAGTCCAAATGCTACAGAGTCCGAGACAAGTCCAAGTCCAAATACTACCGAGTCCGAGACAACTCAGAGTCCAAATACTACCGAGTCCGAGACAAGTCAGAGTCCAAATACTACCGAGTCCGAGACAAGTCAGAGTCCAAATACTACCGAGTCCGAGACAAGTCAGAGTCCAAATACTACCGAGTCAAGTCAGAGTCCAAATACTACCGAGTCCGAGACAAGTCCAAGTCCAAATACCGAGTCCGAAGTCCAAATACTACCGAGTCCGAGACAAGTCAGAGTCCAAATACTACCGAGTCCGAGACAAGTCAGAGTCCAAATACTACCGAGTCCGAGACAAGTCAGAGTCCAAATACTACCGAGTCCGAGACAAGTCCGAGTCCAAATACTACCGAGTCGAGACAAGTCCAAATAGAGTCCAAATACTAAATACTACGAGTCCGAGACAAGTCCGAGTCCAAATACTACCGAGTCCGAGACAAGTCAGAGTCCAAAAATACTACAGAGTCGAGACAAGTCCGAGACAAGTCCAAGTCCAAATACTACCGAGTCCGAGACAAGTCCGAGACAAGTCAGAGTCCAAATACTACCGAAATCCGAGACAAGTCCGAGTCCAAAGAGTACTACCGAGTCGAGTCAGAGACAAGTCCGAGTCCAAATACTACCGAGTCCGAGACAAGTCCGAGTCCAAATCCAAATACTCCGAGTCCAAATACTACCGAGTCCGAGACAAGTCCGAGTCCATAGAAAAATGGTCAGTCCAAGACCGGACTCGAGTCCTACAGCCCTGGTTACAAGGCTGTTGTCCCAGACCAGTGTACCTCTTTATAGAGGTTTTTGTTGACGTTTTTGTCACCTTCTTTTGACCCATTCTTGCCTTCCTTCCTTACTTCTGTCTTTTTTTCCCAAGTGTGTCGCATTTAAGTTTTAGTTGCTGTTTGTCAAGTTTGTCACTTTTTTCTAAAGGTATTGTCGCTTGTTTCACCCTTTTTGTTGTCTTCTACTATTTTTAAAAATGTTGTCATTTTTGTCGCCCTAGTGTTGCCTTACTCCCTCCAACTGGAGTTTTTTTACCATTTTGGAGCTATGTTACTTCCTTCTATCTACCATCTTTTTTTCATGTTCTTTTTCAAAGGTTTTGTCGCATGTTTCAACCTATCTTTGCCTTACTTCCTTTCGACATTTTCGTTTCCGACATTTTTTAAGTTTTTGCTGCTTTGCCCTAGTGTTGCCTTACTACCTTCCTTCTCGTTTTTGTTCGTAATTTTAAACTATTTTTGGCTTACATCCATACATCCATCTTTTTTCAAGGTTTCCTTGTTTCTCTCTTCTCAATAGCATCTACATTTTTTTTCCAGGTACAAAGCTGTTCTTTAGTAAATCTATCGCTGTATTTTTCCTCTTTATATAGAATTTTTCTGTCCCACAACACAAATTATTTGCGTTGGTCAGCGGGTACTAGACTTAAAACAACTGTTCAAAGGGGGAACATTATTAAGCCTTGTCTTGTCTTCCTGTCCACCGTACAACTTTTTGTGTCTCTGGGTCAAAATTGAGACTTTTTTTTCAAACCTATGTTGCTTTTCTCCCTGATGGTTTTGTCAATATTTCTCTGCACCCTTTTTAAAGTTTTTATGGGGGGTTTTGCCGCCCCCCAAGCTTTTGGACATTTGATTTTACTTGTGACGAGCGTTGTGTGGAACAAGCTGCATTAATTTCGAAAATTTTGGTTGAAAGACACTTTTATGATAAAGATTTTTTTTTTTTTTTTTTTCCAAAATGGGTCAAAGTTGACCCGAGGACAACACAAGGGTTAAAAAAAAAGCTTTAGAGCCACTGTTCAATACTTTTGGGGAATCCAGTTTGCCCATCTCTTGTTTATGGTCCCATGTCTTTTTTCTGTTTTGTGATCACTATCATTGGAGTTGTGTGTGTTTTATCCAATGATTCCAGTCAAAACTTATAGCGCCACCCCCAATGAGTCAATTAGTTGACTAATCAGACTTTTTGGTCTTTGGTCTTAGTAGATTTCTTTATTCACAAAGTCATTTTTTATGTTTTTGCTGAACGTTTCATTATCCGAGAAAATCATGAGCACATCTCTAGATAACTCAAGATATACATAAAGCTCTACAAAGAGCTCTGTCATTGAAGTTGTGTTTCATCCAATCATAGTTCCACAATTGTTTCCAGTAAAAACTTCAAAGGGCATCCCTTGTCTTCATATTTTCTTAGAAGAAGACTGCATGTGAGTGAATTGACCCTTTTGAATATTCCTCCCCATTTTATCTATAAATCTCATCATTCCTTTGGATCCTCTAATGTACTGTACATCTAAGTAAACACTGAGACCCATACATTTTTTGCATGGCCACTTGATAAATGATTCATGTTAGTGAGCGAGCGTGCGTGCGTGCGTACCATCTTTGGTGGTGACATCACAGATGATGTTCACTTCATTCATGGGAATCTGCCAATGGGCTTTCTCTTCGCTGAAACTCAAAGCCCTGCTTTCCTGTCTGTTGCAGGGATAACTCTGCACACGCAGAAACACAGGGCCCTGGAAAAAACACACACACACACACACACACACACACACACACACACACACACACACACACACACACAGTATGAACACTGGTTGAAATTCTGAGTTACTGTGATACAGTGGCTGGATTCGGATCACGAGGCTGCTTGTTTATTTTTGCCAAATACTGAGGGCTGTCATGCCAAGTTGACAAAAAAACAACAAAAAAAAACTCCTAAAAAGGCTTTAAGATGATAGTCAGAGAAAAAGAGCTTGAGAGATTGCTTTGGTCAGTTTAAACTCATGGATAACAGTGGATCTCAAAAGGTGTCGAGTTCAGAGATTGCTTAAAAGCCCTCGTGCAGAATAATCCACTTCTCAGTGGTGCATATACTCTTAGTAGTCACTTAATTTGGTACAGGACAACACAGCTATTCTATTGAATTTACTTTATGATGCCTATACCTAACACCTAACAGGTGTTAGTTCAATTATGTGCTTTGCATTAAGGTCAGTGTTGGTGACGTACTGTTCTTTAACATATTAAGGTCTTTCTAATCTCTCATGTACATAAGTAGGGAAGACAAAACCATTAGAAACACCGGTCTGTGGGGCGATTGATGTTGCCCCGTAGCGTAAGTGTTCATAAAAGGATCTTTATCTTTTGTTTAAATTATACTTCACATACAGTTCTACATTGTAGCTATTATTTATAAGACGATACGTGTGTAATTTTGATCCTTTTCCTATTTCACCACGTACGGAAGATGTGGAGGAACACACTAGTGTATCTGGTACTATCGGACTATCTATATAAGTACTATCTAAGTGGTTACCTTGATGTCTATGGGGCGTGTCTCAGAGGGACAGAGCAGTTTACGCCGGGCGTTGCCACCTTGGTTTACTGTCCAGTACCCCGTCATCTTGACCTCTGGCAGGGGCAACCTACAGATTGAAGGTCACATGTTGACTGCCTGGTAAGAACTAGAAAACTGTGAATTCCTGAGATATAAATATACCAAGTTGTGAGTAACGATTCAAATTAATGGCATGTGTTTTTGAGTGCAACTTGGCAGACCTCTCACAGTTTTAGTTTTTTTTTTTAATATTCCACTTAGTAAAATAATGGGTCTTTCTGTCACCATCTTGCATCTCCACTTCAAAAAAAATATCAACTCATCTTATGAGGGCATCAACATGGCCACCACAAAACAACTTCAGATGGAAGCGGTACTCTGTTCTAGTTGGGATTTCATAAAAACAAAGGCTTTAATTTGATCCCCCACGCCTCTAGAGAAAAGCCAATAAAAATTGTCTCTGTGTGTGTTTGTGTGTCTCGGCTTGTTGTGTCTGTCCAGATGTTTACTGGTCTTCCCATGAATCATAGCTGGATTGTGGCCTCAAACTTATTGGCTGCAGGTGGGGTAAAAGATGCAACATGACCGCAAAAAAACACCACAAAAAATTCCAAGTGGATAAATGGTGTTGGAGGACAGACTCAGTTGTCTAACCTTAAATATTTCCATTAATGGAAAAGCAATGAGATACATTAAGTGAGATGTTACTTGTTTTCCATGCCCAAAATTGGAAATCAAGAGAGATTCTTTTGGCTTTAATATACGCGAGATGCTGTGGGATATAAACTGTTCAAGATGGGCTTTTAAAAACAAAAAGACTCGCTGAGCTTGAATGACGCCAGTACAGACATAATGGAACAGATAATCTACACAACCAGCTTTGTCATTGCTCAAGGAAAATACTTGTTTCTGCTCTGCTCTCTTCTAAAGATGCCACTTGAGAGATTTATGAAGCCTAATTTATGAATGCGATACGTCAAATAAAACCACAGGAGACAGAAGAAACAAATATTTTCCTTTATTTTAAAGACAAAGCTGTGCATAACGAGACAATGTACTGTAGGGGATGTTAAAATCTTTCCCTTGTAGGAAAGGTGAGGTAATGTGAATGATCTAGTCAGCCATTAATGTAACACTTCAAGAAGTGGTGAGGAGACATTTCATTCAGTGTGAGGGCTAAAGACAAAATAAATCACTTAAGACATTACCTTCAAAAAAATTTAAATATCTGATACCAAATTTGAGAGAGTCTGTTATCTCGTAAAATAGATCTATTTGGAGGAGCGTAATGTCTTTCTTTTGATTAACTGTAGTTTAAATATGATTTGTGTTTTCAAATGTTATAATGTCTGTGTGTGTGTGGTGTGTAATGTGATGTCGTGAAGTGTCAGGAAGTCAGGAAGAATAGCTTTTCGCTTATGCGGAAGCTAACGGGGATCCAAATAAAACAATCAGCCGATTTCAAGCATTTCAGGATGAGAGTGCACTCTCAGCACGAGGAGGTTCCCAAAGGGCTCTCCTCAAAAAGAAAAGGGTTTTCCTTAGAGCCCCTCTGGCCTCTGAGGAAAACCTGGGCTTGTTCTATTAAAGGCAAACAGTTACCACAGTAACATCAAGAACCAGTCGCCATAACAAAGTCACTGATACTTCTTCTCCACCAAGGCTAACCAGGTGCTGGTTCTGGTTCTGGTGCTGTTGCCAGTTCGGTGCTGGTTCTACTCGCCAGTTATCTAAGAACCAGCTGGATCTTCCCCAGCCTGAGAGCCAGAGCAGGGCTACGTCACAACGTCACTGCACGTACCTCCGTTGTCATAGCAACGCGTCATGACAATCAACAATAATGGAGGACTACATCCCGATACTTTTGCTCCTGGCTTTACAAATTCCCACTGGGATTCAAAGATGGGCCTCGACAGCTATTTGTGACCGCTACGCACCGAGGACACGTCCAAGAAGAAAGGGAATTATCTCGCAGGATTTAACTTTTATTATTATCTTTTGCTGGGTTGCCATGGCAACATCAGTAGCGTCAAGCAAAACACCGTTAGGGTGAACAGACGTCCCGGTTTGACCGGGACGGTCCCAATTTTCCCGACAAAAAGCCTACCGGGACCCGCTCCCAGCACCTGACGGAACCGGTTCTTATCTCTAGACCAGCGCTAGGTTGGTGCTGGGTTGGACCCCGTGTTCGTGTTGTGTGGAAAAGCAAAGAACCGGTTCAATATTTGGCACTGACTCCGAACCAGCACCAGAACTGCCCTGGTGGAAAAGACATATTAGGGGAACAACGTTGATTAAGTGATGTAAATAATGTGTTAGCTTTAATTTCTACAATATAGACTGTACATTTTGTTAATTTGATTGGCAACATTGCACCAGAAAAAAATCTCATGGGAAAAAAAGAAATCTAATTGTAATCTAAAACTGTAATTTAGCAAAAAAGAAATGCTGGAAATCACAAGCTTCTACCGCTTTTGTTAGATTTAAAATATCTGACAAAGATGATCCCAGCTATACAAAGCAGGTTATGACGACGTACGGGTTAATATTTTAACACAGTTTACTGGAAGAGATTTTCAGTAGTAGGTTCCCCTCAACAAAGATAAGGGTCTCTGGAAAGAGGACTGCTTTTTCTGACAGCATACGAGATCATCAGTCACCGTCGGTGGGACCAGATCCAGAGTGGCCCGGGGTACATCCAATGGTTTTAAACTTCAACAGACTATCAGGCTAGTTCACCAAAGTTGACCCCAACTCAACTTTTGGAGAAACGCCGCGGTGGCCAATCATGTGACCAGAGATCAGACTGGTCGGTGTGTATGGTTTGAGGCGGCGTGAGAATCCCATACAGGAAACAGGAAACATCACTGCCTCTATCTCTGCCACGACAGCCTGCAATAAAACTTTTATAACTTTTCTTAACAATAGTTTACACTGACCTAGCAAAAAAAAAAAAAAAAGTTTTCTGCTCTTAAGAGTATTCAAATCCTATTCCCAAAACACTGGAGACATTACCACCTGAGAGACTCTTATCCTACTCCAAGTGCTTCTGGGGACTTGGGCCATTGGGGAAGTGGGAGCAATCTGAGCCTGAACCCAACTGTCTATTAGCAACACTATGAGGGTAAAAAGCAAAACAAAAGCCCTGAACTGCCCGGGAGGTTGAGTAAGAGCTGAATGCAACGACAGCGCATCGCCATGTCTCGCTCGTCTCTTTTCTCTCTCTCTCTCTCTCCTTGAAATGAAGCTGCCTTCGGAGAACGTGTGGTCGGAAATCTATCAACAATCTGACATAACAAGAACATAACAGGATGCACACAGATGGGCAGTTTGATTGACTCCACCCCTGCAGCACCACTCGGCGGCAAATTGCTGGATCGTTTTTTTTTTTGTTTTGATTTTTGTGTGAATGCCCCAAAGTCAGGTACTGGATGTGTCTTCAATGTGTGTGTTTGTGTGTGTCATCCTTGCGTCTTTGTGCTCCTGATGTCCTTACTCCTTAGCCAGTCGGACAGAGCTGGGCTTGGCTCCGATGGGAATCCCGTGCTTGTGCAGCGCTTCGATCAGAACCTCTCGCGTGTCTTTGTTGTACGAGTCAAAGTCGAAGACATTTCGCACCACGTTGGCCAAACCCTCATCTGGGAATTTCTGTGAAGTAGGGGGAGCGAAGGGAGGGAGAGAAAGGGTAGAGAAGAGGAAGCAAGAGGGAAGTGAAGGGCAGGAAGTCGGAAAGGAGAGAGAGAAAAAGAGAGAGAGGGAGAGAGAGGGAGGGGGAGAAAGGGTAAAGAAGAGGAAGCAAGAGGGAAGTGAAGGGCAGGAAGTCGGAAAGGTTAATTGGAAAAAAAGTGACAAGAAAGAGAGAGTAGGGACCCGTCGAGAGAGAGAGAGAGAGAGAGAGAGAGAGAGAGAGGGGGGGGAGAGAGAGAGAGAGAAAAGGAGAGAGAGAGAGAGAGAGAGAGAAAAAGAGAGAGAGAGATAGAGAGAGAGAGGAGAGAGAGAGAGAGAGAGAGAGAGAGAGAGGAGAGAGAGAGAGAGTAGGGACCCGTCAAGGAGAGAGAGAGAGAGAGATAGAGAGAGAGAGAGGGAGAGAAAAAGACAGAGAGAGGAGAGAGGGAGAGAGAGAGAGAGAGTAGGGACCCGTCAAGAGAGAGAGAGAGAGAGAGAGAGAGAGAGAGGGAGAGAAAAAGAAAGAGAGCGATAGAGAGAGAGAGAAAAGAGAGAGAGAGAGGGGGGGAGAGAAAAAGAAAGAGAGAGAGATAGAGAGAGAGAAAAAGAAAGAGAGAGAGAGAGAGAGAGAGAGAGAGAGAGAGAGATAGAGAGAGAGAGAAAAAGAGAGAGAGAGAGATAGAGAGAGAGAGAGGGAGAGAAAAAGAAAGAGAGAAAGATAGAGAGAGAGAAAAAGAGAGAGAGAGAGAGAGAGAGAGAGAGGAGAGAAAAAGAGAGAGAGAGAGATAGAGAGAGAGAGAAAAAGAGAGAGAGAGAGAGAGAGAGAGGGGGGGAGGGAGAGAGAGAGAGAGAGAGAGAGAAAAAGAAAGAGAGAGATAGAGAGGGAGAGAAAAAGAGAGAGAGGGAGAGAAAAAGAGAGAGAGAGAGAGAGAGAGAGAGAGAGAGAGAAGAGAGAGAGAGGGGGATGAGGGTGAACAGGATGGCAGGAGCAGGGAGTTTTGGAAAAGAGAGACAGGGAGGATAGTGCGAGGAGTGACAGGGAGATAAGAAAGAGCAGGGAGGGTGGCAGGTAGGATGAAGAATTTGTGAAAAAAAGCAGAGAAGATGGAGGGAAGAGGGTCAAAAAAGGAAAGAAAGTTAATCTGATTTACAAGTCTGGAATATAACGTGCTATCCGACCACAACACTGACAGATGAGTGCAAAGAAAAGTCTTTCTTCTCTTGCTGTTTGTGATATAATGAGAGAGACACAAGTTATATTGCCTCAATACATTCTCTGTACTGCACAGTAACAACGGCGATATGTTTGGTTAATAGGCAATAAAAGCAGAGAAACGGAGAGAAACGAAACGAGAGAAACGGAGAGAAACGGAGGATCCACTAAAACCAAACTAACTTAATAAAATGTTGACGTAACCCAGGTACAAACCTGGCTACTGGTAAACTTTTAAACAGGCATTTGTGAATTATTTTTGACAATTTTGTAGAGCAGTTAAAGATATATATCGATGAACTTTGGTTCAAACCCCCGTCCTGGTGCCAACTAAATATAACTGATATATAAAATGAACATAATAGCAACATAACAACAGAAAGACGGCTTTGTATCAATTTTTTATTGTCTGGAAGTGACATTTATTATATTAATTTATTTATTTATTTGACCATAATGGCACTTTCAAAAGTTCAGATTACAATGTTTTTTACACTGTTAGGCCTATAAACTGCTGTACAATCAATGACAGCTTCGTCTCTACTGGAAATAACTAAAACATACAGTAGATTGGATGTAAACAACATTGAGCTGTATTGATCTGGGTTCCCAGTTACTACAAAGTTTCAATTAAGACCAAATGTGAAGTGGTAATTAGGGTCAGCGGTGGTTATATTATCAAATATAAGGGCTCGACCCTGGGCTAGGAAGCATTGATTTGCAGGAGAACAAGCTCCAATCTTAATTGTCCTCTTCTCTAAACCCAGTTCTTCTGGTTATTCCGTCTCCCTCTCTGGACTAAATACTGTGCACATTTCCTAAAGAGACCTAAAGAGACCCTGATCATTAAATTCAAACAAAAGAAGCACGTTTGTATCTTACAGCATTTCTTCTGACTCCATGCATGTTTTAAATGATCGAGTACCAACTTGTGCCTTCTGACTGGCGATTTAGAGTCCCTTTGTTTAGATACCACAGGCTTAAGAACTTTTTTATACATTAGCTAATTAAGATCTGAACCCGAGCATGGTCAGGAGGAGGAAAATGTAAATTGTCTACTGTGTATGTTGGCATGTTCTCTACAGCATGGCTAGAGCTGCAAAGATAACTCCATAAGTTGTCAACTTCTAAATTATCTGATTCAAGCTTCTTAAATGTGAATACTTTCTAGTTTCTTCTCTCCTCTGTGACAGTAAACTGAACATCTTTGAGTTGTGGACAAAACGAGACATTTGAGGACGTCCTCTCAGTCTTTGGGAAACAGTGATCGAACATTTTTCACATATTTTATTGACAAATCAATTAAAAAAACTAGAATAAATTCGACAGACCAATCGACAATGACAATAACTGTTAGTTGCAGCTAAACCATGGTTCCACACGATTGGAGATGGATAAATGAGTAAAGAAGCTGCTTACTATTCAAATAACAATACAACTAAAATGACACTGATTGTGTTGGTAACCATGGATACAATGCTCCCTGCTGTGTATGTTCAACAGTGTCTTGAGGGAATCAAAGCATCACTTTGTTACTAAACTGAATAACTTTTCCATTGAAGTCTGTTTGGTAAATAATTACAGGCTTAATCCAAAGTAAGGGAGTCCCATTCGGCATGAAATATGTAGTGTTGAGGATGTCAGACTTCTAATTACTCACAGCTATCTGCTAAGTTGGATGTTTGCGGTGCAGATTTGTGGGCTTTTTATAATGAGGAAGTAAAAAGACAGATGGTGAAATGGGTAGGGAAGGGGGGAGAAAAGGGAGGTGTGTGGGGGTATATTGAGACTCAAACAGCATACAGTGATAGTTAATGTGATCCATGACGGATGATATGTTGTTAGTTCACGCCTACCCCACCGCACCCCAGGTGTAGTCCTTTCTCCCCCTGTCCAATGTCTCTCTCTGTGCCGGTGTCCCAGCGAATCTGTTTTACTATCATGCCGTTCTTTTCATTTACACTACAACAAAAAAATAACTCTCACTCTCTCTGTGTTTTATTCCTTACACAAATGTTTCTGTCACTTGCTGTGTACAAAGAGTGCAACGCTATGAAGGCCTTCCAGGACAGACAATCTGATAATAAACAGTTGCCGTTCCTCGTCCTTCTCTACCACAGCTGGCTTTTCTCCCAGCCTTCAGGGCGGCCATTAAGAACTGTGTTTCAACTGAGTTGCAACTGCACACTTTTGCCTTCCTTCATAGCTCTACTTACATTTGACACCCACATCCGCCACCTCTGTAAGGTCTCCTTCCTCCACCTCAAAAACATTGCCAAACTCCGTCCCTCCCTCTCCCAACCAGATGCTGAGAAGTTGATCCATGCCTTTGTCTCCTCCAGGTTGGACTACTGTAATGCCCTCCTCGTCGGGATCCCGGCAGGAGCCTGCAAAAGCTCCAGCATATTCAAAACTGCGCTGCCCGGGTAATGACGAGGAGGCGCAAATATGATCATATCACTCCGGTTCTGAAATCCCTCCACTGGCTGCCCATTAAACACAGAACTCAGTCCAAAATCTGTCTCCTTACCCACCAGTGCATACATGGATCTGCCCCTGCCTACCTCAGTGAACTCCTCACCCCACACACCACCTCACAAAACCTCCGTTCCTCCATCTCCACCTACTGCCTGCACCAAACCAAGGACTAGACTCCACTATGGGAGACAGGGCCTTCCAGGCAGTCTCCCCACGGCTCTGGGATGCTCTCCCAGAGACCCTGAGGGCCCCACAAACTGTGGAGATTTTTAAGAAGGGCCTTAAGACATTCCTATTTCAAAAGGCTTTTTAACAGTCATAGTTTTAATTTTAGTCTTATGTTTTATTGATACATGTTGACTTTGTTTATTCTGGGATTTTAACCCCTTGTTAATGTAGCACTTTGAGATTTCATTTGAAATGTAAAGGGCATTATAAATAAAATGTATTATTATTATTATTATTTCTTCCGCGAGCCACGTTGACGCGATTGTGTCAGGTCAGGCAGGTTCTCTCTTACAGTACAGGAAGGCCACAGTGCAGCCGGGACACCGGTCACTAAATAAAACATATTTTGCAGCACTTCAGCGTGCGGTGTGCTCCCGCTGTTAGCGGGTCTTCTTACCTGGAGGTGTTTGACTATGTTGACCACCTCTCGGGTGGAATAGGGGTAGGTGATGGTGCCCTGGTCGGCCATGGACCTCAGCTCTCCGAATGCGGCCACCAGCTTCTGCAGTATAGCATCGGGGACGTTGGGGCCGTACTGTTTCAGCATCGCCAGCTCCGCCCGGGGCTTTGGATTGTCCACAGCATGGCAGCTAAAAATATCCCCTGTTCAGAGGACAACACCAAGTCATTCTGTGGTATAGTGACATTTTTCCATCTCTCGTAACTTTTCTAAAGAAATATCGGCTTAGCTCTCTGGAGGGCAATGTATTTTTGATTTTGTATGTCTATATTTGTGCATGTAACTTTGGTTGTGGTTTTTATATACGCCGTTACATGTTTCTACCACACCCTCACATGTGAAACAAATACACTTAACTAAATTAAACTATGGTCTGGTATAGAAATGTTTTACCTAAACCGAAAGCCTTGCACATCGCTGCTCACTGCAACAAGGACAAACAGTATTATTGATGAAAAACACATGAAAGCAGACCCTGTCAATGTTATCCAGTCGCAGCAGAGCCACCTACAGTCAACAAAGTAACAGTGGGACTTTAAACATGCAGATGTAGAGGATGCTCATGTGCATCACCTACAGGCAAGGAATGTAACAGCTGCTGGAACTTTGACAGGTCTGGAGAGTAAAACTTGAAAGACCCTCAAACTCCAGGTTGCAGATGCATCGATTAGTTGTCAACTATTAAAGTAATCAGCATCTATTTTGATAATTGTGTCATTTTTTATGTAAAAAAAAAAAAGACAGTAAAACTTCTCTGATTGCAGCTTGTTAAATGTGAATATCTTCTAGTTTCTTCTCTTCTCTGTGACAGGGAACTGAATATCGTTGAGTTGTGGACAGAACAAGACATTTGAGGACATCATCTTGGGCTGATTAACATCTTCCCCCATATTCGATTAATCGAGAAAACAATTGACAGATTTATCGACAATTGAAATAATTTTTTAACCAAACCAGGTTTTGAGTCTTTGCTGGATGTAATTTCCCATCTCTCCCTTGTTTTACGAAATATCTCTAATGTCTCCCGCTCTTTACTGTATCCTGAGACAAGCCCTTGGCCTTGGACCAAATAAAAGTGCCAGCTCATTTAAAAAGGAGCCATATCAGTCCCAATTCCCTTTCCTAATGTATCTGATCTGCTTAGCTTTGAGATATATGGGTTTGTTATTTAAATAAAAGAAAAGCTTTCTAGTCCTCTGCTCCAGGCTGTGAGTGTTGTATGTGTGTGTGTGTGTGTGTGTGTGTGTGTGTGTGTGTGTACCTAGAGCTCCAAAAAAGTCATTGCCCAAGAAAGGAAAACCAGGTCTGTTAGCCAGGACGAGCATCCTGAAGTCTGGGTGCATGACTATGGTGTTGGGCCTCCCCTCAGCTTCACAGGGATCTTTGGAGGGGACACAGTCTTCGTTAGAACGGCACATGAAGCAAACAAACACCAACACAAGTACTCATACTTCCTGTTTCTGCATCTACACTTTTTAATTTTGATTGACGCTCTTTTATGAAAAGCGCTGTGAGATAACTGTTGTTGTGATTTGGCGTTATATAAATAAAATTGAGTTGAAATACATTGAATTTGTGTGACTGAGTCTTGCACAGCTGCACATCTGCAGTCCGAATAGCACCTCTCTCAAGTTTGTGTTTACAAAGTCTCAAGGTTGTGTTTGCATTCCTCTGGGAGGAAGAGGCCCTCAGGAATGGAGAAGCTGTCAGCGACTACTGTGATTACGTGGGACTACTTGGAAAACAGGCCCGTTTACAGTCCAACATGATCCAAAATCTACTGGTACCTGTCCATAAAGGCTTTTATCCTAAGCCTTCGTCAGAGGCCTGCAATCCGGTGTTTTACTCGTGTTTGTCTTCCGGGACATCCAATCCTCAACTCATCCATTTAACGGCCCCGCTTCTGCGTGCACGCTGTCTCTGGGACCTGTCTACTGTCACGGTGTTAAAAAAGCCCTGCATGTGTGTGTTTGTGCATGCTGTTAAACGAGTACCTGAGATGATTCTGCGTCCGTCGGCCAGCATCATCTCTCCGCTCTCCACCAGGGTTTTGAGGATGCAGGTGACGTTAGTGGGAGCTTTGTCGGCCTCGTCAATCACTAATACGTGACCCAGTTTTACCGCCTTCACCTGCACGCACACACAAAATGTGTTGCTGATCTACTTTTGTTGCAAGGAAACAACTTGCACATCCCAAAAAAAGCCACAGCGCTGGTGACACACTTGAACGCACTTTTTCTTCTTCTTTTTTGAGTACGATGTTATAATAACAAATAGAAATAGTCAAAACTATGTAAATAAATCCCACTTCTATCAAACTGGAATTTCCATTTAAAATGCCCTATACATCCAGTTATTCCTTTGGGTTTAGTCCTGTTGCACCTGTAAGGGCAGGAAGGTCTGCCAAAAGTGAGACTAATCTTTTCGGCACATTAAATATTTTAGCCTCATGTAATTTTCTGCATAGCTGCTGAATTCAAAAGTCAAATACAAAAAAAAAAAACTTTAAAAAGAAAGACTAAATACTAAAAAAACAAAACAAAAAAACAACAACATTTGAGTGGGTGTGCAGGGCGTTCACCATTTCCACTGCAGACATTGTGTGCGTGCATACGTGCGTGCGTGTATGTGCGTGCGTGCATGTGTGTGTGTGTGTGTGTGTGTGTGTGTGTGTGTGTGCGTGCGTGCGTGTGTGTGTGTGCGACTGACCAGAGGTGAGTCCTCGTACATGATGATGCCATCTCGGACTGAAGGCTGTAGGGTCAGAGTTTGGACGGTCGTATCTCTGAAGGAAACGACAGTAAACAGGGTTGACATTGTAAATATCCATTTATGAAATCAATTTGCTTTCGTGTTAAATACCAATCAAAATCCGTGAAACGATTAGGTAAAAATTTCCCATTTTACTTTTGCTGTTACCGTGGCCATATGGGTCTTCTTTGACCTCCAGAGGTGGTTTCAGTCAACAGATCAAACACTTGCACAGGCCATGGCATTTGCACGTCTGGTATCTGTGTTTCTTACAGGCCAGCAGCAAATACATAATGTTGAACCATCTCTCCTAAAGCTTTGAACATCTTGTGGCTTCACTCTTTCTCAGAACATCCTTCTCTTTAGCCCTCCCCTCCAACAACCCTTTCTCTCTCCGATACCTCCACAGTGTGAACCAGGAGCTGTCCTAGTTTCCTTCCTGGCCGGCTGCATCTCTCTTGCTTTTTTCTAAACCACATCTCTGTAGACCTTCACTTACAGGCTCCCAAAAGCCACACGCAGCGGTCCCTGGTCTAATATTAGCTGCTGCTACAGTAGCTAACCAGGCCACATCCAGGCTAAGCTCAACTTTGACTTTCATAAGACTTTGAAAAACTAAACACACACACACACACATTTCATACGTATTTTAACCAATACTTTCCCATGACTTTTTGGTAAATTTCCATGACTATGTATTCCTAAAATCTCAGTCGACATAATATACTACGAATAAAAATCAGTGTTAACGTTTACCCTCAAAGTTTTAACAATAAAATGAATGACAATGTATGTGTTTCATGGTGGAATTCGTAATATCCCGCTCAGAATAAAACGTTACGGTTAAGACGACGTGTAATTAAAAAAAAAATCTTTATTAAAAGAAGCACTAATTATTATGCTTATTATGTTAAACAAACTCCATGACTTTTCCAAAACTTTCTGGGTTGTTTTAGTTTTCCAAAACCTTTTCAGGCCTGGAATTTGCATTTTAAATTCCATAACTTTTCCACTTTTTTTCAAAACATATGAACCCGGACACACACACACGCACACACACACACACACGCACACACACAAACACACACACACACATGCACACACAAACGCATGCACGCACACATGCACGCACGCACACACACGCACACACGCACACATGCATGCACGAACGCATGCATGTGCACACGCGCACACACACACAGAGGAGAAGTTGTCTGTTTCTAGATGTGGATGTTTCTAGATATAATTGCAAACCACAATGAGAACCACAGTGATTGTTAACTTTACTCCTTCATATGATGATATTTATTGGTATTCTGTTTGGTGCCTCTCGCCCATCACAGATTCTCTGACGTGCAAAACACCGCTGTCTTCGTAGTGCCAAGATCAATCTCTGGCCTCATCTCTGGCTCTGATTGAACAAGGCTGCAATCAACAGCAAGGCTGATTTCAGGGCAGACAACACATTGATCTCTGGATGAGCAACTCAGACCTAATTTTCACTCTATTTAGGTGCAGTGAAAACAGAGCTAACAGACGGTACTTCTTTAATATGGGCATGTGAAGTCCTTGTTCTGGTGAAGGACGGCCTGATATACTGAGGACCAAAATAGTTGTTGACACACTTTGATTGGAAGGCCAACGCTGGCAAGGTAGGAAGAGAAATGCTGGTTCCTTACATCTCCCTTAAATAGGGTCCATTCTATTGGAAAACTACAAGTATTTAAAATTAAACCGTTTGATTATTACTCTTGAAATACATCATAACTTGCCAACCATAGTAGATACATTTAGACTTTTTTAGAAGGGAACATCCGCAGTTGTGACCAGGACATTGATAAATAACTTGGATTCACATGAGCTGTCAGAATGGAATTGATAAAATGGACATGAAGATAACCTACTGTACTTTTTTAGAAGACGTTCAGAGAAAGGTTGAGACAAACGAGACAAACGAGAAACTGAAAACATTGAGTCAGGATTATTAAAGAGAATGAAGATCACCGTGACTGACATTTCTTCCCAGTTCTCTTTAAGCATCTAGATTCAAATGGACAGTTCACAAGTTTAAAAAAAACAACTTTTTATTATCAAGCTAATTTGTGACAGTTCAGATCCTCTAGTTCCTCAACGCTTCAAGTAGAAAGGTGTGTGGCTAAACACTTGTGTATGAAAATGATACATGGCTTCTCCTCACCTGTGGAGCTGTAGGTATTCTCTGGGCCTGTTCAGAAGGTGCAGAAATCGATCCACTATTTTATTCTTACCCACACCCTATAGAAAGATACAGGGGGGGAAAAGAAACATTCAGCAACCAGCAGAGGTGAATGAAATATTAATGCCCCAACTGTGTTTCAGTAACATAGGCTGTAATGAGAGATGAAGAGGTGTCCATTCCATGCGTGGAGAGGGAGAGCCAAGTGGGTCCCGTAAGTTTTGATGCTGCTTCATTCTGACAGGGGCTGTTTTTTGGGAACTCCCACTGGCTGCCTCCTCCGGGTGGCTGCTGCCTCCCTCGGCCAGTCTGTCAGACGTTCAGTAAGCCGTTCTGACAGCTCCTAATGTCTCAGCTTGGCCCGTGCATGGTCAAGCACTCAGATTTCCAAATAGCTTCTCCCACCCAGTCCCTCACGCAAGCGCACGCACACATAAACATTAGTTCAGGAACACATGGGGACAACTTCCACTTAACTGCCAGAGCAACCATATCCCCTTTCGCTCCCTCTTCCTCCTCTCTTCTCCCTGTAACCCTGCCCGTTAGGACCTGACAGTGGGCACGCGTGTCCCCAAGGAGGTGCTATATGCCTCCCCATGCCCTGAGTGAGCGGATGGGTGTGGAGGGTAACATGAGGGTGCAGGGAGCTTGTTCCATACCGCTTTCCTCCACGCTCAAACAGGGTCGAGTAGTGAAGTAAAAATTCAAATGAATCCATTTTCTTCATCTGTCTACTTAAGGTCATTTATTTATATGTAGTTTGTTTTAGTTAGTTTCAAACTTTATTTTGTTTATTATGTGTATTGTATGGATTGTTTTTAACAATCTACAGTTTATGTACATATTAGCCACTGTTTAGAGCTTTTATTTATTTTATTTATTTATACATTTCCTCACTTATAATAGCGCTTCCTAAGTTAGGTTCAACTCGGTTCCAGTTATTAATAAACTAATTTTTGTCGATTTAGGGGTGGTGAATGGGAGTGATATTGTGTGTGTGGGGGTATTGTATATACAGCACTTTGTGCTACATTTACATGTATGAAAAGTGCTATATAAATGAAGTACTGTATGATTGATTGCTGGATTTGGTTTACATAGTCTGGATCAACGGAAGTACATTTCCAGGATAAAGGCCTTCGAGCTACCGAGCGACACGCTGCCAGTGGCAATGCAACAAGGCAGGCCTGCTCGGTTCTTTCGGGGAATAATTGTAAAGATTTACAATTTTGTTTACAGCATTTATCTAATCTAACTGTGACGTTTGGCAGGATGCTGTGGACAAAGTACACACAGCAATACACTGGTAATAGACAATGAGGTATAGCCATGTATCCTTCTAATTTAAATAGCTCACGTTACTGTACTGTGTAACAGTTAACTCGATTTAATAGCATACAGTGGTGTGAAAAAGTGTTTGTGCTTTTAAATATCTTCTGGTGGACCTTACTGTGTCAAGCAGCTCCTATTTAAGTGATGCCTTGATTGTGAACCGGTGTGGCAATAATCAGGCCTGGGTGTGGCTAGAGAAATTGAACTCAGGTGTGGACAACCACAGTTATAGTATGTTTTAACAAGGGGGGCAATCACTTTTTCACACAGGGCCATGATGGTTTGGATTTTTTTTCTCCTTTAATAATAAACACCTTCATTTACAAATTGCATTTTGTGTTTACTTGTGTTGTCCTTGACTATTGTTTAAATTGGTTTGATGTTCCTTAAGTGTGACAAACATGCAAAGAAACAGGAAATGAGGAAGGGAGCAAACACTTTTTCACACCACTGTATGTGGCATTTTCTTTTGCCGGGTGCAAATGTTCCACCAAAACAAGTTCCTTCCAGAGACTATTCTGCAGAGCCACCGCCGCTGCGTCCGGAGCTTTGCTGTCCAAGACGTTTGTGATTGACAACCCAAAGCGGGGGGTTTTCTCTTCTATTTTCTGGGTGCAGGGGATTTTTAAGTACAGCAGGAAGTTAGCATATTTGTCACTCACCTGGTTGCCCACCAACAGGAGATGCTCTCCTAACAGAAAGTCCTTCAACATGTCCTCCATCACCATCGTGTGCTGCAGAGACATTTAAACACATAGATGGCTCAAAAATTCATCTGGACTCACACTCACGTCAACTGAACCCAGAAGGGCATTGTGGTGAGTTGCATTTCACATATTATGAACAAAAAGTATTGATGTTCCTCTATAAATATTCAAATTAATCTTAAAACCACATGGGTTTATGCTTTCTCCTCCCCTTGCTTTACAACAGTGCTTCTACTCTGAAGAAAGAAAAACAGGCCATCCAAAAAGTAGGGCATCCTCGTTGCGCTCATCCTTTTTCACCCTCTTCCACTCTTTTTTTAGTCTCCAATATAACAGGCGGAGGAGAGAGGGCAGAATGAGGACAGAGAAAGAGGGAGTTGGAAAGAGATAAATCTGGGTCACATTGCGCCATCAGTGTCGCCAGAGGATGTCAGCGTGTCATGTCCTTAGTTGGTTTCTCTCTGTACTTTGACCAATAAGACATGAGACATCAACGTCAAAGAAACTAAATCTGGTATAGTATACAATATTTCACCTGGTATAATCTGGAGACACCGATACAGATACCAATATCAGAAAAGCCTCTGATACCGCCTAAAAAGCTAGTATCGGTGAGCACTGAAGTTTATACACAGATCTGATACCACGTAGTTTAGCACTGAAGAAAATCTTCTTTAAAGAAGTTTATTCATGTTCTGCTTCCGTTATGACTGACTGTCAAACTACATAACATAAGAAAGATTGGTGGTATTGCTTGTTTGTGTTTATTCATCATTCACAACGACTTTAACAACACTGATATAAATCATGTCACATAGAGTGACTGAAAGAGGATGGCATAATGGAAAACAACTTAGAGTTTAGGCAAGAGTGCAGAAAAAAAAAAAGAAATACAAAACAAATAGAGGCTGTTCATGTGATCACATTACACCTGACAACCTCGTGTTTCATGTTCTAAAAGGCCACTTCTCCACCTTTAAACACGGCTGAGTTTAAGGCTTAAGCATGGAATGACTACAAAATAAAAACCCCAGGAAACAAAACATTAATATTCATCCCCCCAGCCTGCCTATGGCCCCCCAGTGGCTAGAAATGGAGATAGGTGTAAACCGAGCCCTGGGTATCCTGCTCTGTCTTTGAGAAAATGAAAGCTCAGACAAGCCGATCTGGAATCTTGCTCCTTATGAGGTCATAAGGGGCAAGGTTGCCTCCCCTTTCTCTGCTTTGCTCGCCCAGGGAATTTGGCCCCCCCATGAGAGAGAGACATCATGGCTTTCAAACAAACAAAGTGGTAGTTGGTTTAGGCCACACCCCCAGCCTCCACCTTGCCCCCCCCTCCTCCTCCTCAATAGCTACAGACTCAGAAATGGTACATACTAAGGAAAGCTCATTGTGGGACTGGCTCTAGTGGCTGGAAGTCTGGACCAAGGCCAAATATTAGGAAAGAGATTTCAGATACAGTATTAGGGACCACTAAGGTCTATATAAAAGAAACTTCAGATACAGTATTAGGGGACCACTAAGGTCAATATAAAAGAGACTTCAGATACAGTATTAGGGACCACTAAGGTCAATATAAAGGAGACTTCAGATACAGTATTAGGGACCACTAAGGTCTATATAAAAGAGACTTCAGATACAGTATTAGGGGACCACTAAGGTCTATATAAAAGAGACTTCAGATACAGTATTAGGGACCACTAAGGTCTATATAAAAGAGACTTCAGATACAGTATTAGGGACCACTAAGGTCTATATAAAGGAGACTTCAGATACAGTATTAGGGACCACTAAGGTCTATATAAAAGAGACTTCAGATACAGTATTAGGGACTACTAAGGTCTATATAAAGGAGACTTCAGATACAGTATTAGGGACTACTAAGGTCTATATAAAGGAGACTTCAGATACAGTATTAGGGACCACTAAGGTCCATAGACAGACTGTCGTACTGAAGAACTTGATTCCAATTTCAGCTGCTTTCGCCCTGTGCGTTTTTCTGGAACTTCTGATCGCTGCCAGCACAGAGGCGAGCATTCAGCATGCAAAAGTAGGACTGGGAGGAATGTGTAGTTCTGCCAGTTTTCACGCCTACAGTATGCACACTTGCACAATCACCACATCAAGCGGGGGTGACGGTCGTATTTTGGTGCTTGAAAGTTAGAAAAGAACTGGCAAACCCCAACATATCCAACTTTTCACTGGTTCCATCCTGTCAGAAACAACGTGACTCTCTAAGGAACGGCTGTTTATTGTTTTAAGGTATGTAGTATACTGATTTTACATGAGTTTTGCTCTTTTCTACATCAAAAAGAAAGAAAAAAAAATCTAAAAAAATTGTTTCCTGCTTTACACACAGAGAATTACAGAGCAGAATTAAAGTCAGATGGATTTTTTATCCAATAAAATCCACCAATAACAGCAATCAGAGGTCAATTACAGTGTACTGTCCGGGGCGGATTTTGCTGCCAGGATAAGATAAGGATAAGGATAAGATAAGGATAAGATAAGGATAAGATAAGATAAGGATAAGATAAGGATAAGATAAGGATAAGATAAGGATAAGATAAGGATAAGATAAAGATAAGATAAGGATAAGATAAGGATAAGATAAAGATAAGATAAAGATAAGATAAAGATAAGATAAAGATAAGATAAAGATAGGATAAGATAAGGATAAGATAAGGATAAGATAAGGATAAGATAAGGATAAGATAAAGATAAGATAAGGATAAGATAAGGATAAGATAACGATAAGATAACGATAAGATAAAGATAAGATAAAGATAAGGATAAGATAAGGATAAGATAAGGATAAGATAAGGATAAGATAAGGATAAGATAAAGATAAGATAAGGATAAGATAAAGATAAGATAAGGATAAGATAAAGATAAGATAAGATAAAGATAAGGATAAGATAAGGATAAGATAAGGATAAGATAAGATAAGGATAAGATAAGGATAAGATAAGGATAAGATAAGGATAAGATAAAGATAAGATAACGATAAGATAAAGATAAGATAAAGATAAGATAAAGATAAGGATAAGATAAGGATAAGATAAGGATAAGATAAGGATAAGATAAAGATAAGATAAGGATAAGATAAAGATAAGATAAGGATAAGATAAAGATAAGATAAGATAAGATAAGGATAAGATAAAGATAAGATAAGGATAAGATAAGGATAAGATAAGATAACGATAAGATAAAGATAAGATAAAGATAAGGATAAGATAAGGATAAGATAAAGATAAGATAACGATAAGATAAAGATAAGATAAAGATAAGGATAAGATAAGGATAAGATAAGGATAAGATAAGGATAAGATAAAGATAAGATAAGGATAAGATAAAGATAAGATAAGATAAGATAAGGATAAGATAAGGATAAGATAAGGATAAGATAAAGATAAGATAAGGATAAGATAAGGATAAGATAAGGATAAGATAAAGATAAGATCTCTGAGACTGAACAACAAAGAGCCTGGCCCTGGGAAATATCAACTAGTACCAATAACTACAAGTAAAATCCTTCATAATGGAGTCATGTCACACAATGCAACAAAGACAGAAAATAAGTTAAGTGTGTAATTACCTGAAGATTATCATAGAAGAGTACGTCTGGAACCTTCATTTTCTCATTGGCGACGTACACGGGAGCAGACACGCTGCCAATAGTCAACACACCATCCTTCACCGAACCTGCACGAACACGGTAGATGCAGTCATTGTGTGTGTGTGTGTGTGTGTGTGTGTGTGTGTGTGTGTGTGTGTTCTTGTTTAACTACATTCGTGGGGTCGAAAAACCGGGAGTTCAGTATACTTGTGGGGTCCCGACAGCTTTGTGGGGTCAAAATGCTGGACCCCAAAATTTGAAAGGGCTTTAGGGACTATTTTGATAATCCATTAACAGGTTTGGGTCATTTCTTAAAAAAAAAAAAAATCAAGAGTCTCAGATTTCAGCTTCTTAAAAGTAAACATTTGAGAGTTAATAAATTTAAGAGTTAATATAACACTGATTGCCATTTTTCACCATTTTCTGACACTTTATCGACCAAACATCTAATCCGATTAGTGGAGAACAATGAAATTAATTGTTACTTGCAACACATTAATTATGAATTACTGTCACTGAAGCAACAGCTGACCCTGACACTCTTAACTCTATGAAATGCATTTGGAAACATTGAACTCCAGTTCAAAACTCCAGTTGAAGGAGTTGGTCTCACTTCATTCTTTTAAAGGCTTTTTAAAAGGACCTTGCAGTCTGTATGTCCCTGTTTTTAAATTGATTTAGGACCCAGGTTTTTTATGACGACATTGTTGTTCGAACATGAGTGAAAGTGTGTTTACGTATTTACATGTAAGTGTCTCTGTGTCTATTTGAAACGTGCTGCTTCCACTTGCCAGGACACTCTTGTAAAAGAGATTTTTAATCTCAAGGAGTTTTTAATCCTGGTTAAATAAAGGTTTGAATGAATGAATGAATTGAGTAGTTGAATTAATCTCATCTGGATAGCTGATTGGGACTCACAGCTGAAGTCACGAGTGTGTTCAGCAGGATCTGGGGAGTCCTGTATGGAGCAGTTGGTGAGGCTTTTATCAAGAGAGGCCCGGGCCAGGCTGGGCAGGAACCTAAAACACATAACTCATAATTAATCACCAGGGCGCAAAATCATTTTGCATTCAAAACTCACTTTGTATCAAACATGAACATTACAGTCAAGACACAAAGTAGGGATGTGTGTGTGTGTGTGTATGAGTGTGTGTGTGAACCATGAAACTGGAAATACAGTATACTTATGGGGTCCTGACAGCTTTGTGGGGACAAAATGCTGGTCCCCACAACTTTAAAGGGCTGTTTGAGGAATAAGACTTGGTTTTAGGATCAGGGTTAGAATTAGGTTAAGGTTAGGGTTAGGGGCTAGGGAATGCATTATGTCAATGACTGGTCCCCATAAAGATAGTGAGACACACTTGTGTGTGTGTGTGTCTGTACCGAGAAAGACAAGCCTTATTGACAGCGTGAGCGATGCTCTCCTCGGGGTACTGAGAGAAACGGCGACAGATCCTCAACAGCTGTCTGGTGGATAGAGAAGAGGCCAGAGACTGGGCCTGGAGACACACACCATACACAAATAAATTACTTCACATACATTACACATGTAAAACACACTGGTGAGAGCACACACAAACATCCCCCCACACACACACACACACACACACACTTACTGTGGCGTCATTTGTCTTGCGGAGACTGTGTGTGAGGTGCAGTAGCTGCTCGGCTGCTTCCTTTGGAACATTAGGAGTCTATGAAGTGAGAGAAAAAGAAATAAAAGGTGGATGATGATATAAGGATGGTACTTGGATAATGAGAGAAGTGGATTTGAGATACAGAAATCTGCAATAAATCCTCTTTCATGATGGTTATAATGGGCAGTTGCTGTGAAACTGTTTCAGAGAGGTGTTGATTCAACTGTATGCTCATTTTGAAGGATGTAGTTTGTGTTGCATTGGACTGCATTTCATTATACAAGGTTATTTAGCCTTGCCGTCACTGATATAAATGGGGCGGACAAAATAATAGAAACACGTGTAATGTAGCCTACTCTGCAAAACACAACACTTAAACATTGAATAACAAGTAAAAATCAATTTATTGCCATTTCTCATTAAGATCCAGATTCCACGTAGTTAGCTGGAATTTTCTATTAGATACAAATGAAATCAAGAAGACCATGTGACCACCTTAAGGCCCTAAACAACAAACCACCAGGTGTCTTGGTGGTTAAGTGGCTAAGATGCTAATCATGTAATGGCAAAGTTTTCCAGAAATTTCACCCCTTCTATCTCCCTGTGTACTCTGTCTCCAGAGGTCACAACAGCCACAGCCTGAAGATGACAGAGGAATCACAGAGAAATGAACTTTACGTATGAGCCAGATTCCCTTTTAAATGCTTAAAACCCAAAATGCTTCTGAGGTGCTGCAGCCCGTATAACCCAACAACTAACTGAATGGTATCGATAGACCTCGGGTTAACCTGCCCATGCAACACAACATCCCTGCAAATGGCCAAAAAACGATCTGTATTTCACTTGGTGTGCAAGTGTGTGTGCGTGCGTGCGTGCGTGCGTGCGTGCGTGCGTGCATGAGGCCAACAAGTTGTTTAATGTAACACCTACAGTATCACTGCCAAGCAGGGTGGTATCCAAATGGTACCATAAAACCTCCTCCCTATTTTAGGGTATACGGTATTACCGTGAGTAATTAGAAATGATGGCGTAAGGCTCAGAGGCGTCACCAGGCTGTTGGTTGGTGCCTCCAACCGTTCAGACACTGAACACCAACCACTCATACTGAAACACCTCTTCCTTCTCATTAGTCGGAAACCCAAATGCTGCCAAACTGCAGAAGTCCTGTTCTTCTTCCAGACCTGGTCACTCGGTGCAAAGACCCCAGACCCCTCACCCCCACACCCCCCTCTCTCTCCTCCACGCTGTCACGTGATGACAACCACACATAAGCATTTTTAGGCATTAAGTAAATTATATGTCATATTTAAGACCCCGCGGTATACCGTATTACCGCCCAACCCTACTGCCAAGTCCCAATTTATTTTGGAAACTTGTTGCTGGGCTGCACAAAAGGCCAATGAGGAATTACCTGTCACATCCTTGTTTTTTATCGAGTCCTGGCTGGAAGGAGCCCTGCGTATAAATATAGTTTTCCCTACCCTGTCAGACTTTCCTGTAGCTTTAAAAAAATAAGAATAGCAAACATCTTAACCAGTCAGGTACATGTTTGTGTACACAGGTCCCTTCTGTAAAATGTAACTTTTTTCAAATTTCTTGATTTAAATAGACAAGGCAAACAAAACAATAAGATTAAATGTATTGTGTGCGTGTGCACGTGTCTCACCAGTCCCTGTATGAGCTTCATCTCCTCTGCTCTAGCCATAGGGCTGACAGTGTGGTAGAGGAACATAGTGAGCAGCTCTGGGCCCAACCACTGCTGACCTCTGCTGCTGTTTGTACTGGCACCCACAACGGGGGGCTCGGCCAGGGCCAGCACCCTGAATGATGCATGGATGGGGAAGATTGATCTGAAAACACACACACACACACACACACACACACACACACACTGGATAACAGTTACACACTAGCAGACACACACAGTTAAACATCTGTTCAGTCATGTTCAAGTGGATGTAGAGTGCAGGTGCACATGGTGTTTGTCATGGATGTGTGTGTGTGTGTGTGTGTGTGTGTGTGTGTGTGTGTGTGCGTGCGTGCGTGTGTGCGTGCGTGTGTGTGTGTGTGTGTGTGTCATCCTAATCTATGTCAGAGACAAGAGCATGACTTTTGACAGCTGGCTGTGTGATCCTCTGATACAAGAAGACAGCAAAATCCCTTTCTATCACCCCACAGAGACACCCACTCTGCAACAAGATATTTATACTCGGATGTGGGCGGAAGCGGCCGCTAACCATCATCACCGTCACTGAATGAGTGTGTGGGAAGACATTTCATATATGGAGATTTCAGAGGCCGATATAGCCATGCACTGTATTCGACTATCCATTGACACAATCGAAAGGTAAGTTTGGTTTGTATGTCTCACTTTCTCCTTGTTTAGCTCTCTCTGCTAAGTCTTTCAATGTACACAGTTACCCTAAATTATTTTAAACACCAATAACATTTAAACAAAATTGCCATCTAATCCAAAATCTAAATCTAAATGGTAACAGTTCCAGCATGTGGTTCCCATCTGTTGCTATGGGAAACTACATTAACTGTCATGGGAAGAGGGACACCATCCATAATGTTTTAATCCACAGCCTTAAGCAAAATTAGGCTGCATGTGTCTTGTTTTTATTGCGGGATGAGGCAGCAAGGTTTTCAAACCAGAACACTCTGGCGGATGGGAGTGATCAGAATGTCAGCAGGAGTGAGCAGAAACCAGTCCTGTGCAGACCTCCAACCACACACAGATACACACAGCCGGTGAGGAGAAGAGGACCCAACGGTATGTACTGTATGCACACTCATGTATACTGGTTCCGTTGCATAGCAACTTGCCGGTTCTTTTCTTATACGTCTTAAACTTTGTCATAGCTATAGTTTTGCTAAACCAGGAACCTGGAAAAACTGCACTGTAATACACACACACACTTTGTCTGAGCCACAGGAGAGTAAGAAGAGGAAGTGGGTTTTTTCAGCCCAGACATCTCCCACCATAAACATCCTTCCTGCCAGCTTAGGTGGGCACACGCACACACAAGCGCACACACACACACACACACACACACACACACACACACACACACACACACACACACACACACACACACACACACACACACACACACACACACACACACACACACACACACACACACACACACACACACACACACACACACACACACACACACACACACTCTCTCTCTCTCTTCAAGAGCCAAACACAGGAAACAGTTAAGGTCAAGACCAACAATGGTCATTCACATACAATACATTAATGCCGAGCAGTAAAACAATGTCTAATGCTGTGTCATAGTCTTATTTAACACTTGGAAGTCTGTTATTAACACTTTCCTCCACTGCAGAACCAAGCATTCCGTAAATTTTGGGCTATTTTCAGTCTGAACATCTGGTTTAACAAAAGTTACGAATGTAACTACAGTTCTATGAATCCTGAATGACTGCCAGAGTGCTCTGACACTCAAAATCCCCATGACCCCACAAGGAGATTCAGTAGGACCAGATCCTCTGATGACACCGGAAGATATAGCCTCTCTCAGGTTATCCAGGGGTCATAAGTGACGTTGTTGGTAGACTAGGGTGACCAGATGTCCCCGGTTTCAGGGGACAGTCCCCGGTTTTGGTGACCTGTCCCCGGCTGGATCTGTCCCAGGATCTGTCCCTGGTTTTCACTGTGACTGACAGACCCGATACTGGAATGAAAGAAAGAAAACTCTGACCAAACGTAGCGAATAGTCGCACACCCTACACCCGCAGGCTCCAGACAGCCAGAGCCAGCGCTGCTCAGAGATGTTTTAGAAAGCCGATGCTAAAATTATTGATTATTTACATGGAGTCTGGTGGGATTAGCAAACGCAATTTTGCGGACTCTTATGTTTTAAAAAAGGATCTTAATCTTTAACAGAAAGGTTGACCTCTTCATAAATCCTTTCTATAATGTTATCAGACACTTAGCATATTAATATGAGTCTGTCAGCAGAAAAACGAGCACTTTTATGAACGTAAATACAAGCTGGACAATTGTCCCATTAACTTCCATTGCCGACTGCAGCAATTGCGTTTAATACTGGGTCAATGTCAAAGGAAAATCTTTCTTCAATAGTTTATATTGTATCCGATACTCAATGAGCTGTTGCAGGAACAAGCCTGAAGCAATAAAGCAAAAGCTGTCAGATAAATGTAGTTCAGTAACATGACAACATTCCCCTCTGAGGTGTAGTAGTACAAGTATGAAGTAGCAGCAGGGGTGATTCTCGGATCAGACCTTTATGAGGGCTCAGCCCCTAATGAGAACGTTTAGGAGGTATATACGCTTCTGAGCTGAATATGTCCCAGGATTTTGTCTGAGATTTCTGGTCACCTTATGGTATACATACTTGAACTGGGCATGCACGACGGGGAATATTCAGTGCTTTAAGCACCGCCTCTGGTGCTCAGCAGGGATGAAATAGAACCTGACAGGAGGCTCCGAATAAGTTGGATGATATGAAAACTAATCGCATCACTCTCCTCTTCGTCTATGTGCCTGTTAGCGAGGTCAGACCCAAAGCCAGCTACACAAATCTGAATTATTCTCTATTCTCTATTACCATCTCTTAGTTTACCTTGAATACTATTTTGGTCTTTACTCTCAGCTTCCCTCTCCATTTGTGTCTCTCTCTCGCGGAGTCCTGTTTTGGCTGAATGGAGTTATTGTTGTATTTAAAAAGCCAGTGACCACAACTGTCAAATACAAATACAGATTCACAAAAAATGCTCCTAAATGCTCTTTCCCAGACATAACCCCTGTGTATGCATGTGTGCATGCGTATGTACCTCTCTTGCAGTTGCTGATCAGTGAACTGCAGTTCTTCCTTTAGTGTCTGGTATCTGTCCCACCTCAGCAGCCTGGTCCCATCGTACAGATCCAACTCCCTGTCATGGAATAACCTGGGACACAAAGACACAGTAGAATGAGCTAAGCAGCGTACGTAAGTGTGTGTTTGTCTGTCTATATTTGACACGTACAGCACCAACTCCCTTAATCTCTGAAAAAGCAACTGTATAAAATATTTCAAAGAAGAATAGATTAAAACTGAGTAGCAGCAGGAAACTAGAAGAAGACAACACGGGATACAGAAGAGAATAAAAGCAATCATATCAAAGCATTCTAAAAATAAATAATGTAGACTGTCTATTTTTTTTTTAGCCAACTACAGTACCTAGATAGCACAGCCAGGGTTCCCAGGTTGACCCTGTGTATACCGTCCAGAATCAGCAGCTTGCCCTCGATGGCAGCGGTGACAAGTGGAGACGGCCTCCACGCTGTGTCTCCGTTAGGGAGAGTGCACCTCTGCTGCAGAAGGTCCCTGGCTGTCATGTCCTGGAAGTGAAGGAAATGGACACCAATAGACAAAGTCAAGGGAGGCGAAGGGATTGAGAGCAACGTGGGAAGTGGTTCAGTGTGCTGATGTGTTTACTATCAAACAGTGGAACTGGATGAAGTGAGACAGATAGATAGATAGATAGATAGATAGATAGATAGATAGACTCTCTTGCAATGATATCCTGGACCGATTTTCTCCCCACATGACCTGGCCCTGCTGCTCAATTTACAGATAACTAACGGCACATTTGCATCCGGGGGGGGGGGCGCCTGTGGAGGAAGACTGTGATGTTCACTTTTACGCTGCCATGTCACGGCAGAGACAGAGGGAAGAGGAGGGAAGACAAGCAGGCTGCACAATGTGTTCCAGGCAGTAATTACTGATCTGCTAACTGCTCCACAGCAAGACAACATCTTGCATTAAGTCAAAAAACGGCTCTCTATTTTCCATTTGGTGCTATCGTGAAGTCTCCTCACACTCTCTCTCTCTCTGTGTTTCTGGTAAACTACTAATTCATTAATTGACATCTTGACTTTCTGTCTGACTGTGTGCTCATCTGAAATTGACATGTTAGGAGATATTTGTTCATTTTTGCATGCAAAAAAGGGGAAAGGGCTTTTGTTATTTGTATGGGTTTTTTTCCCCCATTGAAGGACACACACCAACAAATAATACATTTATATTTCACCCTAGCCTTACATGTCACTTTGTTTTCCAAAAATGGTATTTTCAGGGCTGACAAGATGACTTTCCCGGCGAAGGATTCTGCAACTCCCAGCAGCACAATCCACCCCTGACCTCAGACAGCTAAAAATAGCTGCGGCATGATGCATTATTAAAAGTCTTCAGCGGACACACTTCCTGCACAATCGTCACCCGGATGACTACAATCCCCATAAACACACACCACACACACACCACACGCACGCGGATAGCCTAAACCATTATCGTCATTACTCTGTAAACAATCATTATTAACCCTCTGAGCCCTGAGGCCATTTTTAAAGTTCATTGTCCGCCTGGATTTATTTTATAATAACTTGTAAAACATCAACCCTGTTGTCTACAGTCAAGATATGAACATCATTTTTTTAGGACAAACTGGGTTATTAGAATATTTGGGTTGCAGTGAGGTCACTTGCATGTTAAAAATGGTTGTAGGGCCTTAAAGACAAATAAATAAATAAAACGGAACATGACTCTTCCAGATATGTATTGATATCACAGACAGATAAATAATAAATAAGCCATTTTACTCTCTAAAACACTTCTCATATGTCTTGGGAGTCACACTGTGAAGAAATAATTATAACTTTTACAGTTGACAAAATACAGACATGTTTTCAAAGTCAAAGTCCAGACGCTTTTGCCCTCATGACATTTACTTATGTCAATAATAACATAATAATGTCATATTTATTGATATCAGACCCACAGCAATGCTACACAAGCATTTGTGTGTCTAAAATGTGCACCTCTTGGCCTTCCATACAGCCTATTGGCCTTTTTGTCCCCTCTGGCCTTCCATACAAGAGGGTGACGTTGTCTCCCATATATGGGCATACTGGGGCCTGTATTTCCGTAAACAACAGAGAGGAGAGACGGAGCCTCGAGCTAGCGGCAGAAATTAGCCAAAACGTGATGAATTATGGACATAAAGTGGATCAATCTTGGATGTAACGGTGTGGATTTAAAGCCCAACGAAGTTCCAGGCTGGATAGAAAATCACCTGTAGAGGTTAGAAAGACCCGGAAGAGACCTCCGGGACCGCTAACTCGTCAGGTTTTAGACGCAACTTTTGGTGAGTTGATAGCCGTTATGGTTAATAAATTATTAAACTATGAATCAGAGGTGCTGTTTTTACGCGTGGGCGAGTGTTCTCGGTCAGAGGATTGACTGGCAGACATTAACCAAATGATTATCAGGGCAAGTCCACAGAATTTTTAAGATTTTAAGCAACACATTTCTATTTTACAAGATCTCCTTTCATGAAACTACCCCTCATCCCTATTGGCTGAAACGTCCTTCATGACATCCTAGATCACAAACGGCGTGAGTCTCTGCCAGGGATACACTTTCCCTGACATGATAAACTCATATCCAAATAAAACACACTTGTTAGTGTTTTGACAGATAGGTGCAGACAGCTTCAGACTCGGAAAAAAAAATGAACTATTTGACTCTTTTGAAGACTAAGTTTTATTTACCTGGTAGAGCATGACCGGCTCTATGCTGTAACCCAGCATCTCAGCAAACTCTCTTGCGATCACTGACTTGCCACAACCCTAGAAAATACATAAATGATTGTTATTAAAGACCAAAGATCACATTCATTATGTGCTGTCCTGGTGTATGGGGCTACAACTACAATATGTGTATGCACTGTATGTACGTTTGTGTATGCATATTATGGCTCTAACAAACCTGCCAATTGTTTTCTCTATTGTACTCTTTATTAATCGATTAGTTGTTTGGTCTATAAAATGTCAGAAAATGGTGAAAAATGTGACTAAGTGTTTCCCAAAAAGCCCAAGATGACGTCCTCCGATGTCTCGTTTTGTCCACAACTCAAAGATATTCAGTTTAATGTCACAGAGGGGAAAAAATAGAAAATATTCACATTTTACTTTTTCTCATAAAAATGACTGAAAATGATTAATTGATTATTAGAATAGTTGGCGATGAATTTAATAGTTGACAATGAATTGATTCATCTTTGCAGCTCCACTGACGTATACTGTGCATCATGTGTTAGCTACCTTGGCTCCTATCAGACATATGTCCTTGACCATGTGGGACTGCATCATCTCAGCCAGCAGCTGGGAGTGGCTTGGTGTACTGATGAAGGTAGGACTACTGTTGGGTGGATGCAACTCCTTGATGCCTGCTGGAACCTGAAGTTTGGTGAGGACATCAACCAGCCGTGAAAGAGCAACCAACAGCTTCATTGTTCTATAAAAGCTATATGGTGATATTCCTTAAGATAATAACTCACAGACTTATTGATTTTATACATTTTAAGGTGTTTCCATTCATTTTCACACTGAATTGCACAACATTCAAGCAAACTTTTGCAAACAAAGTTTTTCTAGACAAAATGGATCCCGTCTACCAAAACATGATCAATATTGGACAAGATGTAATAGTGCTTATGTGCCAGCTGATAGCGACATATCAAGCTAGAAATTAACTACAACTTCTTCTTCTTTGTTCTGTGGCGGGTTGCAACCATAAAATGACGGAAAAGTTAATCGCAATTCATTATTTATTCAGCAAATAACGTTTCCATCAGCATTTATTGCAAAAGCCGTATATCAATCAAGATAAAATCGTATTTCCTTTGAGTCGATATTCATTAAATTTCATCAAATTTTACTGTTTCCATAAGATATTTTTCATTCGATATCACTTATTTCGGATAAAAACGTGTGGATGGAAACATAGCTGAGATATAATACAGGCAGCACTGCATGTTAGACGGCAAAAGAATCACTGCTGCACATCAAAACAATGCAACTTCAAAGAGTTAATGAGAGTGATGTAATTTGTTTTTGGGCTGGAAGATGGGCACCACTGTTCTTGGATGTCTGGAATATCACCTTCCTCCCAAAGCCCACACAGTGACTCATTTACCAAACAGTGTTTTTATTCAGGAAGAAAAATGAAAGGCCAATAAAGATAAAGACTCAGTCAGAGATAAGATGGTCAGGCTACTGATACAGTGGGCCTGCATGTGTGTGTGTGTGTGTGTGTGTGTGTGTGTGTGTGTGTGTGTGTGTGTGTGTGTGTGTGTGTGTGTGTGTGTGTGTGTGTGTGTGGCCTGTCATGAGACATTGGAAACCTCTGGGAAATGTGTGACTCATTGAATGTTTGGTCATAAACATGCAAAGTCATAATTGAACGAAGGCCCAGTAGTCACACTAACGGCGTCAAGTGAGATTATTTAATCCGACAAAAAGGCAAATAATGTAATAGTCTTACCATACATCCCGGCCATTTATGTCTTTAAAGTATCAGGTTTTAGAAAACAAAATATCGCTATAGGTACCCTTTGGAGGTTTTGAACTTTGGTACGCGAGTCCCTGTTTTGTTTGTCTCGTGCACACACATAAGGAGGCACTCGCACTAGTAATGTGCACGGATGATGCAATGCACATTCCTGCAAGGAGTGCCCCCTCCCGGCCAATTTGCCGACAAATCGGACGTTCGGGTCTTAATCAACTAAGATTTCTTTTGTCGATTAGTCGTTTTTTTAATGCTATTTTATGCAGAATGACTTATTTTAAAGAAACTCATGAGCACATTTGTGGTGAACAGCACGTGCACAGTTTCAATTTGATTCTTTGAGGAGAAACTGCTACAGATCTGCCATATTAAATCAACTAATATTAGTCATAAATAATAGTTTGTGTAAGTGTTAGTCGACTAAGATTTTCTTTAGAGGACAGCCCTAGTTCCTGTCAATGGTTTCACACTATTCTACTGATCTACAGGTGACAGTGATGCGCCAAGAAACGCAGCAACGATGAAGACTGCAGGATGCAACATAAATGTTAATAGTGCAGGGTTAGTAATAATAATAATAATAATAATAACTTATACTTTGGTAATCCTGCAAGGGAAATCACAATGTTTTCCCTCTGTTGTTATTATCCTACACATTACACACAGGCATGAATTACAAACAGCAGTTGGAGGTTCGGTGGCGCAGTGCCCAGGAGGTGAACTGGCACCTCTACAGCTACCAGTCCACCACCATACTTTGGAAATTGAACCAGCAACCCTCTCCCAACCCAACTCCTTACTGACTGAACTACTACCACCCCAATTGTGATGTCCACAATCAGAAAAAAGCACCCCAACCCTCCCTGTTGTAGTTGAGTCTACATGGTCTGCACACCAGATTGGGGTTGTAGTTTTACACTGTATATAGCCAGTGTACTGGTACCTGAAAGGTGACATCCTTGTCTGCGACAAGTAATGTGACATCTGCATGGCCTTCAAGATCTTTTGTCCTGGACACACTCAAAATGGCGCTCGGTGCTAGCTTACGACGACCATCCAAAAGCTCAAATCTCTATGAAAGATAAACACCACATTGTATCTTATGTTCAGATCATAGCAAGCATGAAAATTAGGTGACACCACATACAGATGATAGGATCATTTTGACTTACACTGAGGACGCCCTCCACAGCGCTGCGCCCATCCTTGCCCAGGATGCTGTTGTAGGGGTACAGTCTCTGGACTAGCTGCTGGGAGGACAGCATGGGCAAAACATTCTGCAACAACACAGAAAAGACAAGCGTTGGACACCAGCATCCATAGACAGCATCTTTTTTTTTTTTTTTTTTTTTTTTTGCCCCCTGGGCTTTCATTTATTCTTTCTTGCCCTTTGAAAGGGACAGTGGGGAAGATTTAAGGGGCCTGGATTCTCACCAACACATGGAGGGCAGGAAGCAGGTTGTCCACAGGGAAGTCAGGAAGGCCAAGGTTGGATGATTCCTGGGAGCACAGCGTAGTGGCAAGAGACAGCAGCTGGGACACCCTTACGCACAGGATACAACAGAATAGTGCACATGAAGAACTACTGAGACTTTGAAGGGGCTGTACTCTATATTTTTTGCACATTAATAAATCAGCAAACAAACATTTCCTATGAAAAGATATAGTGGAGTAATGGCATCCTGCACAGAGAATGAAGTCCTTTGTGTGTGGTGTAATCCAAGCCAGCTAGATTCATTCCTATTTCCTACATATGGCCATGTCTGCACCAAAGCATGGCGCTGTTCCCGAGGGCTCGGTTACAACCATGGATGTATTTGGAGAAAGCAAGAGACATCCAAGAGCAAAGGATTTACAAGTGCACAGAAGCAGCCTGAGTGCGAGGAGAAGAGCTGAAGCTTCGATAAGGAAATCCGTCTACGCAACAATATAGCTGAGTCCAAGCATACAGTTTGAGAAGAAGCAGAGCAGAAGCAGAGCAAATGTAAGCACCAGCAATAGCTTTGTGAGTGTGAGAGAGCAGGGTTTTGAACGTGTAATCAATGAGATAATTAAATAAAGATAGAAATGAAACTCAATACAAGCTTTACAAGGAATACAAGGAAGGTCTGGCTAGTCCACACAGCATTCCCGGCATGGGAAAAAAACGTGCTCTGGTTTATTGGCATCTTTTTTTTTGGTGTGTTTTTTCTTTTCTGTTTTGCCCTCTAATAATGCATGCCTACTGTTTATAGCTTTTATTTGTAAAAACTTTAATCAAGCTCTTTAAAAATAAGAAAAAAAAACGTGGTCTGGTTTATTGGCATTTCTTTAAACCAATCACAATTGTCTTGGGCGGTGCTAAGCCCCAGACGGAGCAACAGTGCCGCTGCAAAACCGCCTTTGGAAAGAACTTGTCTTGGTGGAACGTGTGAACGTTCAAAAGTTGTTTTAGTCGCGCAACAGAAAACTCAAATTTGGACAGATAGTCTAGCTAGTTTTCCAGATTTACCCCGCAGAGACCTGAGGACCAGGTAACCATAGTCCTCAGAACTCCACCGGAGTTTAGGACAACACAAAGAAAGCAAAGGTGACGGACGTCCGGCCGAAATTAGGAACATCCTGCGGATATCCCGGCGGCACCGGAACAATCCCGAAAGCAAAACGTTGTCGATATAGACTAGGAAGTAAGTGCCTTGTGCGTCAATATCAGACTCCCAACCGTCGGTATTTGACAAGTAAAACTGTGAGAGCCATATGGAGGCAATCCCCGCCCACTTTTTTTCAGTGTTTTCAAGCCATTTAGCTTCAGTAATTGTTACTTTTGATTTACCTTTCTGCAGCAATGTTTGGTCCGATGGTGTACAACAGCTCCAACTGGTCCTGAAAAGAAAACAATATCAAGATGAGAATAGCTGCAGGGCTGTAGACGGAGATCTTCTTCGGAGTATGTGTGCCACTAAGTTAAAAGGTTTAGGGGCACTAGTTCAACCTCAAAGATTTATTGTTGAAAACTGTTTTCTGAGGGGGCAGAAACGCTGAGTGGCAGTCTGATGAATGATGCGGCTACAACCTGAAAGTGAGAGAAGTGTTGAATATGGGGGGGAATTGTTAATATATGTATTTTAATATATGTATTTGACACATGACAATAACAGGTAAGAGCCTAATTTATCACAAGCTACAAAATAGAGTCAGTTCACTGTAGAATCACACTAAAACACAACATTCAGCAGTGATGTGTCTTTTCAATATTACTTCTCATTTCCATTGCATGATCCACAGATCCATAAATCGACTATTCTTCGATTCTTCAAGTTCCAATGAAATTTGCTCAGGGTTATGAAAATAGGATCCCAACAAGTTCATTGGTGGGAAATGTTGTTAGATAATCAGTTCATTCCTAGACGGACCTTGAATGGTAGGTAATAGACGTCCCTAGCCTGAAAGCGAGAGCGGAGAGGAGGATCCAACGGGTTGCCTTTGTACTTGGGGACAGGAAGGCCAAGAGCGATGACCCGGGAAGTCCTCACTCACACGGACAATCTTCCAGCTGTCCAGCTCATCTTTGGTGTGCTCCTGCAATGCAAGAAGGTGTGAAACACTCCAAATCTTCTTCTACTGTCTGTGACTTTTTTGTCATTTTAACACTTGTGTTGTCCTTGGGTCATATTGACCCGTTTCAAAGTGTTTTATTTAAGAAATATGGATTTCTTACCAAATTGCCCAAAAACAACATGTTGGTGGTACAACGTTCTTCAGGTAACATTAAGGATTACTTTCATTGAATTATTTGGGTGTTTTATTTAATCTTTGAGCTTTTGAATTCTTTTTTTAATGGTTTCCAAACAGTATCCGGACTAAACTTTGACATCTACCCCACTGTGATCCACTCACCATCCTCAGATCTTAACTATTAGTCAAAAATAATTCATGATTTCTGCCTTGTTAACTAAAAACGTATGTATAATTTGATATAAATGAGGTTTGTTGATCATGAATTCCAAGAATAAGTGTAAAACCTGTTATTAAACCAGCTCAGGTTTAAAAAAAATGCGCCAAAAGCTGGAAAAAGTGACAAATAAATCAGAAAAAGCAACAAAAACATCAGAAAAGCACAAAAAAAGGTTAATTTTCAATTTTGACCTGGAAGGACAAGTTCATGGTTAACAGGAAGACAACACAAGGGTTAAACATGTTATCTTAAATGGCATTTTTATGCAAAAAGCTGCAGGCACACTGCTTCACTCAAGAGGTAGAGACGCCCAATGTCACACTGTATTTATGGCGACAGATTTTTGTCCGCTAAACACAAAGGTAGCACTGTAGGTGTAGTGTGAGATAGTCACTCCTCAACTGTGAATATTTAGATATACACGGCTCCATAAACAACCATTTTCTTAAATGTAAATGATGATACATTGAATAACAGCCAGGTTGTCTTTATCTACTTAAATCATATTATCCACATTATTGATGATTTTTAATCACAAATCTCATTGTGTAAATATTTTGTGAAAGCAGAAATTGTCAACCCTACAATATCGATATTGAGGTATTTGGTCAAAAATATTGTGGTATTTTATTTTCTCCATATCGCCCAGCCCACTTATGCAGGCGAGAGAGCTGCTCTGACCTGCAGCAGCTTGTCGTATCGCTGATATGACATCAGGAAGCGTCCGTCCTCCAGCTGCATCTCCCTGTTCTCCAGCAGGTTGTTGAGGACGGGCAGAACATTTCTCTCGGCCTTCTCCAGCCCCTCCAGGACCAGGACTCGGCCTTGGGTTGCTGCCCTGACAGCACACTGGGGGGCAAACACAGAAGACGTTGAGATTAATCAGTAAACTCAATCAATACTCCAAAACAGGGTACCCCCAGGATTCTCCAAGTTTAATCCAAGACTTTTTACAGGTGCTCTAATCGATGTTTGGTGATGTCACTAGAGGAGTAGAGTAGATATTATCAGCCAATATTCAATAGTCTTTTCCCGAACTATCACAATCAAAAATCAAAATAAAAAACAGATAGTCAACCATGCTATGAGTGATGGCGTTGCATAGTTTGTCCACCAGAGGGCGCTCTACGACGTCGCTGTTGGCACACCTGATTATTTTTCGGGATGGGAACCGTGGTAACAAAGCTTCCCCACGTCACGCTTTGGGCTCCACCGGTTCGCCGATGTCGACTTGCGTTAGGACGATTGGCACGATTGTGTTTTTGTTCAAAGGACCTTAAGTTTTATATCTTAAGTTTGTATTTTTATACATTTTATTTATCAGACCTTTAATATATTTTGACGTTCCTCTGTTCTGTTGTGACAATAAAACAAATTATCATATTATTTAACTCATAAATAACTATGAATAACTAATGTTAGGGAAATCTGTTTATTTATTTTACGCGTTTTGAGATTTTTTTTTAAAAATATACTATATATCGGAATATCGGATTTTTAAATAACCATATGTATATATATCTATTGTATCGGCTTTAAAAATACTACTATAAATACTATATCAGTTGGGCTTTAGTTTGACGTATTGTCAAACAAACGGAGGCTAGCTCGCCCCTCATCCTCCTTATCCTGTTCCCTCCCCGTCCTTTCCGTACACTGACCCCCCCACCCCCAAATCCTCCTTCTCGCTTATTGGCTGGAACTCTGTTTGTTAGGTTTGGTGGTGCAGGTCGGCCCAGTTTGTTTCTGTTGTTGTGTGTGGACCCTGGGCTGTCTACAGAGACCGTTTTTTAACAGTGTGTTCTGGGGAGGAGATGTTTGATGTATGGGACTACAAATGTTGTAGTCTAAACAATGTGCGACATTGCTTAGAGTACCTTTAAGAACATTTTTAACACCACCTAGGATGACATTTATTGCCAACTGCATTGCCAAATAATGGGAAATCAGAATGGATTTTAAGCCAGAGAAAAGAATTATTTACAAAGTAACATTGCCTAAATTGAATAAGGCACTTGTGTGAAGTGTGTTTGTACTCCAATAACATAAAATTAATACACATCTCATTTGGAGAGCTTATGCTATTAAATTAAAAATACCAAAGTAAATTTAAACTTTACCCACACACAATATTTATTTATGACGTTACGGCATTCATTTAAACCTAGGACAAAAAACAAATGTAAGACCTATTGTAAGAGACTCAATTTCAGACTTTAATACCCTTAACACCCCGTGGGTACCTTGCAAAATACAATTAGAGATGCAGAGGACGTTGTTGGTTAATTTAAGTCTAAACCCTAACCATCAGTTTAACCTCAGGCCAAATCTGCTGCTGCAGTGACCAACATGACCTCTGACCCTATTCAAATGTTAACAGCGCTCAAAGGATTTGCACAAAGAGCAATTTGACTATGCATCAGTTCTTACTGCTCAAATGACAGGATGATCTCACCATAAAGCCTTTTCCTGAGGATGTCCTTAGCTTATTGTGTTCAGAACATCCTCCAAACCAAACTTCATTTGATTTTGATTTATTTAATTGTATCAAGAATGCCATACACATTAAAAGGCATCAAATACAATTGAGGATAAAAACACAATAAAGTCCAGGACTTATTTCCATTGTGGTCTTCAACACATCAGGACAAACGCGATGTGTGTGATAAAAATTGACATGACATAAACACATTTTACTTATTAAATAAATAAAAATGAAAACGGTAATTTGCCTTTTGTGTGTGTGTGTGTGTGTGTGTATACAAGAGTCAAGATTCCTTTGTTTGTCATTTTTATGCACCACATAAAAACCATAGTATGTTTCGTACATCCACTAGTTGATGAAGAAGTCAGTGCAAGACAGAGAACTTTAAAATGCTAAGCTAATAAATAAAATCATTTTGGAAATAAACTAAGATTACGCTGAAATATGCATTAATTAAATAAAACTCAGATTATCCTCAAAAAGAAGTTAGTAGTTTAAAATACTTCAGAGGAACAGTCTATTGTTTGCAGCTCACCATGTCAGACGAGGCAGTCTGATTGATGTGGGAAATCAGCTCTTTAACAGCCTAGTAGCGCATGTACATGTATGTTTGCGTGTAGACACAACATTTCTGCAGGAATCAAAAAAGCCCGTCTGACGTCAAGAGGCAGGAAACTTGAGCTGTCTGGGTGCACCGCAGAGCAAGTGGCCATGTAATTAGGTTAACATGTAAATGCGTGGCAGGTTGTGTGGGGAGTAGAACCATGAAACTATAGCCAGATGCTCTATATTTAACTCTGGATCCATTTTCGGCACCAATGCTATAATCAGATAATTGTTAAAAAATGTAAGTGACGCAGGATGGTCAGAGGGACGAAGAAGCACAGAATGGCCTTGTTCTCAGCCTGAAATACAAAAACATCCCACTAGATACTGACACTGATACTATTTAAACATGTATTTCTCATTCCACAACGCCCTGTGTGTCCTAGTTATAATAATAATAATGATACCTTTATTTCTATAGCATTTACAAAGTGCTTTGACAGAAGAAACATCCAAACCAATACACATATATAAACACATCATTGTAATAGTGAAAATAGAAGATGGGACACCTTTAAAAGGACAGAAAAAAAAGACAAATGAATAAATGAAACGAAATTAGCAGATGATAATGGTAAGATGGTAAAAAGACGATCAAAAAGACAATAAATGGACGCAAGAGTCAAAAATGCTTCTGCACTCATGCACTTTACAGATAAATTATTAATTCTAACTTGTGTGCATGTACAAATTAACAACTTTTGTGAAACTGAAATATTTGATTTTTCCAGATACAATTTGTGCTTTCACACATTTGTCTTATATGCCTGACATCAACAGCGGGATGTTGTACGATGCTGGCAGGTCTCTGTCCAGAAACACCTCGTATTCAATTTACAGGTGCTCTCAGCGATGTCTTGCGTGTGTTAGACACAACATTTGTTGTCACATACAGCAAACATCTCGTCACTATCCATGAGCTGCCTGTCCCCTGAACACACTGTAAACAAAACATGGTCTCTGTAGACCGCCCAGGGTCTAAAAACGCCAACAAAAACAAACTGTGTCCACCTGAACCACGAAGCATACACAAACAGTAATCCAGCGTTTAGGCCAATAACCAACAAGAAGGATTTGAGGAGTTAGTGGGCAAAACCCCCGGGGTGGGGGCAAGCTAGTCTCGTTTTGTTTGACAGTAGTAATGTCACCCAACATCGCTTAGAGCACCTTTAATTAAGTAATTAAGTTTAGTTTTGAATTTGCTGCAGTCATACGTCTCTGATGGTTAAGAACACGCCCCTATGTAGAGGTTTAGTCCTCAACGCAGCGGCCACAGGTTCACCTCCAACCTTCGGCCCTTTGCTGCATGTCACTCCCCCCCTCAATCCCCCCTTTCATGTCTTCATCTGTCCTATAAAAATAAAGTCCTCAAATGCCCCCAAAAAAATATTATATACTATATATAATAACAACTGTAGTGTTCCATTTGCGGTTATTAGTGCTAATTTAACAACCTGTTCCTATTTTTCCACCACACTTGCAGTTTTATGTTAATTCAGCATTAGCCGTGCCAGTGACACTCTTCTTTACTCCACTGCAGTTCTTGCATATATATTAAAATAATAACTATTATCAAAGAACTTTTTTTGTTTTTGTTGTAGATGCCATTTCAGTTCAAACGCAGCTTTAGTGTAGGTGGAAATCTCTTTATTACTGAAACAGTGTCTTCTCGGCAGTGTGGGTTGGAGGTAAGCAGCCTTACATTAGAGCCTGCTAACTGGAGAGAGGTGACTAGAGATGTCTAAAATACAACAAGCACGTGATTACATCCACGGGACTCCATCCTCCATATAAACACGGAGGGGGTGGAGGGATGCTGGGCTGAATGAGGAAAGGAAAAAAAAAAAAGAAAGAGCAAAGAGAGAAGTGGGATGGGAGGAGAGGACAAGAGTAAGGACAGGGACTGACATGCTAAGTCTGAATTTAGGGCTCCAAATCAGCACAGGGCCCCGAGGAATACTTGGATGTTCTAGCTAACACACAGACACACACCTCCTAACAAACCAAATTATTCTCAAAGAGAAAAGCTGGCTTTTTTTGCACCCACGCATCTTCACGTGTCAGGTACTGCAACGTGTACATATATACTCACCAACTGCACCCACAAAGCAAACCAAATCCAATACACCAACTCATAAACCAGCACATGCCAACTCACAGACACACCCTGCCACGTTTCATTGGATGGCACCGGTTCCCTGATATTTGACGAAGACCAAAAATAAGCAATCCCTTCACACCTATTAGTACCACCAATAATGCTGTATCTATTCATGAGCTGTTTCCGTGGAAACAGTGGACACCATGTTGTCATTTTGTTGAGAAGGTGGGAGGCGGCTGATCCTCAGGGAGTTGAAGCAGATGGTTAGTTTTCCTTGTTGCAGGAAACAGAAAATGCATCAACCAGCCTTGGCAGCTACACCACTGTGTCATGATTGGATATGGACAAGTGGACAGAAAGGAAACAATATTTCTGAGCACTTGGAATCAAGGCTATGTGATTGTCCATATACAGTGAGGAAAAAAGTATTTGAACACGCTGCTATTTTGCAAGTTCTCCCACTTAGAAATCATGGAGGGATCTGAAATTGTCATCGTAGGTGCATGTCTACTGTGAGAGACGTAATCTAAAAAAAACATTCAGAAATCACAATGTATGATTTTTTAACTATTTATTTGTATGATACAGCTGCAAATAAGTATTTGAACACCTGTCTATCAGCTAGAATTCTGACCCTCAAAGACCTGTTAGTCTGCCTTCAAAATGTCCACCTCCACTCCATTTATTATCCTAAATTAGATGCACCTGTTTGAGGTCGTTAGCTGCATGAAGACACCTGTCCACCCCATACAATCAGTAAGAATCCAACTACTAACATGGCCAAGACCAAAAAGCTGTCCAAAGACACTAGAGACTAAATTGTCCACCTCCAAAAGGCTGGAAAGGGCTAGTGAAGACATTTTATTCTCAAACATGCTAGAATGGTGCCAGAATTCATTCATGCAAGAACTGGTATGCAGTATGGAACTGGACACTGCTAATCATTCAACTAAACAATTTCACGTGCAGAAAAACTGAATTGGTTGTAAAAATTAAAACTGTTATTTTGTGGGCTGCCTCTGTAATTACATTTTTTTTTTTTTTAAATGTAATCTAGGTACGCAATTTTAGGCAGTGTGTCTAATTATGTGGCGCATACAAAATGGCACCACATCCCACTAATAGACTGTATATAAACAACACATTTCAACACCTGTCATACTCAGTGTTTCCTCTATGTTGATATTGTAGTGGTGGCCCGCCATGGCAACATTTCTGCCGCCACGGTGTCCGAAATAGAGCAGACTCACAACGGTGTCCTTTTAAACGAACATAATGCAGACTCACATTGCAATTTAACAACAAGAGTTCATATTGCCTTTTAATATATCCTGCCTATTCATAATGCATGTCGCTTTAATTGCTGTTTAACATGTACAAAACGTAGAACTATTCAGAGTTTAGTGGGCCCGTCCCGTTTAACTCCACATAGGCTACTGTTGTAATGATGTAGTTTATTGTCAAAACGTTCTCTTTCTTCAGAGTCGGCTAGTAAACCAACAGCTCCACCATCACAGTCACAGAAAATAAAAATAATCATAGTCATACACTCTGTTCATTGGGGCCGTTCTAATTGGACAACGTTCAACTTGTCAGTTTTGTCAGCTCATTGTTCTGATATCAAACATCTGGAAAAAATAAAATGGTAAGCGAGTCAGTGTAATATAATATAAATTAGAAATAATAGATGTAGCAGTCTATAGATGTAGCCATCTGGGTTTTGGTTTCCCTATGAAGAATTTCTTGTAAAATTCATTTTGTAGACCTGTTGTAGATGTTGAGTGCTCTATAGGTCCTTAAAAAATACAAAAAATATACCTCATTCTGTGTGAATAGAGGTGAATAAATTTATTTGTTTGTGTTGCAGTAAAGTCTCGGACAGACCTTCCCCCGCCGCTAAAAACAATCCTAAAGGAAACACTGAATATTGATCAGATTACGAAGTCAATTAGTTGATTACTCAGTCTCAAAAAAATGATGTACTGTAGGTAGAATTAAAAAAAATGTATGGTGTCCATCACCTTTTGTTAAATATTCTGATATGTTCGGACACTTTGATGTAATTATTTTATGCAAAAATATTTATATAATGGTAATAACAGGTAATTATAATTAAACATAAAAAGGCATATGTGTGGGTACATCTTTACACACACACACACACACGCATAGGTTTTATCAAAACTGCAGTGTCAGTTCTTTCCCTTTACAGAACCCTGCCATTCATTTGAGTAAAAGGAAATATCACTATGAGTCACACAACTATCAAATTAGAAAAATCAGCTAGAGCCAAACAAAACTGCCCCATCAGCAGGGTGATGGCCTTAATGCTTAATGTGCACTGGCACATAAATTGGCCCCTTTACTTTCTATTAAATCATGAAACCACGGCAGCGGTGCAGTGCAGGGTATACACAGGAATACGCAGCACAGGTACGTCTTTTGCAGTCAGCAGCATATTATTCCTTCTAAAGCACCAGAGATGCACTGAAATCTTTAGAGCTGCCAAGATTAACCGATTCGTTGTCAACTATTAAATTAACAGGCGACCATTTTGATTTTGATTTAAACTAAATATCTTTGAGTTGTGGACAAAACAAGACGTTTGAGGGCGTCATCGTGGGCTTTGGGAAATTTTTTGCCAATTTTGTGCCAACACAAATAATCACGATAATTGACAATAAAAAGAATCGTTGGTTGCAGCCCTAGAAATGTTTACATACACTTATGATACAGTAGTCTTCAGTTACCATAGTAACACAGGAGAAATTGGATATCAACAATAACTGAACTCCATTCCAGCTTCAGCCTCATTACGAGTAATTCACTAATTAGCAATTAACTTCTGTACCAGAAGACAACGGCGTGTATGTGAGTAAGGTCTAATGTGTGGAGAATAAAAACATGAAAAATTGCACCCAGTTCTATGGCGTTTATGTTTGAACTGTTATGCAACGGAGAGATTTTTTTACAAAGACGAAATGGGCCAATTAGCCGTGGGTAATGACGTGATTGAGTGAATGTTAATTATCACAGATAATCACCATTTGTCCCTGCTGGCTCATTGAAGCCCGGTGATGACAGGGTTTAATGATCAGGCTTAGGTGAATTTTTCTTTTTCTCCATAATTGTTTTTCTCTGTGCCCCTGGGGAATGAATGGAGAGGAATGGAGGACAGAAAGATCTCCTTAGAGAAAATTGTTGTTACTTGACTTACAAAGTGAAAAGAGTGTGTGGGGGGGGTGTACGTTTGCATAAAGCTTGATCGGTTAAAAAGAATGGCAGAATGGAACAATACTGTTGTGATGAGAGTTTATAATATACAGTGGCTAGAATACGTTTACGCACCCATACCGAAGTTGATTAAAAAGAGGAATATAAAAAACATCTTTCGGAAATTGATCTCAATCCATCCATCCATCTTCATCAAGCTTATCCGGAGTCGGGTCTCAGGGGCAGCAGGTCCAGTAGGGGACCCCAAACTTCCCTTTCCCCGAGCCACATCAACCAGCTCCGACTGGGGGATCCCGAGGCGTTCCCAGGCCAGGTTGGAGATATAATCCCTCCACCTAGTCCTGGGTCTTCCCCGAGGCCTCCTCCCAGCTGGACGTGCCTGGACCACCTCCCTAGGGACCCCCCCAGGAGGCATCCTTACCAGATGCCCGAACCACCTCAACTGGCTCCTTTTGACGTGAAGGAGCAGCGGCTCTACTCCGAGCTCCTCTCGGATGACTGAGCTTCTCACCCTATCTCTAAGGGAGACGCCAGCCCCCCTCCTGAGGAAACCCATTTCAGCCGCTTGTACCCTGGATCTGGTTCTTTGGGTCATGACCCAGCCTTCATGACCATAGGTGAGGGTAGGAACCAGAACCGACCGGTAGATCGAGAGCTTTGCCTTCTGGCTCAGCTCTCTTTTCGTCACAACGGTGCGATAAACAGAATGTAATACCGCACCGGCCGCTCCGATTCTCCGACCAATCTCACGCTCCATGGTCCCCTCACTCGCGAACAAGACCCCAAGGTACTTAAACTCCTTCACTTGGGGTAAGGACTCACTCCCTACCTTTCTCAATGGTTTAATTAAAAACAATTAGGAAAATCCAACCTTTTAAGGACACCAATTTTCTTTGTGACTGAATAATGTATTGTAAATAAATAAATGTTCTTGCTTAAAATACAGGGGACATAAGTATACACCCCCCTATGTTAAAATACAGGGGCATAAGTATACACCCCCTATGTTAAAATACAGGGGGCATAAGTATACACCCCCCTATGTTAAAATACAGGGGCATAAGTATACACCCCCTATGTTAAAATACAGGGGGCATAAGTATACACCCCCTATGTTAAAATACAGGGGACATAAGTATACACCCCCTATGTTAAAATACAGGGGGCATAAGTATACACCCCCTATGTTAAAATACAGGGGGTATAAGTATACACCCCTATGTTAAAATACAGGGGCATAAGTATACACCCCTATGTTAAAATACAGGGGGCATAAGTATACACCCCCTATGTTAAAATACAGGGGCATAAGTATACACCCCCTATGTTAAAATACAGGGGCATAAGTATACACCCCCTATGTTAAAATACAGGGGGCATAAGTATACACCCCCTATGTTAAAATACAGGGGGCATAAGTATACACCCCCCTATGTTAAAATACAGGGGGCATAAGTATACACCCCCTATGTTAAAATACAGGGGCATAAGTATACACCCCCTATGTTAAAATACAGGGGCATAAGTATACACCCCCCTATGTTAAAATACAGGGGGCATAAGTATACACCCCCTATGTTAAAATACAGGGGCATAAGTATACACCCCCCTATGTTAAAATACAGGGGCATAAGTATACACCCCCTATGTTAAAATACAGGGGCATAAGTATACACCCCCTATGTTAAAATACAGGGGCATAAGTATACACCCCCTATGTTAAAATACAGGGGCATAAGTATACACCCCCTATGTTAAAATACAGGGGGCATAAGTATACACCCCCTATGTTAAAATACAGGGGACATAAGTATACACCCCCCTATGTTAAAATACAGGGGCATAAGTATACACCCCCCTATGTTAAAATACAGGGGCATAAGTATACACCCCCCCTATGTTAAAATACAGGGGCATAAGTATACACCCCCTATGTTAAAATACAGGGGCATAAGTATACACCCCCTATGTTAAAATACAGGGGCATAAGTATACACCCCCCTATGTTAAATTCCCATAGAGGCAGATTTTTCTTATTAAAGGCCAGTTATTTCATGGATCAGGGTACTATGCATCCTGATAAAGTTCCCCTGGCCTTAAAAGCTGGTTTGATTTCCATTGAAATCCTTCCGTTTGTTGTACTGAGCTGGAAATGAGCCGCAAACCTAAAATGTTTTTTTTTCATTGTTGTCCTATGTGTGCGCCTTCTGAATAGCGCTGCCGTCACCATGCCATAACATGTAATGGTTAGTTAGGCAAATGGTCTGGGAAAGCGGATTTTACAGTGCTTAGTGTATAAACCTAAAGAAAAACTAAAAGCACTGAGTGGACTTACCTGGTCTATGTAGAAGGCGGTCCCTGAGCGGATCTCTCTCCTCTGTTTCAGGTCAGTCTCTGTGGTGTCCCTGGACAACGCTACATACTCTACTTCCCGTTTGGTCAACTCCTAGTCAACAACAAGAGACAGCTTCAAGACTCATGCTGTAAATTTAAAAAAAATATGAGAGCAATAAACAAAATGCCATGAACTATTAGCCTGGCTCCGCCTTTCTAAGTGCTATATCCGCTCAATTTTCCTTGAGTTTGCGGTACATTTGCAGTTTTTCCTCGGGTCAAATCTTAACTGGTCCAATCAGCGAACAGAGGGAGTGGCTGAGAACGAGTTAGTTCCACAGGGTTCGGGAATAGGGTTAGGGTTTACCAGCTCGCTCTGTCAGTGGTGAAGGAGCTAGCTAAGGCTAACGCTAGCGATGCTAAGCCGACGTCACGACCAAATGTTAGCGATTGGTTATGGAAGATCCAGAGCGGCTCCAAGAGTTTTAGACTTCAACAGAGTACCCGCCTTCAAGGAAGTTAACACTGTTAATGGAGAGAGGCCAGCCACTCTGGACTAATGAAATGGACCAGAGTCTGGTAGGACCGGGCTAACGGACCAGAGTCTGGTAGGACCGGGCTAATGGACCAGAGTCTGGTAGGACCGGGCTAATGGACCAGAGTCTGGTAGGACCGGGCTAACGGACCAGAGTCTGGTAGGACCGGGCTAACGGACCAGAGTGTGGTAGGACCGGGCTAATCGACCAGAGTCTGGTAGGACAAGGCTAACGGAGTCTGGTAGGACCGGGCTAACGGACCAGAGTCTGGTAGGACCGGGCTAATGGACCAGAGTCTGGTAGGACCGGGCTAATGGACCAGAGTCTGGTAGGACCGAGCTAATGGACCAGAGTCTGGTAGGACCAGGCTAACGGACCAGAGTCTGGTAGCACCGGGCTAATGGACCACAGTCTGGTAGGACCAGGCTAATGGACCAGAGAACTTCCAAGTCTATGAAGATTGGAATATGATGAACATTAAAGACATTTAGGTTCATACAGTACTTTCTTTACTTTGTTCCCAGAAATCTTTACAGCTATGAGACCTTTAGGGTATTAGATTTGTCAAAGTTTTAGAAAAAAACTTCAATACATAAGAGTGTAAGAGTTTCACATTCTTTATTTATGTGTGTGTGTGTGTGTGTGTGTGTCCTGTGTACTCACAAGGTACTGCATAGCTATGGCTCGCCGCAGGGGTCCTGGGGGGCCAATGAGAAACACATCCTGGCCCAACAGGTCTTTCTGCATAATCCATCGTAGGTGCTGAACTACTGTCTGAGGTAAGGAGTCCGAAACTAGCAAACCCAAGGCAAAATAATGTTTTAGTAACTTCTGTTTGATCTGTTGCTAACATTTAATGCAGACATATATTTAGTCCAGACATCTGTAAAAAGAGGACATTACATACTGTGTTTGACAGGAACCAGTTCGGGATTCTGCGGGGTTTTGAGTTTGTAAGAGATCTCTCCAATCTTCACGGTGTCACCTGCAAACAATGGGTTAACCGATACATGAGTAGGGTCGGTGATGGGAAAATGTTATGATGTTTTGTTATGCTCCTTGACAACACTCTAAAACACTCTGATTAGGCCACTTATATCACTTGTTTTTATCATTGGTTTATCAGTTTTTCTAAGTAAGTCAGTTGTATAACTTGTTTTGGTCACATAGAGAGCTCATGTTTTGAGCGCGGCTTTACTGTTTCGAAAACATGCTTTCGAAGCAGGACGTCGGCCTCACCAGGGGATTGACTGAGAGTAAGGGACTGGCCCTCCTCACTCGCACACTATCCTTCGTTTGCTAAGAGAATAAAAGACGGGGGAGTCCCTCGGTCTGGCAGAGTCTGCTGCGGCCCAGCCACGTTGATGCTGCTCTGCTCGGACTGACGGCTCTCCAGTCCTGTGTCAAGGTAAGAGCTCTAAAGTAGGGTTCACTTAGCATCACGTATTGATAGTGCATGTATATGCTTGCTGCTTTGCTGTATTCTGTGGCGGAATAAAAAAAAAACAACACATTTATTCCAGCAGAGACAGTGTCTGTGTGTTTTGTGGCCGACCACTCCCGAACCTGTATAAAGATTTCATAAAACAGCAGGGTATTGAATTCGACCCTTCTTAGGCACCGACCGAATTAGCCTCTAAAAGTATTGAGTACCAAAAAAATGCCTCGTCGTTCAATACCAATGCTCATCACCTGAGGAGATTAGGAACCGGTATCGAAGTCAGAGTATTGGTATCAGTATCGAAATTAAACTTTATTATTAGGGCTGTAATCAAGCAGAGAAAATCTTGGTCGACTAAAATTTCGACTAAAAATCGACTGGGAGGGGGTGCGGGGAAAAAATGTTAGATTAATTAAGTGTACTGTCCTGCAGTACTTGTCCTTGTTGTCTATTTGCAGTATATTAAATCGTTTTGGACCTAATTATTTTGCAGTGAAATGACTCGTCTGTCGGCTCTGACAGCGCTGCATCAGCCTCGTATCCTGAGACAGAAAGTCCACAATTCCTTCCGTGATATTATTTTAGCGTTTGGATGATAGAGGCTTAACATCCAGCGTGGTCTGGGGGGGTCTGAGGGGTCTGAGGGGTCTAGGGGGTCTGGGGGGTCTGGGGGGGTCTGGGGGATTTGGGGAACGCTACCGTGGTTGCGGGTGGGTGCGCCTGCAGTTATAAAAGGATTATTAGACTATGAAATATGCCGACTCTGATATGTTCATACAGCCTACTCCAAACAGACAGGGCAACCTAACGCAGACAGGTTAGCTTACCGTTTTTAGGTGAGACGCCATGTTTGTAGTCCAGCTGCGATATGCTAACTGTTGCTCGACAAACTTTGCATTTGACTTTTTTTCCGTTATCTATTTGTGTAAAATGCTGCCACGCTGCCGATGTCTTGGACATGGTAGAGGAGGACTGACTGGAAACTAAACACTCACAGTTACATAAATATTCAGCTAACCATCAGACGAAGGCTTTCTAGTTCTTTCTTCAATCTGTCGCCGCTGGGTCGGGCTAATCCAAAACAGGTGAAAACAAGGGGGGTGTTCTGAAGACAGCCTGTTACCTGTGAAACAGGTGTGCTCTGAAAACACCCCCCATTAGCAGTTAGTGCTTTCCACCCATAGACCGTCAATAGGCTCGTTCGAGGTGAGCCAGGTCTGCGCAGAATCGATCACCGGCGATCGGCGCCCGTTGCATGCCGGCGTCATGCACACGTGGGCAACGGAAATCTCACGAGAGCAAGGCGGCCGCAGGTCTGAGACCAGGCGGCGCAGTTGCTTTTCACCGACTGCAAGAGCCAGCCGGACCCAGAGCATGCTGGGAAACGCCGGCCTCTCAGCTGATTTAACAGCTGATTGGTTTACAACATGATGACGTTTTATATAAACTTTTTATTGTTTTTGAATCGGAGGGATTTTAATTGCTATTTGTCTGATTTAAAGACTTATTCACTATAGAACACGTGTTGTGTGGCTGATAGTGACGTTTAGAAGTCAGAGAGACTAAATCTGATCAGATCACGGATCATCTCCTGTCTGTTGTTCATTAACATCAGCAACAGTAGAGCATTCTGAGAGCTACTCTGTCATAATTAAAACAACTGGAGACTGTGTACCAGCTGATATGTGGGTCTGATTAGATTTTATTAAATCGGAATCGCACCACAGTGTTTTTGTTACTTCCTGTCCAGTCTGACAGATGCTGCAATCGGCTGGAGACTGTCCGACTTTACCGCAGCTTTTTGTCCCCGCCCCCGGCTGCTGCCGCCTGCTCTCGTCCACTTTACAGGCGAGGCGCAGTTCATCTCGAACGAGCCTACTATGAAACGAGATTGCTGCAGTCGGCAGCAGAGAAACAAGCTACAATGGAAGTTAATGGGATAATTGTCCAGCTTGTATTTACGTTCATAAAGTGCTCGTTTTGCTGCTGACAGACTCAGATTAATATTCTAGCATGTATAGAGCAGCATATCTCCACCAGACTCCATGTAAATAATCACTACTTTTAGCGTGTATAGAGCAGCATATCGCCACCAGACTCCATGTAAATAATCACTACTTTTAGCGTGTATAGGGCAGCATATCTCCACCAGACTCCATGTAAATAATCACTACTTTTAGCATGTATAGAGCAGCATATCTCCACCAGACTCCATGTAAATAATCATTACTTTTAGCGTGTATAGAGCAGCATATCTCCACCAGACTCCATGTAAATAATCACTACTTTTAGCATGTATAGAGCAGCATATCTCCACCAGACTCCATGTAAATAATCACTACTTTTTCATGTATAGAGCAGCATATCTCCACCAGACTCCATGTAAATAATCACTACTTTTAGCATGTATAGAGCAGCATATCTCCACCAGACTCCATGTAAATAATCACTACTTTTAGCGTGTATAGAGCAGCATATCTCCCCAGACTCCATGTAAATAATCACTACTTTTTAGGTGTATAGAGCAGCATATCTCCACCAGACTCCATGTAAAATAATCACTACTTTTAGCGTGTATAGAGCAGCATATGCCACCAGACTCCATGTAAATAATCACTACTTTTAGCGTGTATAGAGCAGCATATCTCCACCAGACTCCATGTAAATAATCACTACTTTTAGCATGTATAGAGCAGCATATCTCCACCAGACTCCATGTAAATAATCACTACTTTTAGCGTGTATAGAGCAGCATATCTCCACCAGACTCCATGTAAATAATCACTACTTTTAGCATGTATAGAGCAGCATATCTCCCAGACTCCATGTAAATAATCACTACTTTTAGCATGTATAGAGCAGCATATCTCCACCAGACTCCATGTAAATAATCACTACTTTTAGCGTGTATAGAGCAGCATATCTCCACCAGACTCCATGTAAATAATCAGTGATTTTAGCATGTATAGAGCAGCATATCTCCACCAGACTCCATGTAAATAATCACTACTTTTAGCATGTATAGAGCAGCATATCTCCACCAGACTCCATGTAAATAATCACTACTTTTAGCATGTATAGAGCAGCATATCTCCACCAGACTCCATGTAAATAATCACTACTTTTAGCGTGTATAGAGCAGCATATCTCCACCAGACTCCATGTAAATAATCACTACTTTTAGCGTGTATAGAGCAGCATATCTCCACCAGACTCCATGTAAATAATCACTACTTTTAGCGTGTATAGAGCAGCATATCTCCACCAGACTCCATGTAAATAATCACTACTTTTAGCATGTATAGAGCAGCATATCTCCACCAGACTCCATGTAAATAATCACTACTTTTAGCATGTATAGAGCAGCATATCTCCACCAGACTCCATGTAAATAATCACTACTTTTAGCATGTATAGAGCAGCATATCTCCACCAGACTCCATGTAAATAATCACTACTTTTAGCATGTATAGAGCAGCATATCTCCACCAGACTCCATGTAAATAATCACTACTTTTAGCGTGTATAGAGCAGCATATCTCCACCAGACTCCATGTAAATAATCAGTGATTTTAGCGTGTATAGGGCAGCATATCTCCACCAGACTCCATGTAAATAATCAGTGATTTTAGCGTGTATAGAGCAGCATATCTCCACCAGACTCCATGTAAATAATCAGTGATTTTAGCGTGTATAGAGCAGCATATCTCCACCAGACTCCATGTAAATAATCAGTGATTTTAGCATGGTAAAATACGTCTTTCTAAAACATCTCTGAGCTCTGAGCAGCGCTGCTCGATCGGCTCCGTTTGGTCAGAGTTTTCTTTCTTTCATTCCAGTTTTGGGTCTGTCAGTCTCAGTGAAAACCAGGGACATTTCCGGGGACAGATCCAGCCGGGGAGAGGTCACCAAAACCGGGGACGTCTGGTCACCCTAACTTAACATCTCCTAATGGTTATTACCTTAACCTTTAACCTACTAACTGTTAGCTAGTTAAATGTCCAGCTATGCTAACATAGAAGTGTGTGTGTATCCATGACTATGCTTATTGTACATTTGCCATCTTGTTGTGTGTGTGTGTGTGTGGTAGTACCATAGACCGTTAATATTAGATAACAATATACAGTCTATGGGTAGTACAGCAGCTCACCGGAGGACGTGTTGAGAAGTTTGACCTCATGAGTCCTCCACATCCAGCCGTCTCTCCTCCCCAGGACAGCCCCCAGCACGCTGCGCATCCTCCTGGCAGCGACCGCCGCGGCGGTGCCGCTGCGTAATACCTGCGACTGCATACTTAAACTATACTTATCCCATCCAAAACGTAGTATAAATACACGCTTTCTGTCAAGCTGTGTTCATCTGTCGGAAGATAATAAAAGCGGGACAAAACTGGTCCGTGGGTAAAGTCTTCCGTAGTGGTTTAACGTTTTTTTTTTCCCCCGTTCCGACATTACAACGTTAATTACATCGAGGTAGTTATGGTAAATGGTAAATAAAATATTAACAGGTCTGTAATAATATTAACACAGTTATTTTATTTAGGTTAGAAGAACACTTACAATTAGTTTTGATAATAATTTAATTCAATTAGTCAACACTGAATCAGCCCTACATAGATTTTCTACATTTTCTGGAATTTTTACAATCTCACAGGCTATAGTAAAGCAGTTCTCTCTTCAAGAGGATGTTAATCTATATATATATATATATATTTTTTTTTTACACTTTTGGAATCCATGGTCAATAACCTTAATTTGTATAGAATTACAGTATACCTAATATTTGAGTTAATAAAGCAGAAATTATGAATTATTTTGACTAATAGTTCAGATGAGAGGAGGGTGGGTTGTTCAGGATATTTTATATTTTCACCCGAAATTCAATGAAAGTGATTTTATTTGCAAAGCTCATTGCATGGAATCTATACTTTTTTGTGGTAATAGGTTAGAAAGAATATTTCTGATATCGACATTTTTAAAAGGGGTCAAATTTGACCCAAAGACAACAGGAGGGTGAAAAAGCCAGAACAATTGTATGCTTATTAAAAATGAAAATAGAACATTGTGAAGGAAAAGGTAAGACGCCAACAACTGATTTAAGATGATACCTCCAACTATTAAATATAAATAGGCATACTTAAAAAAACTAAAATGATATAAAAGATAAAAACAAAGAATGCATGAGTCTAAAAAAAAGGTTTCAAGAGCAAGCAGAAATACAAAATGATAAAAAAAATGTACAATTTACACACACATAAACACTCAATAATCAAGTGTCCAAATAGCGAGAAGAGAAGAGGAATGTCAAATAAAATGGGGGAAATTTAGGAATTTGGGGGGGGGTCTTTGATCTCAGATATTGGATTAACAATTCAAGGTAATGACGTCATTGAAGTGGCACGCATACCTCTCACTGAGCTGTGAGTTTAAACGGGTTTGACATATTTCACGTGCAGCCCCCCTTGCGCACAACGAAGGGGAAAGCGCACGCAGCAGGAGAGAGTGGCGGCGCACGTGGCGGTGTAGTGGAGATAGGGACGACCAGAAGAATTAGATCCCACCTTTCAGTTTGCTCATATGAGTGGAGTAAAGGCAGCGAGGCAGGTCGTGAAGCCCTCCACCTTTCCCTGAGTCTGGCTCTTCGGACGGAGAGACTATGGAGGAGGTCTACCACTACACCCGCAGCCCGGTCTGGGAGGAACTGGTTAGTAGGCTCTATCACTCCAGAAAGCCCCCTTTCCCCCAACAACAGAAACAACTAGACGTCTTAGTGTGCTGAGAGGTCCAGATACGAGTGTGTGACTGCTGGTAGCCCAGTGTGGGTCCTTGATTTGGAGCCTATACAGGGGCATGCCGTTCTTAAAATCCTGTGTTTTTATTGTAGATTGTCTTAATGTTGTTAAGTGTTATGGTTATGGTAGAAACAAAATCAAAATTATTGACAATGTTTCGGTAATCTGTACATTAATGACTTTAAATTGATAAGTAGCCTATTTCCATTCCTTGGATTTATGGACGATGCGTTTATTCGTTATGAACGAGGACTCTTCTCTTCTCTTCTCTTCTCTTCTCTTCTCTTCTCTTCCAACGCTTCATTTCTCTTCATCGAGGGGAGATTTCCCCGTTTCAGATATTATTGTAGCCCACCATTTCCTTTTGAATCCAAATCATTTCTTCTTGCCCACTGTATGGACTTTAATTTCATTGTTCTTGTTCTAACTATAATGCCAAATGAGTTACGTCGTTCAGTTGCATCTAGACATCTAAGGACGCACTTCTCAAGACGTAATAATTGGGTAAAATGTAATTTTTAGATATGTTTTTTTTGTGAAACAAATCCAATTTAAAGCTCAGTATGGATTTATAGTATGCTATCTGTATCACTATATATGAACAGAAAAGAAAAGAGTAATGCAATCTTTTGATGGACTACAGCCTCACTGTGTCTTATAACGATATATCATTCTGACCCCTCCCCCCCCCTCCCCAGTGCAGCTTTTTATTGATTTGTTGGTTAGCCTACTTAAAATAAAGTTAGGCAATTAGCATCAAAGTCGATTTGTAGATATTTTTTGTGTGCAGTCTGTTCCGATGCCGTGTTTGTGTCAAACAGCCGCTAGGGTCTGCCATGCCGCGGACATGTCCCCCGGTTGGTAACGGAGTGGATGAGGCGGGCTCTATAGCCTCAGTCTGGACTGGCCGTGCTGGCTGGAGCCATAACCATCAGCCGAGCAGGGACTAAAGGGGGGGGGTTTGTATGCTATGCTATGCTGTGGAGCCCATCCCCACTGTGCCCGCGACATGCTACGTCCCCTATGCGTTTACCAGCCCACTCACTCTCCGGAAAACACCAGCGTCTTTATAACAGAGAGAGGCCGTGAGAGATGACAGCGAGGAGAGACGCTTCTTGCCTCCGAGAGAGGAAGGGAGCGGCTGAGCGGCCGAAGGCTAACCCCGATTGGGTTTGTCTCTCCCCTCGACAGGAGCCGGAGAAAGGCCCGGTGTCCGCGGCGGGGATCCATGCCCATGTGGTGGGGGCTGTCGCTGGTTCCGGTGCTGCGGAGGAGTCCTCTGACAGCGAAGCAGAGCAGGAAGGCCCCCAGAAACTCATCCGGAAAGTGTCCACCTCAGGACAGATCAGGAGCAAGGTAAGACCCCTCTGTCTCATACTCTGGCTTACTGAATATGGATGCTGGAGTTTTGAGCTCTGTGTTTATCTGACCAGCCTTCCTATTACTGGCTAGGCCATTCAATGGAGATGTGGTGGTGTGGGGGTTTGTTGTAAGTAGGACATAATGTCGTCTGGTAGTGAAGCCAGTGTTGGTGGTCTTTACTGCTTTAGGGTTAGAGGACAAGACAGAGCTCTCGCAGACTAAAACAGAGCCAGAGACTTTATCTATTTTTCACATTAATTGGAATTACATAAAACAGATTTGTTGTCACAATTTTGCAAAAACTTGCTTCAACCTGTTGCACTTTGATATAATAATAATACATTTTATTTATAATGCCCTTTACATTTCATATGAAATCTCAAAGTGCTGAATTAACAAGGGGTTAAAACAGTTCCCAGAATAAACAAAGTCAGTCAAAACAAGTATCAATAAAACACCATAAGACTAAGATTAAAACTATGACTGTTAAAAAGCCTTTTGAAATAGGAATGTCTTTAGGTGTAGTGTGTACATACAAAGTCGGATAACCTCAGTAAAGGTACATTTGATTTATTTTAAGATAACACATGAATGAGCATTTTCCGCTGTCTTTATATAACATAACTGTAATGTCAGTTTGACATGACAGCATGTAATGTACACATATGAAATAGAGATTGAATTCAACGTACATCTATAATAAATAATGTTTCACAAATAAAACACAGGTAAACATTCGCTGCATCCCTGCGTCTGACGTGCAAGTAAGAGGATGATGAGCTACCTCTGACATCTAAGTTTATTTGGCGCACTTATCTATTACACTGTTAGTTAGAGTGCCATCCTCCCACATCCGTGGATCCACTTAATTATTGACTGCCCCACTGCACCCCATCTACATTATTCAGCATGGAGGTATATTTAAGGACTTTGGGCACAGGAATGTCTGTCCATACCTCTCATATGCAAATTCACCCACCAGTGCGTATAGTGCTACCTAGAGGATATGTTGCACGGCTGCAACTAACTTTATACATCTTTTTTATTCTCATTCATCATCACTGCTCCAATAACTTTTTAACAGTTTTGTCTGCAAAATGAGAACAAATATGACAAATGCCCATCAGAAGTTACTGGAGCCTAATGTGAATAATAGTTTTTTGTCAACTTTTAAAAAACTGAAAGAAATAAGCATATCCTCTTATTTAAGAAAGCTAAAACCAACAAATGTTTGGCAAAGTTGTTAGTTAACAGTTACAGCATTAGTTTTAGTTGCATGTATTTTGCTGTGGGTTTAGGGGTTCTTACTTGGTTGTTACTTTTTGGACCGTTATTATTACCATATCTGTGTCTAAAATGTTGGAATAGCTAGAGCAGATAGTACATAAATAATGCTCAAAAAGCTTAAAGACAAAACTTTCTAAAAAAAAGTCCACCGGGGGACCGACTTCAATCATTATGTCTGTGAAAAGCTATTCCGTTAGTTTTGATGCTTACTTTTACATTCATTCGGCTTAGGAGGTGCCTAAAATTGCTTGGGTGCTGCACCTAAAGCCTTATAATAGTAATAATATTATGTTGTACTCAATCAAGAGCCAGTCTAAAGGATGATATAATATATGAATGCAAGTGTAAACACAGATCCAGCTCTGATCACTCTGTCTTTCACGGAGTGTTTTTATTGTAAGTTGATTTTTCCATGCGCGCAATGATTCTTTACTCACCTGTTTCCTCTGAAGTTACAGCTACAGGTACAGGAGTTTTAAAAGTGGAAATGAAAATCAGGCTGATATGAGTCATGGTGTACACTCTGACTGCAGTAATGTATGCATGCTAAAGGGATGCTAATGCGTCAGCTGGCAGAGAACCAGATAAACTTAATCTGTCCTGCCGAACTATATACGGAAAGACTACGTGCCCCACTAGTTCATGCTGCTATCACAATAGTATGAAGCACTTCTGTTGTAATTGTGTCAGTGTGTTCAGCACGGTGACATTGTGTTAACAAAGGTCTCACAACAAAAGAGTTGTTGTCGTGTAGATCAGTGTTTTTTCTGTCCGTGTGTGTGTGTGTGTGTGTGCTGATAGTTACTAATGGATCATGCAGGCACTGACTCACTGAGTGTTGTTCCACTGGGTTGTTTGCTTAGACTGTGTGCGTGTGTGTGTGTATGTGCATACACATGCATGTGTATGCATGTGTATGCTTGGCCATTACATTGACTATGTCCATCCCTCTCCGTCCACTATATCTCTGGTTCTTTGGTTGCCACAGACGACCACATCTTTCGTCCGCTTATTGGCCGACTCCATGGCAATGCAGCCTATATGACAGCTGGTTAACGGTGGATGTTAAATCTCATCAACTATCTTCTCATCTGTGGCCTCTCTGTATTTCCATTCAGTTTCAATTTCGGGAACATTTCAACATGTTGAAACTACAAGATACTATTAAATATTAAAAAAGCCTTTTTTCTATAAGAAAAATTAAATAAATAGTACTCATAAACCTTTGCATGGAGATTCACAATGAAAGTGGGTAGAAGTGGTTAATTAGGGTTACAAAGGTCAGAACATTTTCAATTTTCCCAGAATTTTGCAGCCCTAATTAAGATTATTTGAGAATATTTCATAAAACTCTTGATTCTTGAATATACAGTATCTTTTGTAAAAAAAAATAAAAATGAAGAAAAATAAGATATTGACATGTTTGTTAACATGGACATTGATTGCAGTGAAAGTCTTAACTCCTATTACTATTTCTCTTGGCAGGTAAAGTACACGATGCAGCTGAAATCTTCACGGCTATTTGTAGCCAACCTTTCGTTGTTTATAGTCACTTATACACCCATCATGGCAAATCAATATATTGGCAGCTGTGGATAGTTGTTGTTGTTGTGGCTACAGCCGAGATGAGAGATTGCTCTTCTTCTCTTGTCAGACAGGATGTAATGGGATTTGACCGCACACAGAGGGAATTAGATACTCTATCACATTGGCCCCCGACGCCATCATTTCTCTCCTTCTTTCTCATGTTCTGAATGCCTTACGCTTGTTGTTGTGAATCCATTTCAGCCTTTACTTAGGCCTACAATAGAAACAAACCAAACATGTTGTGGAATCAGACTGCGTATTGCTCAAACATGTGAGGTGGAGTCTTTTAATGGTCAGCCCCGTCTCTGTGTTTTCAGGGTCTGCTGTTGCAGCTGAGGAGGGCTTATTAACCTTTGACTAATACTGTAGCTGTGTGATTGAAAGCAGAGCTAATTGCATACCGGAGCCTGCTGCTGCTGCTGCTGCTGTGGACTAGGAAAACTCTGCAAGCCTGACATACACAGTTGCACCATTATAAGTGTTTTACCTTTATGGAAGACTTAGGTGCTCATATTTGGCAGGGCAATCAAGGGTCCTTTCTCAAGAAAATCTTACTTAAAAAGGAAAAATGCAATTTCACATAATTTTGGACCATTCTTATTACCATATTTGTGTCTAAAATGTTGCAAAAGGTAGTGCAAATTTACATAAATAACAATTAAAAAGCTTAAAGACAGGACCCCGGAGAGCTCAGTTGGTAGAGTGGGCAACCATATGTAGAGATTTACTCCCTGACGCAGCGAGCCTGGGTTCAACTCCAACCTGTTGCCCTTCGCTGCATGCCATTCCCTCCTCTCTCTCCCCTTTCATTTCTTCAGCTCTACTGTCAAATAAAGGTCTAAAAATGCCCCAAAAATAATCTTAAAGACTAAGCTTGCTAAAGAAGTCCCCTGCAGACCATCAATAATCATTATTAGTCATTATTCATTTAGTAACATTCATTTGGCTTACGTGGTGCCCAAAATGGCTTGGGTAATGGTAGAAAAAACACTGCATGCATGTAGAATAATCCAGATCAGATAGGTGCTCAAGCAGCTGGGATTTGGATGAGGCGATGTCACAAATATTCATCTTGGGTCCTTGTTTTCCATACATTGGAAGAAGTGACACACTGTGACTTACATTTATGGGAAGCATGCAGACTTCTTGGATAAATACTCTTGGGATCAAAATTGGATTGACTCAGTTGGTGGATATTTGTTTGTGTTTATTTAAACTGTATTTACCCATGAAGTCTTTTGAATTAATCTTTTGCAAAAGAGATCTGCCACAATGGCAGCATTGGGTAGATTACACACTATCCACATGCTGAGGTCTGCCCACTTTTTTTTATATTGCTTATATTTCCACATGGAAGACACTCTGATGGGTAAGCATTAGCAGGAGAAACATGTACACAAAGTGTTGTGGTCTCTGCCCACTCAGATGACTTGTACTTCCTATTGAGAAAACGTAGGCAAACACTTGTTCCTCCTGTCTAAAAGATTGCGCAGAGACTATACTTAAACAGGAACATTTGCCACATGATGATAGGTTTTAGGAAACACAATGCTGCGAATAAGGGAATCTCTATTTCTAAATGTGTTGCACCTATTACCTTGTCAGTCTGTATCTCTCATACTCTAGCCTGCAGAAATAGTATCTACATAATTATTATTCCATAATGTGGCACTGAAGCAATGTACATTTCTGTCCAAATCTGTAGCTGAATCCAATTAAGTTAATTGTTTGTAAAATGCCCGCCTCAACAACATCGCTTAACATCCCCTGGCCTGTACCCACTCAACACATGTACAGTATAACTACTTGTATATGTGGTCCAGTTGCTCAAAGGAGATCACAGACAGGGGAATTACCCTCCCCTCACAAGTACTGGATTGTAATTTTCCCATCACCATTGGGACATGTAGTGGGAGTTGGAGGAAGGGTACAGCGTTACAATTACACCCAACAGAGAGGACACTATGCCAAGACAGCTACAGGAGATGGGAACTGTGGGAGAGAAATGGAGAGATTCAGCACTGGTCTGTATCTCTGTAAGACTCGATTGTTCCGCCTCCACAGGCACTTCAGTTTTACTGACAAACGACAAATGAGTCAGTAATGGAGGTATAACAGAGCCTAACTGCAAGGAATGATGAATGATGATGATTCCTAAGACAGAGGACGCTTTTCAGCAGCCAGTCAGCATCCACTGAAAACAAAGAACAGAAAAGTAAGAAGTCTTCTTCATGGACCAACCAATTACTGTCACAACAATTTAGACCTATCAGTCATGAGTGCAACTTGCCAGGTTATATGGTTGGTTATATTCTGGCAAGACGGAACTTGCTCTTTTTTTTTTTACTGCAATGTACTTCCTTTGATCCATGCTTAAAAGAAGTTGAATATTGGCAGAGAGAGATGAGAGATATGTCTTTCTCTTAGGCCCAACAGGGAAGAAATAAAATCCCTCAGCAGCAACTTTAGTGGAGGCCTTATATTTGGGATGCAGAGCTTTTAATGCCCAAGGCTCTGATGACTCTACCTCAGGCTGGTTGTCATTCCATAGCTGTGAGTCTTTGAGTTACCCCGTTTTGGAAAATACGCTTATATGCTCTCTTGCTCTCATATCTGTCCCTTCCAGTATGAGGCTGCAGCCAGTTATCTTAGAGAGAATGGAAACAGGTGGAAAAAGCTAGCCTGGCTACACCCATAGGCATAGTTTTAATGGGGGATGCAGGGGACAGGTCCCCACCAATATTTACAAGATGTAGATTTGTCCCCCTCAAAAAGTTTGATCGGTTTCGGAAGACAAAGTCCATAATGTTTTCAGAAGCTTACTAACTGAGCAGCTTCGTATTATAGGATTGTATTTAGGCCTACAGTAAATTCAATTTTATTTATAGTATCAATTCATAACAAGAGTTATCTGGAGACACTTTACAGATAGAGCAGGTCTAGACCACACTCCAGAATTTACAAGGACCCAACAGGTCTAGTAGTTTCCTCCAGAGCAAGCAACAGGGTCACAGTGGTGAGGAAAAACTTCCTTTTAGGCAGAAACCTCGGACAGACCCAGACCCAGACCCAGACCCAGGCCCAGGCCCAGGTTCTTGGTAGGCGGTGTCTGACGACCGGTTGGGGTTAGAATGGAGAGTGGCAATAACAGTCACAAAAAATAGTAGTTTGTAGTAGTTCTTTGTTCTTTGTAGTTCTTTGTTCATGGCATAGCAGGGCACTGTGAGCATTACAAGGCACAGCAGGACGTAGCTGGGCACCGCAGAGCCTAGCAGGACGTAGCTGGGCACCGCAGAGCCTAGCAGGACGTAGCTGGGCACCGCAGAGCCTAGCAGGACGTAGCTGGGCACCGCAGAGCCTAGCAGGACGTAGCAGGGCACAGCAGGACGTAGCTGGATGTAGCAGGGCACAGCAGGACGTAGCTGGATGTAGCAGGGCACAGCAGGACGTAGCTGGATGTAGCAGGGCACAGCAGGACGTAGCTGGATGTAGCGGGGCACAGCAGGACGTAGCTGGACGTAGCAGGGCACAGCAGGACGTAGCTGGATGTAGCAGGGCGTAGCAGAACATGTAGTGGGACCATGGCAACAGCTGCAACCATGATTTTGGAGCCTCCCTGATCCGAAGAAACATGCTGGATGAAAAAGAACATAAGGACTCCGGGGAATGACTCCCCAGAGATAGGTTAGTAACAAGGTTAGTAACAAGGTTAGTAACTAGGTTAGTAACTAGGTTAGTAACAAGGTTAGTAACAAGCATTTCTGGGACATGGATGCACACAAATAGAAAGATAGAAAGATAGGAGAGAAGAGCTCAGTGTGTCGAAGGAAGTCCCCCAGCTGTCTAAAACTAGTACAGCATAACCAAGAGAGACAGGGTAAAGAGAGGAGCCTGGCCAGGCTAGAACTCTCCCCAACCGGATCGGGCTGTATGCCAAGTCTCCCTTTAGTTTTATTATATTCTTGATTATATGATAGATAGATCTGACAACTATGACGAGAAGCAGGGGGGCCGAGTTAGGCGGACGCTGCGACTCCTCACTCCCTAACAATATTCAATTCAATTTTATTTATATAGTGCTAAATCACAACAACAGTTATCTCTTTGACTATAGGCTTTATCAAACATCCATACACAGTGAGTAAGCTATAAACATCCGTACACAGAGGACAGATTTAGTACCTAGCAAGCACACATGATACAGAAGATGAATAAGTTCTTGTTCAGGATCGTCTAGAGCATCTAAGGACTATGTGACTTAGTCATTTGTATATCATTGTAAACAGAATATGTAAACGGGATTGACAATTTTCCCAATTTTCTGATGTTTTAGACGAAATGTTTAATTGATTGATCGAGAAGATAAACAACAGATCCGTCGATAATGAAAATACCCGTTAGTTGCAGCCCTATTCATGTTCCCACTTGACAGAATGATTTGGGGTTTGTAGCAACTTCAACCAGGATTGGATTTGATGGCAAGAATGGTGATGGGTGAAGTGGATCACTACAACTCACAACCTTCAATATTTAGGACCAAATTAGCACCTCTGTACCTCTCTGAGGCTTGCCATTTGAAGGATCGTTAACCTTTGCATTTGAACACTTTTATAACAATTAGGCTAACCAGAAAAGGAGGTGGAAAGTCAAGCATTTTTATTACATTAATTAGATAGAAACCTCAGTGAGGCTCAGGAGGGATTGGTAATTGGTTTAAATCCCAGTGCTCTGGAGAAGTTGTAAACTAGGAGAGAGAAGCTGGTATAAGGGAGTCTATTGATGACTCTAGATAGCCCCATCTTAGGTTCATAGATGGTGAGGTCCTCCATGAACTAGCTATGTGGGTAAGTTGCTTGACTGGCTGTTTGTCTGGGTATCGTCAAAGACAGGACGTCAGGGCCCGCTCTGCTCTCTTCATTTAGCCTTTCAGGGAACTCCTGCTCTGCCCTTATCCACCAACCACAGCTGCTGGACTCATTTGAACTGCCTTTGTCCATTGTATAAGCCTGTGTGTGTGTGTCACCCTGCCAGTGGTCAGGCACAGTGTGGGAGTAAGGTACATGGTGCTCAGGTTACTCATTTCTCTCTGGCACAGGACTCGCTCTGTGTCTCACAATTTAGCAGAAGTGAGGAGCAGTGCACAGAGGCAAGCAGAAGGACTATTTATAGATCACTTCTGGCCTACTTGGCAACAGGAAGGAGATGAAGACAAGGAAAGGAACTATGGAGGCCAAGGAGGGACAAAATCCAGCTGGATGAAAGTCACTGCTGCTGCTCTGGAAGGGCAGAGAGAATTTAAGTTGTACTTTTTGGTGTGACTTTTGTGGCTTAGAGTCTGAAACTCTCGCTCCAAGACAAAATCTCTGGCTGTGAAAAGCTAGACTGCGTTTGTGCTGAATTTCAATGTCTGTTTGCTTAAAAAACACAAAGCAACCACTGTATGCTGTGCAGCCGTGTGATTTCCTCAAGAGAAAACTATATATATATATATATATATATATATATATATATATATATATATATATATATATATATATTTTCTTTAAAACCATTGATTTATTTTTAAGTTGTTTGCAATCAAGCCACAAAAGTATACTTTTGTACCTTTTGTTAAAATTATTTGATCATAATGTAAATTAGTGAGCCACTGATAGAGCTCATCTGCTAACCCTGACAGCCACACACCTCCAAAAATATGAACTAAGCTCACTTACCTGAGACTCTACGTCTGACTGATCCTGGTCTCCCTGTTCCTCCGTTCTTTCTGTCTCCTGTTCTTGGCGTTTTGGTGTACTGAAAAAGGAGATAAAACTATATATTGTAGTGTGAATACTAGTACAGCTCGTACTCTGCTGTGTAAAAACCCAAATCCCCAGCTTACAGTATGCAGCACGGTTCCAGTTATTTGCTTCAATCTGTCATGAGTTGTTTGTTAGTTCTTTGCCCTCTTCCTTCTTCTTAGCCGTCCAAGCTGCTGATTGTACAGTTAACACCATGTGTCTAAGTTCACGTGAGCGTGCATGTGTTTGCATGTTTAGGGAAGAACCATTAACACTACTCGAGTACTCGAGATCGGTCTTGTTCTCGATATTGGTCTCAAGACCACTTTTTGAAGGTCTCGTCTCGGAATCGACCATGTTTTTACTCAATCTTGTCTCGGCCTCTGATGAAGAGGACTCTGGGTTTTATTTCAAGACCACAACTGCCTTTTGGTTATTTTATCAAGGCATTTCTCATGACACACTTATGGCAAAAAAGGAGGTTAATGAAGAAGAATTTAAATTTGTTTTCTGTGGGTGTTTTTTTTAAGGGAATGTGGATCTTTCAGATCAATTATAGGAGTGCCTGTGGTTAACATTTTCACATTTTATTGTGTCATGCCGTGAGGGACTCTCACTAGTCTGGTCTTGGTCTTGACTCCCCAACCACTCAAAGTCTTGGTCTTGTCTTGGTCTGAATACAGTCTGGTCTTGGTCTTGACTCCCCAACCACTCAAAGTCTTGGTCTTGTCTTGGTCTGAATACAGTCTGGTCTTGGTCTTGACTCCCCAACCACTCAAAGTCTTGGTCTTGTCTTGGTCTGAATACAGTCTGGTCTTGGTCTTGACTCCCCAACCACTTCTTGGTCTTGTCTTGGTCTGAATACAGTCTGGTCTTGGTCTTGACTCCCCAACCACTCAAAGTCTTGGTCTTGTCTTGGTCTGAATACAGTCTGGTCTTGGTCTTGACTCCCCAACCACTCAAAGTCTTGGTCTTGTCTTGGCGATGACTTGGTCTCGGTTTAGGCAGTCTTGAAAACAACACTGCTGCCCAGTGTTTCTTAAATAGCGATTCTGTTCAAACTGTTTTTGATATCTCTGATCAGCACTCATTAACCTCTAGTATTCATGTTTAAATGATGACTTCATCTGCCATACTGCTGCATTTCAGTCCCACTTTGATTGTAGTTGCGGGAAAGCAGCTCAGTCCATATAGGGTAGTCAACATTTAGGTATTTCACCTTAATCCACTGCAGGAATTTGGTCTCCAGCAGGCCGTACCTACGCAAAGGGAAGCAGGGAATGGACGTAGGTAGACAGAGAATTTGGAGTGTGTCCTCTTCCTGTTGTGTTTGCTCCCCTCAGTCATCATCTCTGCACAAACAGACTTTACGGGAAGATTTGTGTTGATACAGCCCCCCATTTTGAATCGTAATTCCTACATTATAGGTGTACTTTTTAAGATGGACCCACTGGAATTGTATCAAGGGCCCTCTGTATGTCACGCCACTTCAAGAAAATGTACTAGTCACTCAAATTGTGAAAACAGTTATAGTATGACATCTTCTCTGGCTTTAAAGAGAGATTTTAAAGTCTAAGAAAATGACTGAAGGGACATAACTTAAATAATCCCCGCTTGACTTCCCATTTTTTTTTTTAACAGAAAGTGTGTATTATAAAATAGTCTAATTAAAGATGCTATCAAGTTGCATTATGGGAAGTGTAGGAGCCAGTGTTTTTTGGAACGATGGAGAACTTTAAATGCTTCAGACATAAAGTTATTTGCTGTCAAAGTGGCATCAAAATGAATGGCGGTCAATGGGATGCTAACGGTGGGTGAGTGCTTGGTAGCATTAAAATGGTTGAGTTTAAGAAAAGACACAAATCCTCTCATTTTAGACACTGGAACCAGAGTATATTTGGAATTGTTGCTTAATACATGATTGAAACAATGGTTCAGTTTTCAGTCTATCAACCATTTGATTAATTGACTAATTGTTTCAGATGTAATTAAAACTGTTGGTACTCTATTTCTTGTTGTGGTTTTTCTGTGGATGGAGTTTCTAGTTGTTTTGGGTACCTTAAATATAATTTCATCCCCCTTGTATGTCTAGCGGTAGTGGCGGAAATCTCAGCGAAAAATATGTCAAAAAAAAATAATTCTTCAGTTGACAAAATAAGTTTTTGTAATTTTGGTGAATCGAGACTACTTCCTGTAGTGAAGCAGTGAAAGTTACACTTACAAAAAAATTCAGCTCTTTTTTATCATATGTAATAATCTATGTGATTTCCCTTTATATGACTGCTTCATCCACTGTGTGTGTGTGTGTGTGTGTGTGTGTGTGTGTGTGTGTGTGTGTGTGTGTGTGTGTGTGTGTGTGTGTGTGTGTGTGTGTGTAGTTAGTATCCACAGTGAGCCTGTGCTCTGCAGCAGTGTTTTAAGTTGACACAGCTGGTGGGCAGGATGTCAGCGTTAGGCCTCTGTCTCTGTTTGTAATTCTCCCCTTTGAGAGCAGCCTTCCTTTTCTATAAATAGTCTCTACATACATGTGTGTGTGTGTGTGTGTGTGTGTGTGTGTGTGTGTGTGTGTGTGTTTATGTGTTTTATCGTTTCCATGTCCACTGCACCATGCCTCCTCGCTGTATTTGCTCTGTATGCCCAAAGTGTGCGTTTGTGTGTTCATGTGTGCAAGATGATGGTGGTTGTAATGATGATGAGTGTGTGTACTGTGTAGATGGTTTGATTTAATGTGACACACACACAGACACACACATACACACACTATATAGGAGACAGGGATATCTTGTTTCTCTTTGTCTTTCCGTCATTTTAGGTTTTTAAATAAATTTAAAATCCATTTCCACTCTCCCATCTGTTCCCTCTTAACCTTATCATCTCTGTCTCTTACCATATGGTATACTGCACATTTTCTTCCGCCTCTTCTGCCTTGCTGTCAAAATCCCCCTGAAATAATAACAATGGATACTTTATTAATCCCACAAGGTGAAATTACAACTCACACAGGCCTGAATTACACACACATGCTCAGTACCTATACATGCACTAATGGAGAGATGTCATGATATGTGGAACATTTATGATTATGTGTGGTCTGTTTTTAGACTGTCAAACTTGCATGGTCATAGACATGACCATGCATACCATCTTCTGAGTTCATCAGACGGCCGAGGTAGCAGAAGCAGTCAATGGGATGGCCTTTTTTCCTCTCTTTCTCTTTACTTTCTCTCTCTCCTTCTACGTCCGTCCTCCCCCCCTGACCTAGGGGAAGGGTTGGAGTGAGAGTAATGTGTGTTTATAGCTCTTCAGAGAATTGAGGGATGATGTGTGTGTGTAATGGGTTTCCATTCTTTTCCACTCTTTGGCCTACTCCTTGTCTCCCATGCATAAAAGTGGTGCTCAGAGTCAGACACACACACACACACACACACACACACACACACACACACACACACACACACACACACACACACACACATAAGAAGTACACACTTTTTATCTCAACAGTTTCCTGCAGATAAATACAAGAGGGTGCGCTGCATAGATTCCGTGTCTGTGAGAAAGATCGGAGCTTTCTGTTATTTTGTGATTGAACCTTTCTCTGATACAATAAAACAGTTTTTCATGTTGTGTCTTTTGTCCCTCCAGACCAGTATAAAAGAGGGATTGTTGCTGAAACAGACCAGCTCGTTCCAACGATGGAAAAAGCGTTACTTCAAACTGAGAGGCCGAACGCTCTACTACGCCAAAGACGCCAAGGTAAGCGTACCCAGTGTGTCCTCGTGCAACACGCACACACGAGTAGCCCCAGCTGAAGTTTTTGATGAAAAAGCTCAAGCTGCCCTTACAGTGTTCTGATTTTCAATTTCTGTCCCCTCAGCCTACCAATTACTTTCTTTAGTGTCTGGAGACAGAGAAGCAGACTTAAAGGACTATTTTCTTGAAGAGAGTCAGATGAGCTTCATTTGCTCGCAGCTTTCTGTATAGAGCCCCCCCCATACAGCTTAACCACTTAGCTTAGCTTAGCTTAGCACAACGTCTAGAAACGGGGGGAGGCAGCTAGCCTGGTTCTGTCCAAAGATCCCGAAAATCCCCTCCCAGCACCTCTAAAGCTCATTAAACTAACATTATTTCTGAGTTTTTCTCAGCCAGAGTCAGTGACTTCCTGGAGTATCCGCTGGTTGCCTAGCAACTGGTCCAGGACCAGTGATATAACATGTAAATTAGCGAGGTGTAGGTGGGCATATTGTGTTACCTGTGGACAGAGCCAGACTAACTGTCTCCCCCTCTTTTTAGTCTGCATGCTAAGCTAAGCTAACCAGTTTCTATTGGCTCACTCTATGTTCAAATATGTATGTAATACATCTACTGCACAGTAGCTCACTCGTCAGTCAGACACTTTCTGATACTGATTATTTCCTGATCAAATTTCATTAAACCCTTAATTTCCTTTCCTTAATCACTTATATTGATTTACGACCATCGTCCTTTTCTTCCTTTCCCACCGGAGCTTTACGTTCACCTCTGTTTCATTTGGAGAACATTTTTGTGTTGAACTTGCGTTGAACACTTGTTGACATCTCTTTCCCCTTTGCTTCTACTCTCACCGTCCTCTATTGGAACCTGTGTGTGCGTGTATGTGTGTGTATGCATGTGTATGCATGTGTGTGCACATGCACTAGTCTGGCAGTGCCCTGGCCCGCTGGCAGGAACGGGCGCTGCGCAGAGTGTCCAGGAGTCGCGTGTGCTGGCGAGTTCTGTCCATGTGCTGGACGGGCGCACGGCACTCCCCCCCACCTCTGGGTGCCAGCGGATCTGAGGAAGGCCTAGTGAGAATTCGGGTCAGCACAGCCAGGGGCCAAAGGCCAGGGGCCAGGCCCCCGCGGCAACCTAACCATTCCCTACTTAACCACTCACCTATACATGATAGTGCTGCATTCATTCCTTATGGAGTGAGTGGGTCTTGACATGTACATGTTTTAATTATTATTAAAGCAAAAATTAACAGACATCTTTGGAGGAATTGAGAAAATTCATGAAAATAACTTGCAAAAACAATTCCACGCATCCCAACTATCTGGCTGAGATGAACAAATTGTCCAGAACTTTCACCATAAGACATGAATGCTCTGTATATAATATGGATATAACCCGCAGGTAGGGTAGCAAAACACATGTGTACAGACTGTAAGACCACACCGGGATTATCCTAAATTAACAGTGGCTTTTTATTATTCTACACTGTGTGTTGCTTGCTCTGCCCTGTAGCTTAAAGTCTCTTGCTGGCCATGCTGGAAGAATGAAAGAAATCAGTGAAGTAATATATTGTTTTCTTGGTAGTGTGTTGTGATAAGGATGAGTCATCAACGACTGGAACATTATAAGTGAGTGAGTTCTCGCCATCATTGCCAGACATGGACCTTAACCTCTCTCTCTCTCTCTCTCTCTCTCTCTCTCTATATATATATATATATATATATATATATATATATATATATATATATATATAAGTGTCTGGCTGTGCTGCCCTGCGCTTCGAATGCCTGACCTCCTCATTGATTCATCAGGGAGGCTGCATCTCAGCGCTGCAGTTTGTCCTAGACGCTACTCTCGTCTCCTCTCCTTCTTGATTAAAAGTTAAAAGTCACGGGTAGAATTTATGGATACTGCTCTGTTAACAGTTTAAACAGGTAGCAGAGAGAGTAAAACAACATTTTATAGCCACGTGGCCTGGTGTCAAATGAAGGATAGGAGAGAGGAATTAAAGAAGGTAGCAGGCTTGTTGAAGTCGCTGAGATGGAGCCGGCGAGCTGAGCTCTGGATCTTTGGGTAACAGAGGCTCCAGACGCTTGTCCACCATTCACTGTCAGCTTTTATTACAGCTTCCCTCAAGACAGATGACTGTGTGTATCTTCACATATAGAAATATGCACACACACACACACACACACACACACACACACACACACGGCAAGCGTTGGTTGGTGTCCCTCTCCAGCCAGGCCAGGGGAAAGCGTCATGAACTGGGCATTCCCTACGACAGCTGCAGCAGCTCACTCCTCCCTCCCAAACACACACAAACACACACACACACACACACACACACACACACACACAAACAGTCAAAGGGCATTCCTTTGACGGCATCGTTTTTGGCCTGTGGCCCTTTAAGAGCTCAGCGGCATGTCTTACGCATCACAGCTCTGTTAGGATATCACGTTCCTGTTTGTAGACTCCGGCTCTGGCTCCTTGCTTTCTGTCCGCCGGCTATAGTGCATAGAGTTGGCTCCGTCTCCTTCACCACAGAGAAATTCAATAAAACATATCGACATTCGCTGTCTCGGTATTCACACTATTCTCATTTAAGTACATAGTCAACACAAAGGAAACTCAGGAGGGAAATCCTCACGACCGTGTTGGTTTATAGTGGATATGTGTTGTGGTGAAGTGCATTTCCTGGCAGATGGAACAAACTGAGTTATCCTTTGGAGGGCCAGACACACTGGACTCTTTGTTCTTGACCAGAAGGTTCTCAGTTAGTTTTTTTCTCCACACTTTATTAACCCCTTCATATCATCCACTGCAACAGACATCAATTGTTATTGGATTTAAACCACTGAAACTTTAGTGAGGCATTACAGAAGACAAGCATGGCAGACAAAACAGGAAGTTTACCTTTTTAAATATTGATTTCTGTCTATGCAGACCTTAGAGTCTTGAAATGGATGTAATATTAACATGCTAAATTCACTATATTCTGAATTTTTCATTAAAATGCTATGCCCATCCTAATGGATATCAGGTCTAGAATAGAAAGTATTATTTTAATGCATTATAAAGGTAGCACAAACCATTTCTATCCTGAGACATTGGTAGACTTGTTGTGACATTAAATTTCAGATGCGATGTAATTATAAACAGAGTCAGAGGCGAGGTACAGGACGTGCATATGACTTCATGGAAGTACGGACATAGAAGATAGAGGCTCATTAGCCTGGTCCCAGACTGCTAAATTCCTGTCCACATTTCTGACATGACATCTCTGATATTTTTTTTCAGCATTTCAAATGATAAAGTAAAAGGAAATATCACTTACAGTGTGTCAGGCTGGTTTCTAAGGTGATGAGAAATGCTTGACGTCGCAGCTGAGGTTTCATTAGAAGAAGAGGAAATGCCTTCAAATGAAGTCAGTCGACCTCTGAACCCATGTGAGTTTTACTGAGGAGGTCTCGTTGTAAAGATGCAGAAAAGCTGGACCAAGTGTGCGTACATCCAGGAAAAATACAAAAAAATGCTAAACTGCAGGGCACGAAGAAGAGGGAGATTGTGTAGATCTGAACCTGGTCTTTTAAGTCTGTTTAGGAGACATCAGCTGCTTATTGGCCCTAATTCATCTGTAAAAACACATGTTACACTTCATTGTAGCAGACATTAAACAGACATTAAAGTTAATATTTAAGACATTTGATAATATGTTTAGCCTAATTTTAAATTGGGATTTAAGAAAGGAAAAGATGCATATTTTTTATAAGTAGAAAATATTCAGGTCTGAAGGGATTAATGACACTAAGTTTCCATCCAACGGCTTTAAATCGAATACAACCCGTACTTAATGACGTCACATGCTGTTCTGCGATCAAATTGGTATATCGAATTGATTTTAGACATTTTAAGGTGTTTCCATTCATTCAGTACCAACAATGTACATATGATGATGATGATTATTATAGTTTAGCATGTTTCATTAGTTTTGACTTTTGTTAGTTTAGTTTAGTTGTTATTTTTTTTAAAATGCTTAGTTTTAGTTTAGTTTTTATTAGTTTTAGTCTTTTTGTATTATGGGTTATTAGTCGGGGGTTTCAAAAAGGTCAGAAAAAGTATTATGTAATAACAAAAACATCATACAATTTTGGAAATATGTATTCACAATAACACCAGTACCAACAATGTACAAATGATGATGAGCACACATGAAAGCGAATAAAACCTGTGCGTAATGACGTCACATGCTGTTCTGCGATCAAATTGGTATATGGAATTGATTTTAGACATTTTAAGGTGTTTCCATTCATTTTCGAAATGAATTGCACAACATTCAAGCAAACAAAGTTTTTCTAGACAAAATGGATCGCGCCGTCTACCAACAAATGATCGATATTGTATAAGTTATAATAGTGCTTATGTGCCAGCTGATAGCGACATATCAAGCTATAAACATATAGCTATGAAGATGCAGATGCAACTTGTCTTTTATTGTCTTTTATTTTCAGAATCATGCATTTGTCATTATTAATGATTCTGATTTTTGTTTAAATTATATCTAGGTCATTAAAAATGCATAATATTGGCCAATAATATTGATTTAGGCAGAGGAATACACTGTTTCCTCTATTTTTACCTCATTACAGGATATAAAAGATCATATTCATATAGTGTCATTTTCTTGCATTATATAAAGCATGCCGCTTTAAGATTGTTAGTTACGTATTTGATATCAGGATCATCATTTCTGTAATTCCAAATGCTGCTCTTTCATAATGTTGCAGTAGTTTCCATGTAGTACCTGTTCATTGCAGGCCTGCCATTCTGTGGCCATTACAAGACATTTCCCTCATAGCCGATAGCATAACTTACAATAAGCTAAGTTCAACCCTCTGTTGGACATATTGACAATGGCTCATTCTCTTGTTCTCTTTTGCACCCTCTTTCTCTCTGTTCTCCTCTTTGGTATTCCCTCTTTTTTTTATCTCTCTTCCCACACCTCCCCTTTTCTACAGTCCCTTATCTTTGACGAGGTGGACCTATCGGATGCCAGCGTTGCAGAGTCCAGCACAAAGAATGTCAACAACAGCTTCACAGTGAGTGCATCGTACAGTCCCACCACACACACACACACACACACACACACACACACACACACACACACACACACACACACACACACACACACACACACACACACACACACACGTGTGTCTCACTATCTTTATGGGGACCAGTCATTGACATAATGCATTCCCTAGCCCCTTACCCTAACCCTAACCATAACCTAATTCTAACCCTGATCCTAAAACCAGGTCTTAACCCTCAAACAGCCCTTTAACGTTATGGGGACCAGCATTTTGTCCCCACAAAGCTGTCAGGACCCCATAAGTATACTGTATTTCCAGTTTTTGGTCCCCACAAATGTAGTAAAACCTGGTCCACACACACACACACACACACACACACACACACACACACACACACACACACACACACACACACAGGGCTGTACTGGACTAAAGAAACGCTCATGCTACAAAGAATCGTGCCTTTCAATATTGGGTTTATCACAAAATTCTCATAAGTTTCTTGGAAATAAGTCATTCAGCATAAAAAACAAAACATAAAACAATGACTTATCGACTAAAGTAATCTTAGTAAACTAAGACCAAAATGACCAATTAATTGACTAATCAACTAAGAAGCGGCAGCCATAATTAAAAGATCAATAGTCTCATGTCTGTCCGTCAAATATGAAGCTATAGAGTCAGCTGCCAGTTAGCTTAGCATAGCATTTGATCCCGTCAAAAAGTAAAGTGTAAAAAAACTCCTGTAAAATTCAACATTTTACAGGAGGTTATGTACCAGTCCTGTGCAGTCCTAACACTACGGTAGGGGGGCCGGGCCAGGCTAGCTGTTTCCCCCTTCTTCGAGTCTTTCAGCTAAGCTAAGCTAAGCTAAGCTAAGCTAACCAGCTACTTAATGTAACTTTACATTTCACAGGAAAATACAACAGTGGTATCGATCTTCTCAATTAACTCTGGGCAGGGAAGTGGACAAACACAATTCCCAAAATGTTGAACTATGCCTTTAATAAACATAAAAATTAGAGGAGTTTTGATGATTTTTTTGTTATATTCGACTATTAAGTGCCCCGTGGAGGTCAGCCCAGCAGAGACAGAGTCCTGTTCATCTCAGCACTAAACAAAGTCTCTGAGCTGATTTTAGGTTTCTTCTAAGTCGTCTGAAATGACATTTTCATTCACATCGAGTCACATGAATTGTATATTTATAGCAGGCACTTGTGTTTCAGTCAGCACTCAAAGCTGTTATGCAATCAGCTGGAGATCCATCAGCATTTACAAGAAAGGACTCTAAGGATAAGGACTCACCTCATAGCTTATTGTACATCTAAAAACATGAAAACATTTATGTTTTTTTTTGTCACTTTCTCCTTATCTTGGCACATGTATTGGGAAAAATAAGTGATGTTGCTGTGAATGGATGCTTCCTTTTGGGAAAAAGAATAAGCAACTGAGCCGGATGAGGTGGAGGGGGAAATAAACACGAGTAAAATCATCAAAGATGTTATTAATACAACAAAACCAAACGGGCCGTACCAAACCAGTTATTATAGGTTAGCGTGTTTCATTAGTTTTGACTTTTGTTTTCAAATTCAGTTTAGTTTTAATTAGTTTTTAAAGCGGGTTTGCTAGTTTAGTTTAGTTTTTTTGTAATATGGGGGGGTTGAAAAGGTCAGAAAAAGTATTATGTAATAATATGTATTCACAATAACACCAGTACCAACAATGTACATATGATGGTGATGATATTAGATATATTAGATATGTAATATTATATAATAGATATGTTATACGTATATGTAATATGATGTATTAGATATATTAGATATGTAATATTATATAATAGATATGTTATACGTATATGTAATATGATGTATTAGATATATTAGATATGTAATATTATATAATAGATATGTTATACGTATATGTAATATGATGTATTAGATATATTAGATGTGTAAACAGTCAACAAACAGCCACGTCCCCCCATCCCGGTATTAATCCACATATTAACCCACGTTGGCGTCCTTCTTTACCTTGTTAAGCTAAGCTAGCTTAGCATTCTTGTGTTTGTTGGTTACTTTTAAACTGTCCCCATATTTCACCGCCTTCCACTGCAAGGCGCTAGCTTCTATTTGACAGTCGGACACAATACACGGCTACGGGAAACGTCCCGGTCGGAGAGATATCACGTTATTGCTCTATGAAAGACATTACCAAAGACAAAAACTAAGGACATTTACTCGATAATTTTAATTCATCACCACAAGCCTGAAAACAGAGAGGTTTCCATGAAGAGAAGGGAGCCCACTGCTTTAAAACCTCTTTTATACCGCCTGTTTAAAACTCACAGAAGAAAAGTAGTAGTGTTAGTGAGGCAGGCAGCTCGTAAAGATAAATGAGAATAAAAGTCAAATTCATTTAAAAATTAAGTCGTGAATCAAGATCGTGATTTTATAACGATTAATCGCGCAGGCCTACTGAGCAGTGAGAGTGAAAACAGCCAGCGAGAGAGCTAGTAGTGCCCTGTCCTTTCTATAAATGTCCCTCCTCTCCCCGGGTGTTGCTATAATAAGAGACAGGGAGGCGGAGGAGGTCGACAGGAGAACAGTGCCCAGAGGAGAGCACGCGGCTATTTTTAGCAACGCCTTGAAACGCTTCACTGGGTGCCTGGGATGGCTTAACGTCTGCCATAGTCATTAATGAGATTAGAGTGGGCCTGCCTGCAGCATCTGTGTGCAGCATGTGTGTGCAGTCGACTCGTGACTGTGTGTGTATTTGTTGCTTCATAAACATGCTGTGTTAAAGAGTTTCAAGATGAGCTTCACACGCCCCTCTGAGCATCAGCACCCCCACTAAGATGGTTTAAGAAAGTGGAAAGGAGGGAGAAGAAGGGGATGTTGAAGGAGAAAAAGGGAGGAGGCAGGGAAAGGATAAGCTAAAGGGAGGAAAAGATACAAAAAAGCATGTAAGGACCAAATGTGTTTGGGAAGTACATTTGCACCCGAAGGGCTTGATAAAAATAGAGCATGTCCAATGAATGATTGATGGGAAAGGACTGCAGAGCCGTTTAAGATGGCGACGGGAAAGGCACTGCAAGGTAGTGCAGTGGAGGAAATCCTGGAGTGATGTCACACCGTCGCTAACTGCACTCACACACATACTCCCCGGGGATAAGAGAAAGTGAGGGGTAGAGGGAGACCGAGGCACGAGCGAGCATTGAGAAGTGGGCAGATGGAAGACGCCTGCGAGGGGAAAAGAGGGAGAAGGGAGAGGAAATGCAGACAGGAAGATGCAGCAGTGAAACTTAAACACCAAAGGTAATGTGACACCTGCAGCGCCCACACAGACGTGCAGAATTGGTAAGATGTTAACGTGGACTTGACAGGGGTAGACCAGGCTTTGTCGCACAGGTTGTGTGATCACGACTGAGAGAGACAGAGAGAGACAGAGAGAGATGGACAGAGAGAGACAGAGAGAGATGGACAGAGAGAGAGAGATAGAGAGAGAGAGAGGGACCACTGCAGAGGTTGCACTGTAGGGCTTTTCCTCTGACTGTGCAGAGCAATTACCAATCTCTCTGTCTCTGTGTCTCTCTGTCTGTCTTTGTGTCTCTCTGTCTGCCTCTTGTCTGTCTGTCCATCCGTCTGTCCGTCTGTTTGTCTGTCTGTCTGCGTGTCGTCGGTCCTCTGGGGGTGAGTGATGCTGCTGGCGTCCTCTATGCAGGTCTGTGCTATTTAGTTGGATGGTTTGAACGAGTCATGCCAGTGCTATGATGTTTAGCAGTGTATGGTCATTTATTCACACAGGAGCTCACTGTGTGTGTGTGTGTGTGTGTGTGTGTGTGTGTGTGTGTGTGTGTGTGTGTGTGTGTGTGTGTGTTTTTAACAGAGTGGGGACCAGGTGGACAGGGGAATTTGGACCTACCAGAGACATAGGGAATACTAGTCACTAGACTAGGGAGAAGGGAGTGTTTTCACTCTTTCTTTTCTTTTCTTTCATTGCACAGTATAGATGCATTTACTATAAATGCCAGCAACCTTTTCCAAAATGGGTTTGTTTATTTAATTATCTAACTGGGACAGTATGCATTGTTATATAAGAATAAGAAATGCAACAGACATTATATAGAAAGAATGTATAATAAACAAACATAAACATGAAGATTCAGGTTGAAAACAACTGTGCATGTGACATGTGTTCATGTATTATTCATGACGGGTATGCGTTAACACAGAGATGGGACAGTAGACGTGTGTGTATGTATATGTTGGCGTAAGAATTCACGTGAGCAGCTGCTCACATCTTGTGTTGTTGTTTAAGTCATTGTCACATTGCTTGTGTATAAAAAAGGAGCCTGTGTGAATGACGAGGGGGGGGGGAGCACCTTGAGGTCCACGTGAGGGAGAGCTCAGCCCCACCCAGACCCTAAAAAAATGACAGACTGTGCAGGGACGCTCCGCCTCTCACTGACTCACTCATGCTTATTGGATCGGCTCGCTTATTACTGTCCACTTCCAAGCTATGAAATGCATCTCAAGGAGCTCCAGACTGGCTTTGAAGTGTGCATCAGCGCTGTGATTTGTTGTGTCATGTTGTGATTCGTATGGGAGCTAGGGCCGCAACTAAGCATTAGTTTCGTAATTGATTAATCTGCCAATTATTTTCTCGATTAATCAATTGGTTGTTTTGTGTGTTAAATGTCAGGAAATGGTGAAAAACGTTGGGTCGGTGTTTCCTAAAGCTCAAGGTGACGTCCTCAAATGTCTCGTTTTGTCCACAACTCAAAGATGTTCAGTTTACTGTCACAGAGGAGAGAAGCAACGAGAAAATATCCACATTTAAGGAACTAGAAATCAGAGTTTCTTTTTTCCAGATTAATCTGGTCACACACACACACACACACACACACACACACACACACACACACACACACACACACACTGTATTGTGATTACTGGCTGAGAAAAACATTAGAGCTGCAAATTGTTTTGCAGTGGTTGTTTAAACTAAAAATTATCTAGTTTCAGCTTGTTAAATGTGAATATTTAATGTTAAATGTGAATATTTTATAGTCTCTTCTCTCCTCCGTGACAGTAAACTGAATATTTTTGAGCTGTGGACAAAACTAGACATTTGAGGATGTCATCTTGGGCTTTGGTGAAACACTGATCCATAGTTTTCACCATTTCCTGACATTTTATAGACCACACAGATTAATCGACTACGAAAATAATTTCAAAAAAGATTGTTAAAAAAAATACGATTCTCTGAAGAGAGAGTAAGCAAAAGAAGAGAGGGAGGAACAGAAGGAGAGCTACAGATTTACTCGTTGTACATGCTGAAAGATTATAAACGGCTGATTGGTTGAGAGTTGAACATGTACTACAAACACACACAGACACACAAACACACTCACTCACACACACACACACACACAAAATAGGACACTTTCCCACAACACACTTACCGTAATTTAGTTGATGTCTCCACTTACTCAAAAAAAGGAGATGTAACACTTGTGATTATCCGCAAAATCAAGGAAAGGACAATAATAACACACCCACACACTGTGGACCCACACAAGCTTACAGAGAGATCACATGACTAGTATTGTGCCCTTTTTTGTGTTCAGCACTCAGGCATAACGACGTATTGAATAGAAGTCTCTGGACAGATGGATTATAACAGTGATTAAGGTCATTAATCGGGGAACTAGTTGTCAAGGCGGTGTTACCTCGTGCTCAAGATGCCTAGGACCATACAGAAAAATATTTCACAAACAATAATAACATGAACTAATTTAATTAAGAAATCATAATAAATAAACAGAGAAGTGTTAGGGGATGAGTAATCGTGTTAAAAAACAATTATGATCTTTGCTATAATCAAGCAGCCCCATTAGCAGCATCTCATTAGCATAAGATTAGCCCCATCTGAGGTTATGATCCATGTGCAGTTGGGAATGTTGTACCCCCTCAGAAATGTCAGCGTGAGTTTGTAAATGTTACATTTTTATCAAACTATGATCAGTGGACGCTCTATTCATTGTGTGAAAAAAATGCTGCCTCAATTATAACTTCAGTTTTGTTTAGTTTAACATCAGAAAATTGTAGGTCATCCATGATTTTATATGTTTAATGCATGCTTGAAATTTAACTGAATGGTTTTGTCTGGCTTGCTTGATTGGATAAATTGTGTGTGTGTCCTAATAATATTGCCTAGAAGAAGCATACATAAGGAGAATAGAATTGGGCCAAGCATTGAGCCTTGTGGAACGCCATGGCTAACTGGAGGATTTATTGTTAACATTAACAAATTGAGATCAGTCAGATAAATAGGACTTAACCCAGCTTAGTGTGATTCCATTAATGCCAACTAAAGTCTCTGTAACAGGATGGTCAATGGTGTCGAATGCAGCACTAAGATCTAGTAAAACAAGTATGGAGACAAGTCCTTAGTATTCCCCAAAACTGTTGGTGCGCGTTCCTCCCATGGGGATCCCCACAGAGACGCCTTTGTCCGCGGCCTGAGCTATAACCAGAGGACGCTTATGAAGAGGAGGGAAAGTTAGACAGCAACCAGACTTCTTGCTTTTGAAACAGTAAAATAAACAGAAGTCCCATGAATACCAGACCTAGTACTGCATATGCACAGCTCTGTGGAGTAAAGTCTGGCCACGCCACAGGTGCATTCTGGGATAGGAGAAAAAAACACGCATTTCTTTCAGGAAGGAACTGTCGACAGAATACAGTAATGTGAGCTATTGAAATCAGCTGATACATGGTTACACCTCATTATGTCTTACCAGAGTATCTCCATGTGTACTTCGTCCACAGCAAGCCCCCATGATGTCTCTCTCTCTCCAGGGGGGGCAAATTCTCTGGGCGGGCAAAGCAGAGAATTAACCTTGCCCCTTATGACCTCATAAGGAGCAAGATTCCAGCTCGGCCCATCTGAGCTTTCATTTCCTCAAAGGCAGAGCAGGATACCCAGGGCTCGGTTTACACCTATCACCATTTCTAGCCACTGGGGGACCACAGGCAGGCTGGGGGAATGAATATTAATGTTAAAGAAAACTCATTAAGGGAAATCTTCATGCCATGGGACCTTTAAAAGCTCAACATACCCATACGCTCATGCACATTACACACATGTGTACGGGGGTTAGTCTAATCAGGCAGAACAAGAGAGAGAGAGATATGATGAGAGTGGAAACTCCCTTTGAACAACTGATTGTCACAGAATTAAATCACAGGAAGAAGAACACAATGTACTTTGCTTTTTCACTGTTTCACTCCATTTTTCTTTGACAAATGGATGTGTGTTTAGTCTCCAGGACGTATGGATTGCACAGTTAGACATTTATCTAATGATATGAATGAAGCGCCGCGGCGGCTGAATGTATGGCTTCAAATGAGGGTGAATAGTTGGTTCTGAAATGGCCTGTTGAAAAATCAATGAGCACTTTGTGGGAGAGGAAGAAACACAACAAACTGTGCAGCCCACAGTGACACTGGCAATAAACAGACCATTACCCTCCAAAGCTTCTCCTATATCCATCCACTAAATACAATTCAACCAATCCTAAATTACTGTCCTTTAGGCTGTATTTTATATTTAATTTGTATTTAGTTTAGTTTTATTTATTTCCTCATATGTGTTATATTAATATTGTGTTACGTACTTACTTACTTACTTACTTACTTATTTACTTACTTACTTATTTACGTACTTACTTACTCCCTACATGTAAACCAAAGCATTGAGAACTTTGTAAATGTACAGACAGTTTATTAAAAAGAGTGGCTTGAAGACTAGCTTGTGTGTGTGTGTGTGTGTGTGTGTGTGTGTGTGTGTGTGTGCGTGTGTGTGTGTGTGTGTGTGTACAGTGCTTGTATCCAGCCTCACTCCTCTCTTAAGTGAGCAGCGATAACATGGATGCATTGAGTTTAAAAGGGATGGAGGTGAGGTAGCATAAATAAGTGATGGGGTGTTGAAAGGGTGCTGAATGTCTGTAAGGTTATCTACAGGGAGACTGTCCTTAAACACACATACACACACTCTCAGGGAGAGAGAGAGAGAGAGAGAGAGAGGAGAAGGGGAGGCAGTGGGGGAGAGAAGCTCTTAGCCTTTACCAAGGCGCTTCGCTTGTCAACACATATCTGCCTCAAAGCAAGATGAAGAGCTAAGAGTGAGAGGAAGAGAGGGATGAGAGGAAAAAAATGCTGGAGCGGAGGAAAAGACTAACTGAAGAAGGTGTTAGGGGATGAGTTAGCTCAAGTTAATGAGGGAGAGGGATAGAGAGAGAGAGAGAGAGAAAGAGGGAGGGGGCTTCTCATCTTTTTTCTCCCTTTAAAGAGCGAGCCAATCGCTCTCTCCTCTCAGTGGCACCGCAGGCTCAGGAGGAAAGCACCGGTGAAATTTATCCCTCTTTCTTTTCAGCTACAGTATCTGTCTCACTCTCTCACCCGTGCGCACATTCCTCACTCTCCCTGCAGGTGATCACTCCGTTCCGTAGGCTCATCCTCTGTGCCGAGAACCGGAAAGAGATGGAGGACTGGATCAGTTCGCTGAAGTCCGTCCAGTCCAGAGAGCATTACGAGGTAAGAAACCCTTTTCTGAATCAACAGATGTGTGTGTGTGTGTGTGTGTGTGTGTGTGTGTGTGTGTGTGTGTTGGCGGGGAGGTGACTAGGAGATGGATGAGAGAGAGATCAGTAGATCTGTGTTTAGGCGTATCTGCTTTCAGAGATTCGGACAGTGATGTTAGTCAGTTGTTGTTTTTTTTTACAAAATATTCCAGATGAATGTGTACTGTTATATTACTAAGAAAAGGTACAGAGACCAGTGATGAGCCCAGATGTGTGTGTGTGTGTGTGTGTATAAAGAGGAGCGGGAATAAGAAGACAACCGAGGATCCAAGAAGTTGGTTATGCAGAAGCAACGCCTTCTCTGTTCTAATTCAGAGCCCCACTGCACCAGTGTACACATGCACAGGCACGCATGGACGCACATGCACAGTCACAGGTGTGAGTCTCTACAGTAAAGAACATTGAGCCTGTGTGTTGTGTACATGTATACACAAAAAAACAGACACATGCTCACCGTCACAAACCACATTTCTGATTCTGCAACAGCCTGAATTCTTTTACCCCTTATGTCCACTGCCCAGCCACTTTTCACACACTCATTTTTAATGCTCGTCCTTGTTATGCAGAACAGTGTCTCTGGAATAATCAACAACATAAAATGCTACTCTCCATGTACAGTATGTGATCATCAAACAGACAGTAGCTGTGTATGATATTAAGGTATCTCAATCAGTGTGATGTGCTGGCAGTGAGAAAGGGGATGCAGGAAAACAGCAGTGCTGCAAGACTTAATGCCTTTGATTTAGGAGGGAAATCTTATATAAGACCCCATCCCTCGCCCCCGTACTGCACTGCAATGCAGCAGCACCCCAGCGCTAACACACCACACATGTCCGCACACAAACACACACACACACACACACCTGCCAAGAAGTCAACACAAGTAGCATATATTAACTGTGTGCTCTTATGTAGCACTGTAAGAACCTGGCCATCCCACTTTATTAGCACCTGTTAGAGTAAAATTCTACTTATCAAAGGCAAGGTGTTTGCAGGGCTGCGCCAACTACTGCGGACGCAACACCCACGCGTGTACAATACAGTAACTGTAGCTTGGGCTCCACAGTGGACGCTCTCCATACACTTTAGTGTAGACAAGGGTCCAATCTTCCTGACCAGGTTTTTTCAGCAGAGTCACACTAACAACTGTCAGATAGTAGAGGTTTCCTCCCATGGAGTCCCGCTGTGTGCCTTATAGTTTTCCGGCTAGTGTTGTCACAAGGCTCCAATAGAGCAGCTCATCTCAGGGGAACGTAAACACACAAGGAACAACTGAATGTGTGTCTGCTGCTAGAAACAGGTGGACAGATGTTAACATCTGTTTTGGGGCAGGGCGATAGGGCCAATATCTTCTTTTAAGATATCATTTGCTATTATTTCATATCTCCATAATGAAATATATCATTCAATAAAACACAGTTTTTTTGTTTGCTCTTGTGTGAATGAAATACTTGACAAATGAAAAGTACATTGTGTTGAGAACCTTAGTGCAAAATGAACATATGCAAGGATCGAAATGTAAAGCGACGCCCAAATGACATAAATATTGACGTTATGCACTTCAGCCGCTGTTTCCGGATTGAACCAATATAGAACAATAGAACAAAATTTAGACATTTTTATATAGTTTGACGTTATGTAGTATATCGTCATATTGCCCAGCCCCTATCTGTTTGTTCTTATTTTTTATGCAAATGATTTTTCTACTTGCAATAATAACAAAAACAGCCAGTACCCTCAACGTGCAGTCATTTGTAATTAAACCTACAGTAAATACTAGATAATACAGATACAGTAGATTATAAAACATGTTTATACTATTCTTAGCAACACTATAAAGATTTCTATACATCAGATTTATTTTTATATTTAAAAAACATTTGATTTTGACAAGTGCTCACCCTAGAAATAAAGATTATTATATGTCATTGTATATTTTCTTATCATGATGATGTTGCCTTTCTGTGACTGTCATCTCAGTGCTGCCAACCTGTTTTAACCTCTTCTTTGCCAGACTGCACAGTTTAATGTGGAACATTTCTCAGGGATGCACAATTGGTACGCCTGCTCCCACGCACGGCCCACCTTTTGCAACGTCTGCAAAGACAGCTTGTCTGGGGTCACGTCTCACGGCCTCTCCTGCGAAGGTAGGTAGCACACACAGACACTACACGTGCTGCTTGTCAAACACTGCTGACTTGTTTCTTTAGACACATGTACACGCAGTATTGTCTTACTTAATTCCCTTTTCATTGGGCTCAACAGTGATCACCCACTTTTTTAAACAGCTCCGGTTTTGGGGAAGGGATTTTTTTCCCATTCAGTTGCTCCATTGACATTTCAGAAAAGAACATTTTGAAAACAGAAAAAAAAGTTACTTTGTATATAAAAAAATCATAGATTTTAGTGCGAGCTGCTTGCTAGACATTTGTGGGTTCATGAGTGCGGTTAACATTTCCATGGTAACAGCGTGGTCCATCAATCAGATAAGTGTCCGTTACACTTGGCTTAGGATTGTGGGTAGTGTAGTACTTCTCCATGGCATCTCAAACAAAAGATGTTTTTCTTAAAAACAAGGTTGATTTCATACAGACTTGTGGCTTCTACCAAATAAACCTTTGTTTCACAACCTCGTAGCTCGTGGTCAGTCTACCTTGGATGGTTTAGACAATATGGCTGAAAATCTAAATCCTTATGGAGAAAATGAATGTGATTTTCACTTCCCGAACCGCACTGTTGGGTTCTATACACGGCCTTTTGAAGCAGCTCCTAGACTTTTCTACATCTCATTATTCTTTACTCTCTTGACTTACTGTAGCGTTGCAGATCATTTGGAACTGCAAGCTTGGAAAATGGCAGGTCTATAAGAAGGTATACAATTATATTGCGTAAGGACGTGTGACTCATTGAGCATTCTTTGTTCGAATGTCCGTCTAAGTGGAAGCAAATTGGATATACCGCAGCCAGAGTCTTTGACATGCTCCATGTTGTGGCGTTGGATGCCCATCAAACTGTTAGTTTGCAGTAGAGGGGAGTGAGAAGAACAAGTGATGAATTGCCATTAATGCGGTTACAGTGCCTCTCTATCCATATGCTTTTATGTAATACTGCGTGTTAGATAGGCAGTGACTCGCGCTATTTTGAATTTCACTTCTCGCACATCTCCATCTATCCAAAACGGAGAAAGAAAAACTGTTATTGGATCCTGTGAATGACGCCATATCTTCTCACCTCATCTGTGAAAGCACGCTGAAGTGGGGTGTTGAGAGGAACGGGGTCGGCATGGGAGGTTGACACTACTTTTGTTTTTTTAGCTTTCTTTTAGCTGGTGTAAAGAGTCAGTGACAGGCAGCAAACCTTAATGAGCACCATCTGCATATCCTCTCCTTCTAATTTTGCTAGCGTTCCCCTGTTACTGAATGCTTGTGTGTGTGTGTGCACGCGCCTCAGCCTGTGTGCATGTGTGCTTGGTTTGCAGTGTATGTGCAAAGGGAGTAAGAGCTTCTCCACTTAGCGCTCATTATCCTTTACAATGATGCCCTCTCATATCCAGAGCAGAAAGAAAAAACACATCAGGAGATGGAGAGTCATTAAAGATGCATCTAACTCTTGTGATCTAAATCATCTCCATACTGCTCCACACATACACAGCATTTCCATTTTTTAGCAGGGATGAGTGTTAAGTTGGTCTTGCATTATTCGGGGGGAGACTAGCCTATGTTTCTGCCCGAGTGTTGCTTGCCGCGAGGTAGATGCAATTTTCGGCAGGCACGCAAAATTTTGAACAACACCTGGAAGTGATTTTTTTGTGTTAGCGCTAGTCAACGTCACAGCGATTTGATCTATAGATCTACATTGAGCACAGACGTTGTTCAGTACAACTCAATTAAGAGCCTACTGACTCCGGCACATGAGAGACAGTGAGAAGAAGAAAAAGAGAGAAAAAAAATTTGATCACAAAACACAATGGGAACCAGTGAGGAGGGGATGATCGCCCATGAGAATGAGAAACAGTAGGCTATGTGAGGATGGTAGAAAGAGGGAGAGAAGAGGAAAAAAACAAAAACAGAAGGCAGCTAGAGAGCGTCTCTATGAAATGTCGAGAGCAGCCAGCCAAACAGTTTCACAGCAATCAAGGCGGCTCAAATTTCTCTTCGATTTCCTGCGCAGGACGCTCAGTGGGGATTGATTTGTGCTACCTAGACACACACACACACACACAGACACTCTCCTGTCTCTATTTCATCCTCACGCAATGTTTCCCTCCTGTCTGGTTTGTGAATGCTCCGAGTACGGTTGGCCATTAACAGGCAGTGGTATCATGTCTTCTGAATCCTCTTAATGTTCTGCTAATGCTCCCTAACATCATTTGGTGGTCGACTAGATTGAAACATCAATTGTTGCTCCCGGATATGACTCTGACTTAGTTTGTGTATATATATCTTCCTATTGACAAGATTGTGTGTGAGTATGGGTGGGGTGGCTAGAAACAAAGTCCCCCCACATTATTCATGAGTCTGCTAAGTGCCTCATGCTTAATGGAGAAAAAGGCGAGAGCTGTCTCCATCTGTCTGCCCTGTACATTTATTGTTTCTGCTCTTAAAAAAGACACTTTCTGAATATAAAGGAGATTGAAGACAGCAACAACAGGCAGAAATAAAAAAAAACAGTGACCAGAAAATAAGTAACATCAGTAGGCAATAATCGCTGATGGTCTGTCCCGGTCCGCATCCCTGTACAGAGACAGTACAGCAGGAAGCTTTTTTAATATGGAGCTGGATCATCCTGTCCTATGTGGTCCATGGTTTAGGTCTGTAGGCTTCCTCTTGCTGGTTGCAGATAAATTGTTCTCTCAATTTGCTTCTTTCTATCTCTCAGATATGTAAGTGCAGGACAGGCTCAGGGAGGGTAGTAATTACGCCCGCTGACATCTCATTAGGGCTTGATTCATTAGAACACTGTACTTTGCGGGGCGTGTCTGTTTCTGAATCATGCATCAGTGTCCAGTGTTTTCCAGCAGTAAAACTATAGAAACCTGTCAACTTTAAAAGAACCTGGGAACATTTAGTGCAGTATAATTCATGTTTTAGTCTGCAGCCATCTAATGTAGTGCTACAATATTGATATTGATATCCCATTGATCGTGGGATATGTGTGTGAGGACTTTTTGTGTTTTTCAGTGTGCAAATTCAAAGCTCACAAACGCTGTGCTGTCAGAGCCACGAACAACTGTAAATGGACAACTCTGGCGTCCATAGGAAAAGATATTATTGAGGATGAGGATGGGGTAAGTGTGTGTGTGTGTGTGTGTGTGTGTGTGTGTGTGTGTGTGTGTGTGTGTGTGTGTGTGTGTGTGTGTGTGTGTGTGTTTTTGAAGTTCATGTATTTTCCTTAAAATGTATTCTTCATTGAAAGTCATTCATGTATTGAGGAGCTGCTAACTGTATAAAAACTTAATATTAGCGTTCTTTTTTGTGCATCCTGCACTCAACCACCAACCGTACATATTTGTTTTTGTATTGTCTATTTCCTTTTAATTATGTATGCACCATCCACCAAGGCAAACTAAGTGTCTCTCACTTGGCCATAAATCTATGAGTTTGTTACATGGTTGGATTGTACGAATTATGCTCTGTAGGCTTTTTACCAACTAAAGTACGTTATTGTTTTCCCATAAGAAAAGCATTGGTATTTATATATTTTCATAAATGCATGTTACAATTACTGCGACTTGTCAATGCTTGTTCAAAAAGAGAAGATATTCAAAGCCATTTACAATAGAGACAATTGTTTAGAGAGAGAGAGAGCATAAAGGCTTTTCTTGAGCTGTGTGTGTGTGTGCGTGTGTGTGCGTGTGTGTGTGTGTGTGTGTGTGTATGTGTGTGTGTGTGTGTGTGTGTATAACCTGCAGATTGCTATGCCTCACCAGTGGCTGGAAGGCAACCTGCCTGTCAGTGCCAAGTGTTCCGTGTGTGATAAGACATGTGGCAGCGTACTGAGACTGCAGGACTGGCGCTGCCTCTGGTGCAAAGCAATGGTAAGACATCTGTCGCATATGAACAATGCCTAATTTTCCCCTGCTAAATTACATTCAAACATGATTAAAACTACACAAAACGCTGATCATTTGGCTCTTAATCGGAACATTGAGGACAACTAAAAACATTGTCACAGCGTTGGATGGGACTTGATAGTCTTGTATTGCAAAATGACTGAACTGTCATTTATAACTGCATCTCATTGTTTAGCATGCTGGCAACCACCATTACAACACAACACCTCATAAACACCTGCAGTTGTATTCTGACTCATGGAGCTTGACCTATAGGAGGTTTGGGAAGCTGCAGGACTGTCGTCCATTAGCCACAATCCATCCATTCCTTTTTATCAATCCATTTTTTGCTCCTTTTTGAGCAACTTCTTCCTGCTCTGTCTTTGGGAGAAGAACGTCTGGGCAACTTTTCTTATTATAAACTTCCTGCACTTTGTCCTCGCCTATTGCATCATCTAATCAGTCCCACAGTTGCACGTCACCATTGTATTTTGCACTGTTGATTGGCCAAATATGTGTATACTGTGTATGGAAGAGTGCGCATATATACAGTACGCACGTCTTTGGATGTGTGTGTGTGTATATATATATATATATATATATATATATATACTGTATATACACTGTATATATTAGCAATAGTATTCTACGTTATAAGATTATTTATACTTTTATATTTCTTTTTGTTTCTTTTTATAGGAACAATGCACATTCCCTAAAAAATACTGTAAATGTGGAAATGTTAGTAAAATAGCAAGTTTCCCAATTTTGTCCCTCAGCCAGATGTCAAATTAAAAGCATTAAAATAGCAATAAAGCAGACATTGACTGTAAAATTAGTCATTTATTGGTCTGTTTCTTTTGTTTCCTCTGGGAGTTTTATGTCATTGCTGTTGTACATCTACATGAGAGAGAAAAATAATTATTGATGATTAATTAAAATAAATTAAAGACTTAAATCTTGCATAAACGGATTGTTTGCATTTGGTGTTTTTGTTCTAGGTGCACACAGCCTGTATGGACCTGTACCCTCGCAAGTGTCCTCTGGGTCAGTGCAAAGTCTCCATCATTCCCCCTACAGCGCTCAACAGCATTGACTCTGATGGTAGGGACCACACACACACACACACACACACACACACACACACACACAATCACACAATGCAATCACGCTGACCCACTCAAAGTGTCGGAGGTTGATGCTAGACTGCAACAATGAGCACTCGTTACATTTCAGAGATTAACAAATGAGATTTCACCCCATTTAGTCGACCATTGTTTTCTCTCTGGACTTTGACCTTCTGCTCTGTCACATGGAAGTACTGTGGCAGCAGGGAGGAGAACATCTCACACACATACACACCCTTTTTTCCCATCACCTGCTGGAGCATGTGCCAGAAAGCAGAAAGAAAAAGACAATATTATTATTTTCCCTTTTGGGTTATTGGTCTTAGGATCAACGCCATAGTGTCTCACTGGCTTCCTGTAAGTCATAGGATGTATTACAGTAAGAGAGGGACAGGGCGGTGGTATGGGTTCCAGGAAATTGCCCTTTTCTTGTATACAGAGTTGGTTAAAAATAGCCCGAGCTGACAGGACGACAAACACCTTTCCGAGGGCTTAAAATAAGTTGGCATCTTGTGGCAAGATGTGTGTGAGAAAATAATTAGATGCTTCCCAACTTGCTGTGAAAATGCTCATCATGTAACATTTTATGAAAGCATGCAGAAGACACTACAGATGAAGAAGAGTTCTGCAGGAGGCTGCAAAGCCCCCCGAGGCATCCTCTAGGCTCTCTGTCCAGCATAGTGTGTGTGTGTGTGTGTGTGTGTGTGTGTGTGTGTGTGTGTGTGTGTGTGTGTGTGTGCTTTCCAGTAAAGCTGCAAGGATCAATTAAAACAACTATTCACGTATTTTCATAATCTCTCACTTGGTTTGAGTCTTTTTTTCAATTCAAGTCCAGCTTGTTAAATGTGAATTATGTCTAGTTTCTTCTCTTCTCTGTGACAGTAAACAGAATATATTTTCAGGACGTCATCTTGGGCTTTGGGAAACACTGATCCATGTTTTTCTCCATTTTCTGACTGATTTTATAGACTGAACAACTAATTCATTAAACAAGAAAACAATCAACTATAGAATAATTGTTAGTTGCAGAGCATCTACAGTAAACTCATTTTAGATGTGGATAAGCATCTGCGAGACAGACTCAGATAAGCTGTGTGATTGGAGTACTGTTGCGGATGCCAATAGCTGGTGTGTCTCACACACACACACACACACACACACACACACACACACACACACACACACACACACATACACACAGACACACCAGCCCACTGAGTCTGTGAAAAGCTGGCATAGGCTAATTGGTAGACAGATAAAAGAGGGGCAGAGTATGGGAAGATGGTGAATCCAAAATCCGAGGACAAGAAAAAAGCAGAAAAAGGACAAAGGGCAAATAAAAAAAGAAGATCCATTATTTCCTTCAGCTTTCTCTCTCTCTATCTCTCTCGCTCTTTCTCTCTTTCTGTCCTTTAGTCGCTCTGCATCTCCTCACGTTCCAGGACTCCCTCTGCCCAAATGCAGGCTGGGAAGAGGGGGAGTTTGCTTGTAATTGGCTGAGGGGCAGACAGGAGCACGTGCTGGAGCGTTGTGACTCCTCATCCCTCCCCTCACTTCCTCTCTTCTTCTCCTCCTGCCTTTCTCAATCCATCCTTTACTGACAACAAGAGCTTAGACAGAGAGATTAGAGAGCAGAAGCAAGACGTAAAGGAGGATGCGACACATACACACGCACGCACACACACGCACACACACACACATACAAAATGGAATTTGTTGCATTACCTTCCACCGATTAGTGTATATGTACAGTATGTGTGTATGTGTGCTCGTGAGTGTGTCTGTGCTCTTCTTGGAAGCAAAACACGTGTTTTTGGCATGTGCTGTGCTCCCATGCATTATTACGCTTGGTCTAAGCACGCACTGAGTCTTTTATGAGGTCTGCACTCTGCACTCAGCACAGCGGCCCTTTTTTATCTTCCAAGCCTAAATTCACAAATATTCCTCAACAGGTATTTACAATTTGGACAGCATACGGTAACTTAGGAGGCATTTTGGCCTTGTGTGCTCTGATTAATTTGGTATGCAGAGACCACACCAATCTTAGGGTTCCCCCAGCTGCCAGATCTCACTTCAACCCCTGTACATATCGATGAATGATATTATCTGGGAGGACGTCATGCCACTTCCAGAGACAGTACAGGAGACACAACAATGACATATTTCTGTGGTATCCAGTCATGCAGGTTGTTTTCAGTTGTATGGCATTTTGTTTGTTGTGCATTCAACAGATTATTCATGTTCTCCTTTTCTGCTGCCATTTCTCCTCAGGCTTCTGGAAAGCCACCTGTCCCCCCTCATGTGCCAGCCCCCTCCTGGTCTTTGTCAACTCCAAAAGTGGTGACAACCAGGGAGTGAAATTCCTGCGACGCTTCAAGCAGCTCCTCAACCCGGCTCAAGTCTTTGACTTGGTCAACGGTGGGCCGCACCTTGGGTGAGGAAAACACAAGGAAACATATATACAGCTGCAGACGCATAAGACAGTAGATGCATGAACTGCATGGCAAAGCATCATTTGCTGATTCAGGATTTTAAATGACCGTGACTCTGAAAATCTTTCTTTTAACTGGCAGACGTACGACTCTCTGCCATATGTTACCAAGAGAAATGGATCCATGCGAGCCGTAAAATGTTTCCTTTGATTTTGTGGGGAATTGGACCCTGAGACATAGGCGCCGATATTGTGGGTGCTCCGGAGCTCGAGCACCCACAGAAAATACTGAGCACCCACGTGTGCCAGACTGCCAGTAGGCCAAATTCATTTAAAATGAAACATTGCAGTTGGTGCTAAGTGGAGCGTCTGTCATGCTGTGATTGGTTATGTCACTGTCAGTCCCCTGCTCCATATCCTACCCACCAATCACAGCGTCTCTCTGATGAAAACGCCTCTTTACTGACTCCTCCCTCTATCCCCCCACTATACAGTGTGTGCATGTGCATTAGGTAATCTGAGTGAGACTAAAATGGACAGATTTGTTAATCGAACATCCACAGGTGGCATTGAATCTTAATTTCAATGTTCAACTTTTCATCTCCAATCCTATCTGTGTTTGTGAGAAGTAGCGCTGTCCTGACTGAGTTAAAAGATAGCCTACTTCACGGCTTTATTATGGAGTTAATAGGCGTGTGTGTTCATGTCGGCCACTGTCCATCTCCTAAGGTTCTGAAATGCAAACACGTGAGCACCCACGGAGGAAAACATAAATTGGCGCCTATGGGGACAGGCAATATAATAAATAAATAGAAATAGAAATAGCCAATCTTCTGATGGTCTCGTTTGCTCATGCAGGACATAGAAAGGCATCAGTATTAAATGGAGACTTTTTTATAAACAGATCAAAACTGATTGGGACTAGTTTAAAATCTGAGCCTACAAAATAAATGAATGTGTGTGTGTGTGTGTGTGTGTGTGTCAGTCTGCGCCTGTTTCAGAAGTTTGACAACTTCCGGATTCTGGTGTGTGGAGGCGATGGGAGTGTAGGCTGGGTCCTCTCAGAGATAGACAAACTCAATCTTCACAAACAGGTACTGTAGTATTATACTGTAGTATTATACTGTAGTATTATACTGTAGTATTATGGGTATGTTGTGATGTCAATAAACAGCACTGTTTCTCCTGTATTCACAATGAATTACAATCCGTCAGTGTCGGGCAGAAACCTTGTATCTCCTTATTTCATCATTTCAATTTCTTCGAAAACCCTCAAAGAAACAGTTTGCACATCCAACAACTCTTCTGTGCAGGCACATAGGAAAAATATCACAAAATGTTTGCAAACTATTGGTCATCCTTTACGTCTGTCTGCAGGTTTTACAAATATCTAATAAATCATCTGACTCTGTCGGAGTAGATATGATATTGTTTTCAAATTAGCTTTTTTTATTCAAGATTTTTGCCCGACAGCAACAAATTGCCTTTTGTCATAGAAATATCCGGCAGATAACTCTTTAGAAATTGCCACAACGGAGGCAGCTACAAAGTGATGTGATGTGTCCTTCTGCCTTTGCTCCTGGCCAGCTTACGTAAAGACACACCTATTCTACACACACAAGCATGTATGCGCACACACCCTTATTTTGATTGCAGCAGGCATGTATTCCCCGATGCCAAATAAACCCCCATCTGCATGTGTTTCAGTGCCAGCTGGGGGTGTTGCCCTCAAGATCCCACCAAAACACAGGCCCCACCACACCTGAGGGAGCACGGGCAATGATCTGGCCCGGGTGCTGGGCTGGGGCCCTTCGTGCGACGATGACACCCAGCTGCCTCAAATCCTGGAGAAGTTAGAGAGGGCCAGCACCAAGATGCTGGACCGCTGGAGCATCATGACCTACGAGATCAAGATCCCACCAAAACACAGCTGCCCCACCACACCTGAGGGAGCCGACGACTGCCAGGTACAGACAGAAAATGCATGCATCGGTAGACAATCAAACCCAGCAGGGCTTCCATACTGACGGGAGTAGTGGCCTCCCTCAAAAATCCCCCCATGAATTACAACTTCTTCAGAACTCGGCAGCTCGTGTCATCACCAGAACCCCGTCTTCTCATCATCATGTGTCATCACCAGAACCCCGTCTTCTCATCATATAACTCCTGTCCTTCAGCAGCTGGTGTCATCACCAGAACCCCGTCTTCTCATCATATAACCCCTGTCCTTCAGCATCTTGAACTTTTCATTCCTGTGTGTTTTCTCTCCAGTTTCACATTTCAACCTATGAAGACTCAGTAGCTGCTCACCTCACAAAGATCCTCAATTCAGAGCAGAGCTCTGTGGTCATCTCCTCTGCCAAGTAAGTGTTTTATAATTTTTTACTGACGTCCTATGACAGATATACAATATACACATGTAGTTTAAGACCTACAGGTGTGTAAAATGATTCTTATAGACGATAAACTATGTATAGTATGGCATAATGTTCAAGTAATAAACTGGAATGGCGATCGGAGAACCGCAGAACTATGCCAACGGTGCATTCAGGTGTTCTTCGAATCGTCCCATATCCCGAGTTGGGAAGTCGTTTATCCAAATTCATTCTGTTTTCATGCACTTTAAGGTTGCTTTCACATCCGCCTCGTTTGGTCTGTCTATAAAGAACCCTGGAGCGTTTGGTTGGATAGTCCGGTTATTTTGGGCTGGTGTCTAAAGTGGCCCGCTTCAAAACGGGGGTCTCGGTTCTCTTCCAAGTGAACTAGAGTTGGGTTCACTTCAGGTGAGAAGGAGATCCGACCCAAATACAGGAAGTTCCCCTAAAAACAGAGCATTTACTAGCCTGCAATTTCAACCTTGCATGCAATTTAAAGACATATCTGATTTAAATGGACTGTTATTATCTAGTGCTTTTCTTGTCTTAACCACTACTCAAAGCCCAAGAGTAACATAGTACAGGAACTATTCACATACTGTGGCTGAAGCTGCCAGACAAGGCGCCACCTGCTTATAAGATAAATATTCACACACTTATAGACTCTGCTGCACAGCATCAGGGTCAACTCAGTGTCCAGTGTCTTGCACAAGGATTGAACCACCAACCTCCCGATTGGCCAGCAACCACTCTACCACTGAGCCACAGCCGCTCCGTTTAAGGGATGATGACTTAATGTTATCGGATATCATTAAGTGTGCTTAACATTAAGATAATGTGTGCTTGGATTTTCAGATCCGAGCACACATCGCTGGTCTTCTGTGTGACATTATCAGCTGCTCCCATTGTTGACCTTCTTCAAAAATATTAGAAACACTGAAGCAGAACCAGACAACCCTAGATTTAACAAATGCAGTGTTGCTCCAATACTTCTCAGACCAGAAGTCTCAGCAAGTTTCGGATATTCTTTCCAAACGAACCAGCAGCCGTCTTTGTTGCGTGACGTTTGTTTGCAGTGTGAAAGCAAAGCGAACCAAAGGAAAAAAACCTTTGCTTACTTTACTTCATTAAGTGAAATTTCACGCCATGGGACCTTTAACACTCATCTTATCTTCTTGTTTTTTAGGATCCTGTGTGAAACAGTGAAGGATTTTGTTGCCAAAGTGGGGAAAGCCTACGAAAAAAGTACAGAGAACAATGAGGAGTGTGACACCATGTCTCTCAAAGTAAGGCTCAAAAACAATGCATGTGACATCCATCAGTGCTAAAATGCCACTCCTAGGGCTGGGCAATGTTTTGATAATATATCAATATCAATATATGAAGCTAGATATTGTCTTTAATTTTGCATATCGTAATATGACACAGTGTTGTGTTTTCCTGGTTTTAAAGGCTGCATTACGATAAAGTGATGTCATTTTCTAAAACCAGACTGTTTTAGCTGTTTTTTTATTTGCATTTATCCATTTAGTCCTTATATCCACATTACTTATGATTATTTATCACAAATCTCATTGGTTTAATATTTTGTGAAACCAGTAATATCAACTCTCGTGATATTGATCAGATTTTCTCCATGTCGCCCAGCACTAGCCACTCCCTATAATATACTGTATATTACATTTCTGTCTGAATGCTGCCACAGCACTCTATCTGTGTGCCTCCTCTCCTCTGTGCCCTCCAGTGTGCCATCCTGAATGAGAAACTAGACTCCCTCCTGCAGACCCTCAACACAGAGTGCCAGGCTCTACCTTCACTCCCCCACTCCACTCCTCCCATCGTGGAAGAGGAGCAGGAAGAGGAGGAGGAGGAAGAGGAGGAGGCCAGCGAGGAGAGCCTGACGGAGCTGAAGGAGAAGCTGGAGGAGGAGGAGACGGAGAAAGGAGGACGAGGCGCCCCACACCAACTGTTCAAAAGCCGGGAGCAGATGATGCTCAGGGCCAACAGCCTGAAGAAAGCCGTGCGTCAGATCATAGAACAGGCCGAGAAAGGTAACACATACCGAGTTGTTATGGAGGTAAAACCCTCCTGAAACATTTTTTGTTGTTGTGATTAATTGTCGATTTTTAACAACACACAAAACATACAACTCACAACATGAACACCCCATTTTCTAGTCTGGCAAACCCTTTATGACATGTTTTCAATCGCTGCCGCCCTAGCCATCGCACAGGCCCACTCCCGGATTGACGGCACTCCTCCATTCCTCCATCCTTGTAAAAGAATCTGTCTGGCTATCATACATTTTAAAATATTGTTTTGAAATTGCACAAGGTGTTCATTTTGTGAGGAAAATCAATGCAGAAGGGCTTTTAATCACGCAGAGAGTAATCTGTCTCATAATGACACAGAAGGAGAATAATTAAATGGCATTGACTAAGTTTACATGCACATTAAATTCCAGTTTTTGCCCTTATTCCGCAAAATGACATTATTCCGACTAAGCTCTTTACATAGCTAATAAAAATGATCAAACCATAGCAATGCTGACCATAAGCCATGAACAGGGTACTCGTACTGCTACAAACTGCGACAACAACCCTGATTGAGACGCAGATTCTGAATCTGCTGTATACATGTCCAAAGAAGGCTTCTAAAACCAGAATAATACGGCATATCCCACATGTCTTAATCTGAACATTTTTAATTCAGAAAAAGGCCTTATTCGGAATATCCAACCAGAATATGCTGTTTACATGACCTGTATCAAATTCCTAATATTGTCAAATTTGGAAAAATAGTGGAATATTAGTGTCCATGTAAACACACTCATTGCGGCAGGTAATGCATGCTGATTAGTCTCCTGTCTTTCCTCTGGTTAGTGGTGGATGAGCAGAACCGCACACAGAGGACACAGAGCTGCCGTCCCCCCTGGAGTTCAGGAAGGACAGCGAGGAGGAGAACAGAGACAGTGAGAAGGATGAGGACACCAAGGAACAGGAAGCAGTCACATGTAAGTGCGCCACTGCTTCTGCCGCCCTGTTTCCACATCTCAGACCTGTATGTCCTGCCTATACCTTTTACCTGCTTGGCACTGATGCACATCCATCCTTAACCCGCCCTGCTTAGCCGGTTTGACTTCCAAATCTTCCACTTTGCCAGCTGGCATTGTTCTCGGCATTTGTTTCATTAGTAATTAGTAGTTGAAGCTTACTTTAAGAAGATAATTCAATGCCTCACATGGAGTATGAGTTAAAAACATTACCTCCCTCTTATCTAAACAGAGAGAGGGGAATATTTCCATCATTTCCTGTATTGTTCTCTGCTTAATGGTAAACAGAAGAACATTAAGATTGTATTCTACTTTATTACAGCTTTTTTTGATTGCTTAAGCACTATTTTGAAAGCAGGGACCGGTTTTTCGAAACGCTACCCACAATTAGCACACCCAATCAGCAGAAAATCCTCAGACCCATTGCAAAATGAAACACTCTTGCAAAAACTATACACTAATTTGTGAAAACCATATGAAAATATGTCTCTACCTCCTCCTCCTCCTCTGTGGGTTCCCCCTTTCACCCTCCCACTTCTTCTTACTCCTTTCCTTTTGGTTGAAGGCAGGTGAACTTACTTGTTGCATTTGCATAGTGCTTAAACCTGAATGGTGTTTCTACAAATAAGCAATCATGTGTTTATGCACCTGATGGCTGTGTCTCACAGATTGGTTCATAGGTGTCGTAATTTGACAGTCAAAGTGTGAGGCTGACATTGATATACTTGTGTCTAATGAATACAAGTGTGTTTGTGTGTATTTTTTGCTGAAAAGTGTGAGGCAGACATTGTGCTTATAGAGGTGCACATCTGGGCCAATGTTTGGCTCCTTGAGTGTAAGGTTTTGATAATTGTGTAATACTTTTTAGGGGGCATTTTCAGCCTTTATTTTTACAGGACAAGACATGGGTGACCTGCAGCAAAAGGGCTGCAGGTTGAACCCGGTCTCGCTGCGCCAAGGAGTAAACCTCTATATGTGGGCGCCCGCTTTACCAACTGAGCTATTCCCAATTGTGTAATACCTTTGATTTCAGTGTTGAAACTGTAAGCAAATAGGTGCAATGTGACAGTCCTTGAGAGGGTTGGCAGGGGGGCCCACAGCACAAAGGGAAATCATTTTATCCATTATAATTCATCCATAAGTACCAAATTGACAGAATGTACGTCTATTTTAGTCATTAATTTCATACAATTTCTGTAGCAAAAATCCCATCAGGCCCCTAGGACAAACTTAAGTGTGGGTCCATTGTCTAATTTGTGTGTGAAAAGGTTTGGGAACCACTGCAATAGAAGATACAGGATTTAAATGTCGCCAGCCTGTGTATATTGCACTCCCTGCACCACAGTAAAACCAGACTCATAGCTAGTGGAAAAAGAGTGCTGCTGACGCAAATCACGTTTCCTGTCATAAATAAACTCAAGGATTAGTGCTAAAAGTGCAGCGAGAAACCCTGCTCTCCTATGATATTCCACCTCCTGCACCAGGCCAAGCCATCTATCTCTCCGTCTTCAGTCTCCACAACAGTCTGCTGCAATGGAAAACTGCTTTAATTATAAATGTGTGCCTGTTAATATGTGTGTAAGGTAGGCAGCTTTGTGTGTGTGTGTGTGTGTGTGTGTGTGTGTGTGTGTGAGTGTGATGGCCACAGGATGTGTTATTGTCTTAGGGGCAGAAGTTCTTCCTGTTTATCATGGTGCTGCTTCCTTCCTTCCTCACATTTTCCAGCCGTTGGAAGACGAGGAGGTATCAGTCAAACCCTCTGCTTTGTAACCTCTCCTAGTTCCCTCTTATTGCCTTCTTGCTCCTTCCTGACCCTGGACACAAATAATAAAAAAATAAAGGAGCACTAAGCAAGTTGAGGATGTGAACCGAAGGGATTGTTAAATCCATCTTTCAGTTATTGTCAGTCTCTGTCAGTCTTGCATGTATTCGTTGCCCCATCACGTGGTGAGGGTCAACATGACATTCATTCTGAGGCTGTCATCATGCATTCACATGGAAAAACAGCTGAAAGCTAAAAAACAGACAAGCAACGTGAAGCTAATCTTACTCAGGGGCTGTGGGACTCTAAGTGACTAAGCACGCACATTTATATATATATATATATATATATATATATATCCCACTACTGATCTGGTAGAATGCTCTGTGACGTTGTTACCTTGGTTCTCTGAGTGAAGAGATGCTCAGAGACCCCCTACAGATCTGGGATCTGATATTTGAGAGATCAGAGAGAGATCATTGAGCCAGTGTGTCCTAAAGAACTACCCATGTACCTGACCTCAGGGGGATCATCCCCGTACATATGGCATGTGTAATGGTGGAGAGATAGTCTCTATGTTCTGGGTAATGTCAATTCAACAGTGTTGAGCTGTGTATACATAAGATGTATGTTATATATATGTATAACATATATGTATATATGTTTCCATATATGGATCAATGTCAAAGATGGCTTTAACTTTTTTTCTTTAAAGTTATTTGTTTGTTTTCCTCCTAGTATCACCTCATTGCAGCTGAGGCGAGTTTTGGTGTGCCCCCTGGTGGGATGAGAGGCTGCTATCACATTAGAAACCGATGTCAATGTGTACCCGGTGTATATAACATGCATAAATGATTTAATAAGATTGAAAAGATTCTGAGAGACCTAAGAACAAAGTATAAATAAAATAAAATATAACAGGGTAGGTGTAGAACCTACCCGCTTTCAGTCAGTTTTGATTAGAAATGAGTTAAGATGACCCTCTATGAATTAAGGTGACACTTACCATTTATGTTACGTATGTGATGTGTATCTATGTGATCGAAATGAACTAAACTAAACTAAAATCTAGGAATAATAACAAAAGAAAACTATTTTTAATAAGAAAAAGCCTTGATAGTGATATGATTGTTTTTTTTTCTGCCTCCAGCTGCTAAGAGTCCCTGTTCTCCGACGGAGAGGAGGGTGAGCCGCAGCACCCAGTCCTATGGCTCCTTCACCATCACCCCATTCACCACCAGCAAGGAGAACCTCCCAGTACTCAACACACGCATCATCTGCCCTGGTAAACACCTTAACATGGTGCATCCATTATAGGATTATATAAAGCTTTGTTGCAGCCACAGGTCCATATTACACATCATGCAGTAGAAAAAGGAGATTCAAACACACTAAATAATTCCATATTCGCCTGTAGGATATACAGGCTATTGCACCAATGTCGTCTTAATCTAGAAGTGTATCTATAACAGCTTTTCAGAGGACTGACTAGGGCTACAACTACATGGTTCTCTATAAATGTGACGAGTGATTAATCTGACACATTTCAAATAAACACTTTTCTAGTGTTGACAAATACAAAATATATACCGTACTTAAAGTGTAAAATTTACAATTAAAAAAAAAAGATGAATACAAGGTAACTACAAGTAGGGTTCTAACATTAAGTTAGTCTAGCTCCACGACGTTCCACTTCTGGGATTGCTTTAAATCACTTTAAATTCAGCTTAAAAAAAGCATTAAAAATGACGGAGAGCAGGGCTGCACAATATATCGTTTTTTTATTGTCGTCACAATATCAACTGGCGACCCATGTACACATTACGAAAGGCTGCGATGTATCGGGGTGGTGATGGCGCTGCATACATCAACCAATGTGCCCCTGAGCAAGACGCTTAACCCCTAGTAGCTCCAGAGGCGTGCAGCCTCTGACATATTTAGCAATTGTAAGTCGCTTTGGATAAAAGCTAAATGACATGTAATGTAATGTGATAGACACAAAATGTTGGTTTTTGTGTTAGTTGAAAGAAAATATAAGTAGAAAACTGCACACTAAAATGTAACGTGTCATTCTTTTTAGCGCTGCCTTAATTTGATATTAAATCAAATAGAATATTATTTCAATTTGTTCAACAAAACAATGTCGGAAATGATTTTCTTTTATTTGTTTTAGGTCAACAAGCTAATTGTTGTATTGTAGAAATGCAGAACTGAGTACACTTTTAACGCATTTCTGTCTCATATCGTGCGGCCCTAACTAAGACCACCGACCCTAAGGGAAACACACAAGGACAGGGTCACCTGGACATTTCGTTTGGGCCTTGCGTACCAAATGTGTGTGTGTGTTTGTGTGCAGGCTTGAGGGCAGGTCTGGCTGCCTCCATCGCTGGCAGCTCCATCATTAGCAAGATGCTGCTGGCTAACATCGACCCCTTTGGCGCCACACCCTTCATCGACCCCGACCTGGACTCACTGTAAGAGCCGTTTGTGTTGGTGTCTCCTCCCATCTCTCTCGTCGTGTGTAAATCTATACATCCACATCCCTGTGTCTCTGTCTCGTTCTCTGTGTGTCCTCAATATATTTGGTGTATAGTGACTGCTTGTTTGCTTGCGTGGCGTTTTTTTTTCCACCCAGAGAGGGCTACATGGAGAAGTGTGTGATGAACAACTACTTTGGCATCGGCCTGGATGCCAAGATCTCGCTGGAGTTCAACAACAAGCGAGAGGAGCATCCAGAGAAATGCAGGTGAGACACATTTCTCTCATCCTCAGGCATCTCTCAGCCTATCAAGCAATAGTGTCATTGGCAAACAGCCATCAAGGGAATGTTGTTTTTTTAATCATTGAAAATCAGTGACCATTGCCTACCTTTGCATTTACAACGTTTTTCTTATCAATCAAGCTATATTAATATAGCACATTTCAAACATAACAAAATGCAATTCAAAGTGCTGTGCAGTGATTGTAAAACAGCCGACAAAAACAGAGATAAAATAGTCGATTTAGAGACTAATACTATGCATTCTTGAAGACAAGTAATACGCTTAAGAATGGGAATATTTGTTACATTTTCCATCGGCAGTCCAGTATGTTCTTGATACTCCAGAATAAAAAGACTTAACATCTAAAATGTGTAGTTGCACGTCAACTTTATGTTTCATAAGTGAAATTGTTCTTTTTAAAGGTGCTCTAAGCAATGTCACGCGTGTTTTAGGCTACAACATCTCCTCACTAGAGCCCGACCGATATATCAGCGGGCCGATATTATCTTGTTATATTATATTAGGCATTTCCCGATCTACCGGCATCGGCATTTATAATGGCCGATTTAAAAAAACCCCAAAAAAAACACATACGGTGTGCCAGCGTTCCAGCCAATAGCCGACAAGAAGGATTTGGGGGTGGGGTTGGGGGCACAGAAGGGAGGGGGAGGGGACGGGATGAGGAGGAGGGAGGGTCACCCAACATCGCTTAGAGCACCTTTAAAGTAAATTATATGGCTTAATTTGATCCCACAGTGTTGCACTTGCTTTTTTTTTTACATTTCATTACATTACAAATAATTGTAAAGCAAAATTATTGCACATCATAAATTATGAACAGTTGTGAAGTGCTCTTGAAGATGAATCTTTTTTTCTGTCTCGGTCTTGACTGTCTTGTATTTGGACTTGGTCTTGACTTAGACTTGAACCTTTTTAGACTCGGTGTTGACTTGGTCTTGACTTGGTCTTGACTAGTCCTGGTCTTGGACTGGACAAAGGTGGACTTGACTACAGCCCTGGTGCATATTCATCCTCAGAAACTACATATATTTTGATTAGGCTGATATTTGCTTTTTTTGTGTTTTGACTTTTATAAAAGAAAACCTAATCCCTGTAGGCTATAATCCACTAGTAATGCTCATAAACCATTGTAATAAGTGAGAAACGCTTACTGGCGTCTGTGTGGTTTATAGCTGCACCCCTTCCATCTATCTGTCCGCTGGTAAACAACTGTTCTTTTTAAGGTTTTTATGGTCCTTTCAGCAAATTTCACGACCCTTTTCCTTTTTCACTACACTGTTAATCTCACTCTCGGTTCCCTCTGTTACACAGGAGTCGCACCAAGAACATGATGTGGTACGGTGTTTTGGGCACAAAGGAGCTTCTGCAGAGAACCTACAAGAACCTGGAGCAGAAGGTCCAGCTAGAGGTGAAAAAGGGAAAACGCATACATTTAAAAAAAAAATTTTTGCATGCTCAGGTTTTACTTTGAAACTTTAGAAAAACATCCCCTGGAAATTCTATAGACCCAGGCAGCCAAAGACCGCACCAATCAGCAAGCAGCAGGGAGGGATTTTGAAGAGGAGATGAATTCTCAACCCTCTTGAAACCTTATTTAATCCTAAGTGTTGCAGATGTAGGGCGAGGCATGAGTCTGCAACCGCACAGCCTATTTTTCACCTCAAATTTATTCAAAACTGATTCAGGAGAAACAATCTTTCCAGAAAAGCTGTCACGCTTCTCAAGTCTGAAAATCATCATTTATCCTCATAGTCATTTATATCCAGTTAGTGTGTTAGCTATAGTAGATGGCGGTCAGCACACCCCCAGTTTTAAGAAGCAAAAAATCAATATAAGTTTATGGACACTATATTTAGAGTAACTTCAGCGATTTACCTTGCTGTCAGACAGCTCTTTACGGCGGGGAACTGAAGCTGTTATCTCTGCTGTCTTCAAAGCCTCCAGACTCCTTTTGACTTGTTTGATAGTTTTGTTAGTTTCTAACTGTTTAAAACACCAAAGTCACACAATAACACTAACTAACTAACCGATGGAGACAGCGGTTCTGTTCCGTGTTCTGCGAGGTCAAATGTTTTTATCAAAGGAGTCTGAGAGCAGAGAAACATATGACAGCATCAGTTTCACATTGTAACGGCTGGCTGTCGGTGGATAAGCACCTCGTACAGCCCCACTTCCAAAATTACAAACTATTTTTATCTCCATTCATTAATCAGATTCCTAAAAAAAAACAAAGGTAGTAAGATATAATGCATTTATTGTTTCTGAAACCTTCTTCTAGCATCCTTAGATACATATTCTATCCCTGCTCCCTTCCCATACTGGTCTGCTGAGTTATTGTTTGTCTTTCCCAGTGTGACGGCCAGTACATCCCCCTGCCCAGCCTTCAGGGGATCGCAGTGTTAAACATTCCCAGCTACGCAGGCGGGACCAACTTCTGGGGCGGCACCAAGGAGGATGATGTGAGTGCATTTACAGAACACCAGATGAACTCTGTGTAATGTTCCATTTCCTTAGGTACCGTAGGCGACTCCGATCACCTTTGGACGAGGAGAAAGGGTGTTTTATTCCAGCAATGGGCCGGACCACTGGATCAACGCCCCAACTCTCTCTCTGTTGTGTTAGACTATGTTGTTAAAAATGAAAAGGCCGCCTGGATCCTGGTTTAACATCAGCCAGTTGGACTGGAGGTGCAGGGAGAGAGATGGTTCGAGAGATATTTGTGCTTGTTTGTTTAAGGCCCAGAGCTGGGCTGCTGAGGGATGAGAGTCACACACACACACACACACACACACACACACACACACACACTCACAACCCTCGGTGAGCCCCTGCAGAGGTTACCCTTGGACACACATGCAGTATGTGCATTTGGCATTATGTAACTGTTTTGTTGGAGAGGAGGAAGAAGGGAGAGGACATTTAGTCAAAACTTAGTCATTGCACACACACACACACACACACACAAAAAATCCAAGTTTTCTCTGAATAGATGAATAGCTCTACCTGTTTTGTCTTCAAACACTTTGACACATTGCATCTAATCTCTGATAGTTTACATGAAAATACACATCATTGGTACCAAATACTGATGATAAAGGGAAATATCTTACTTATGTCACTCATAAACATGTTACCACCAGTACAGAACGTTTAGCTTGAATGTGTTTTGGTTTCCATCTAGTGTCCTAAGGCACACATGACAACACTAATCATGTTGTTTGACTGGGACAGATGCTGACTCACGGCCAGTTTGCTGGCAGAGATCAATACCAGACTTGTTTGGCCTTTCACAAACAATTCATTTTCACATTCAGCGCAAATGTCTCCTTTGAGGCAGATTTTTTCAAAATATACAGATATTGAAGAATGATAGAGATATGGGCTCCCAAATGCTCGCTGTCGCAATAACATAAAAGGATGTTCGCTGGTAATATTTTATAGTTTTCTTATTGTTAACAAATGAATCAACCCTGCCTTTCCCGTCGAGCCAACGCCATTATTGGCTATTAGGAAATTGCTTATACTTTTCTAAAATGTACATCGTCAGTAAGAAGAAAATAATTTGGTAGTATTGAGTATTGAGAGACAGTTGAACACATAATGAAGAATATAGAACAACACTAGATTTAAATGACAGTACACAGTCGATAGATGCAACATGGTAGCACACATACAGGTTCTGAATGTCGTCATTGTGTCGTGCAGATCTTCTGTGCCCCATCGTTTGATGATAAGATCCTAGAAGTCGTGGCTGTGTTTGGGAGCATGCAGATGGCTGTGTCCAGAGTCATCAAACTGCAACACCACCGCATAGCACAGGTGAGAAAAACACACACTCACAACAAGATGAAGAGAAACACACATAAGAAGCACATCTAACTGAAACCTTTTCTGCCCAACATCAGTGTCGAACAGTGAAGATTACTATCCTGGGCGATGAGGGGGTTCCCATTCAGGTAGACGGTGAGGCCTGGATCCAACCGCCTGGAGTCATCAAGATCCAGCACAAGAACAGGGCTCAGATGCTCACCAGAGACCGGGTGAGGAAGAGGGCCGGAGGGAAAGGGGGGCCAGGCTTTGAAGCAAATTGAACATACCACCCAAACATGTACTTTTAACTCCCAGCCCATCATGTGAGGCCTTCTGGCCCAAAATTACTTGTCTGTAAATCAGTAGATTCTATATTTTGAGCATCACAACCACTGCAAATTAACTTGTTTCACTATCAGAATTTGATCTATTCGGTCCAATGACATTTGGAAAGTCTGAAAGAGCCGCACGAATAAATCATTAAATCCCTATTCAAGTAAGCTGAGCGCTAAACCGAAAGTAGCCGACTCGGGCCAGTGAAGGTCTGCAGTGCGCCTGCTTTGTGGGCCCCATAGTGCGAAAGCAGCCATCAGGTCATTCAGGTCAGCAAGTCCTTTGTGGCTCCATGAAGGCTTCATGCACCAATGAGCAACTCTCATACGAATGAACGGTGATGATCTGGTTCTTATTGTACATCCATGAGTGAGGCTCAGTGAACATCAGCAGGTGTCTGGAAAGTTTGGAGAATAAAATGAACATGAGTAACAAGTTTGGGTTTACATGCTGAGAATGGACAACGCTTTACAAGAATTACTTCAAATGATATGTATTCATCTTTTGATTTTTCCTGCAGGCGTTTGAGAACACGTTGAAGTCATGGGAGGACAAGTTGAAGTATGATAAGCCTCCTTTGCGGCCTCACCTCTACTCACAGCAGTCTGTGGATCTGGCGACGGAAGAGGAGGCCGCCCTGGTGCAGATGTGCGCCCGAGCCGCTGAGGAGCTCATTACAAGGTGTGAATAGCAGGTCCACACGCTTTACAGATATGTAAATATCCAGGAAATCACCATTTTCTCTGACATGTGCTCTGTCCAATGGCAGGATATGTGAGGCTGCGAAGACCAATGGGCTTTTAGAGCAAGAGCTGGCTCATGCTGTTAACGCCTCGTCTCACGCCATCAACAAAACACACCCCAAGTTCCCAGAGGTCTGCTATCAACACGCATCACACAACATATGGACGTTTTCAGTCAGGTTGCTGTCATCTGCAGCATTTTAGAGTTGAAGACAAGTTTAAACCCAACAGGTTTCCTAAACCTGTGAATGCTGTGTCTAAATAATCAGCAGTTTGTGTTTGAACACAGTTTAGGTGTATATATTTTAAAACAGTAATATCTTTCTCAATGCATAGTGTTACAGGTTAATGCTTTAAAAGGTGTCCTTTACTTTTCAAAGAGAGTTCTTCATAACCTGACAATCTGAAATGACAAACAAACCATTTCAACCAGTTTTGACCTGAAGCGAAGCTATTTCAATGCTCCAAATAACAAACACCTTCCAGTATTGTCATATAAAGTATGCTTGCCCTGCTGTGTATGTTGTGGGGTGTGTGAGATGAGACTATATAACTGCTGTGTCCCGTTTCCAGAGTCTGACCAGAAACACAGCTATAGAGGTGGCCAGCACTGTCAAGGCTCTGTACAACGAGACCGAGTCTCTGCTGTTGGGCCGAGTCTCTCTGGTGAGTTACTATGGAGAATTTAACCTAGCGCCTGTGAGCGGAAAAACCACCCTTGCAACAGGAAGTAACGCGTGATAACAGGTCTCGCGATGTGACAAATTGCATCAAGGCACTGCACACATACTGTACGCCCATTCAGGAACTGGCTAACAAGGTAGCGACGGAGTTTTTCACACTATTGTCATGGCGAGAGTTTGTTCCTGAGACAGAATCAGGTCTGAAACCAAGTTCATTTTCTCCTCCTCTTGCGGTGGCGAAACCCATGTGACACACACACAGGAAATTACTCGGGATCTCTTGGTTATAAACTGTCTCTGGTACAAATTAGCTGTATTGGCATCACTTCCGGTACGCCAGCACAGGAATGTTGCCACCGAAACCAGACAACACAACTCTAGTGTACTGAGAAATACAAGAGCTTTCCCAGGCGGTGATAGATACTCAGCATTGCAGTAACTTGTTTAGCAGGGTCTTGAATGTAACAGACATTCATTTATGTTAAATCTCTAGCTTTAATGTCTCGATGATACTGTGGCCTTAAAGGATAATTCAGGTTTATGGTTAAGATATTGTTGCGTGTGATCTCAACTTGTGTTTTCCCCCTTTTGCAGCAATTGGACCAGCCAGAGGAGGACCAGCTGTCCAGTGCTCTGCAGAGTCTGGAGTTGGAACTGGGCAAACTGGGAGAAGTCCCCTGGCTCTACCATATACTGCAGCCCAATGATGAGGAGGTAAGCAACCTCGGCAAAGACTGACACACATACAGTGGTCTGCAAAAGTTTGGGCAACCTTGTTAATTTCCATGATTTTCCTTCATAAATCGTTGGTTCTTAGGATAAAAAAAATCAATTAAATATAGCATATAGGAGACAAACACAGTGATATTTGAGAAGTGAAACGAAGTTTATACAATTTACAGGAAGTGTACAATAATTGTTTGAACAAAATTACGCATGTGCATAAATTTGGCCACTGTTGTCATTTTACTGATTTCAAAATCTTTAGAACTAATTATTGGAACTCAAAATTGGTTTGGGAAGCTCAGTGACCCTTGACCTACATACACAGGTGAACCCAATTATGAGAGAGTATTTAAGGGGGGGCAATTGTAAGTTTCCCTCCTCTGTGAATCTTCTCTCTGAAGAGTAGCGACATGGGAGTCTCAAAAGAACTGTCACATGAACTGAAAACAAAGATTGTTCACCATCATGAATTAGGGGAAGGATACCGAAAGCTGTCTAAGAGATATCAGTTGTCTGTTTCGACAGTTAGGAGCATAGTCAGGAAATGGAAGACCACAGGCACAGTTCCAGTTAAGGCTCGAAGTGGCAGACCAAGGAAAATCACGGATAAACAGAAGCGAAGAATGGTTAGAACAGTCAAAGTCGACCCACAGGCCAGCACCAAAGACATACAGCATGATCTCGCTGCAGATGGAGTCATTGTGCATCGTACAACTGTTGGAGATGCTGTACGCAAGAGTGATGCGGAGGAAGCCTTTTCTCCGCCCACATCACAAACAAAGCCGCTTGAGGTATGCTAAAGCACATTCGGACAAGCCGGCTTCCTTTTGGAATAAGGTGCTGTGGACTGATGAAACTAAAATTTAGTTATTTGGACATACATGGAGGAAAAACAACACAGCATTCCTAGAAAAACAGCTGCTGCCTACAGTAAGGTGTGGTGGTGGTTCCATCCTGCTGTGGGCCTGCGTGGCCAGTGCAGGGACTGGGAATCTTGTTAAAGCTGAGGGACACGTGGATTCCACCAAATATCAGCAGATTCTGGAGACCAATGTCCAGGAATCAGTGACAAGGCTGAAGCTGCGCCGGGGCTGGATCTTTCAACAGAACAATGACCCTAAACACTGCTCAAAATCTACTAAGGCATTCATGCAGAGGAACAAGTACAACGTTCTGGAATGGCCATCTCAGTCCCCAGACCTGAATATTATTGAAAATCTGTGGTGTGACTTAAAGAGAGCTGTCCATGCTCGGAAACCATCAAACCTGAATGAATTAGAGGTGTTTTGTAGAGAGGAATGGTCCAAAATACCTCCAACCAGAATCCAGACTCTCATAGGAAGCTATAGGAAGCTGTTATTTCTGCAAAAGGGGGATCTACTAAATATCGAGTTATTTTGTTTGATTGTGGTGCCCAAATTTATGCACATGCCTAATTTTGTTCAAACAATTATTGCACACTTCCTGTAAATTGTATAAACTTCGTTTCACTTCTCAAATATCACTGTGTTTGTCTCCTATATGATATATATAACTGATTTTTTTATCCTAAGAACCAACGATTTATGAAGGAAAATCATGGAAATTAACAAGGTTGCCCAAACTTTTGCAGACCACTGTATGAACATGTGCATAACACTGAGTATGTTTACATGCACTCTATTATTCCTAATATGACAATATTCCAAATTTGATACAGGTCATGTAAATAAATAAATAATGAATATTGGATATTCCGAATAAGGCCTTTTTCGGATTTTAGCCATTTCTGATTAAGATGTGGGATATCCTAGGTATTATTCAGGTTTTAGAGGCATTATTTGGACATGTATACAGGGCATTCAGAATATGCGTCTCAATAGCGCAGTTTTTGGCAGTTTAGGGCCTGTTTAAGGCTTACAGTCAGCTCTGTGTTTGGCTATGGTTGTTGTACACAAACCAACCAGCCAACAGTTCAAGTGAGTCTGGCTGCGGTAGAGATGCTTGCTTGAAAAAAAAAAAAAAAACACACACACAGCTACTTTTAAACATTACAAAAGACTTGAATATCAACAGGTTTTTGGATATGCACAACACATCGCAATGGTGGCCTTTTCAAAAAGGTGGCTGCACGCTGTGTTTGCACAGTCCAACAAGTTTGCCCCAGTCAGAAAACTTTGAAAAGATCTTGCTTGGAAAACAGGAATATTAGTGGAATATTGACTTTCTTTAGCCATGTAAACAGCTTAGTGGAAATATTGTCTTTTTCGGAATAAGGGTAAAAACCGGTGTGTATGTAAACATAGTCCTGCACATCATGACTAAGAACCACACACATACTGTACGTCTTCAGTGTAACATGGCTCCAGCCAGTAACGGGAGAGTTGACTAGCTAAATGAAAGGCTATAGGTTGACTGTGCTTGTGTACCAGGACCCCTCTCTGGGTTACGGCAAGAGGAACAGTCGCAGCAGCATGTTTCGCATAGTGCCCAAGTTCAAGAAGGAGAAGGCAGCCAAGAAGACGAGCCCTCAGTCAGGTAGGGCTGTGCCCACACTTTATTTTCCTCAGCAGGGAACAGACTGGACAGACAGGATGGGGAACCAATCAGGGTCTGTCTCATCTGCAGACTCGGTACACCTCAAAATCTTTTGTTACTGCCTTTTATTTGAAAGGATGGTAGCATTAAATCCAAATGCACTGAATGACAAACTCAAATATTGCTCCAATAATTCTACATAAGAGGCGAAGCAAGATTGGATTTGTCAATCATAGTGGAGCGTTTAACTTTGTATGAGATAGTATGGATGTTGTTTTTGGTTGAATACATGAGTCACAATTATTTTTATACTTCCACAATATGAAAACGAGGAGGATTAGCAGAAAGTGCTACCATCCTTCATTCATTCATTCATTCATTCATTCATTCATTCATTCATTCATTCAAAAAACTGACTACTGTGTTTCAACTTAACAGACAAAATAAACTTGGTTCTTCCAACAGTGGTCATGGTTACCGTTCACTGCCATCATATTACAATACAGGCATAAAGGTATTATTTCATTATAATCCACTGTCTGAACCACGAAGGACGAGTGTGTGTTTGAGGTGGTATATCCCACAGTCTGACCCTAACCATCAACCCCTCCCCCCCTTCCATTACCATGCTCTCATCCAGCTGTCGACATGGCTTCAGAAGGTGCAAAGTCAGGAAGAACAAGGCTGCGCCGAGGGGAAAAAGCCTGCAGGGATCCAATATTTCATTTGAAAATGAACCAGTCAGAAATCAAATCACTTCTGCTGCAAATTCAAAATTTAAAACGTTGCGGACAAAAAAGTCAACGTCACATTTCTAGGTGACCAAACAGTACACGCTAGCTCGATGTTGCTGCACACTTGGGTATTTTTTAGTATATCTTCAGCAGTCAGATCAGGTTTAAGATCCCTTGCTCTCATCATGGGCTGGTTTCTTGATTAGTTGAGCTGTATTTCCTGCAGACCGCACAGGCTCCTGCCTCCCTTCACCTCTTACTTTCTCTCTGTGTGTTCTGGTATTGGTGGGTGATATGCATGCCCCCAGTCCCTTCCCTGGAACGACCACGTCCGCTGCCTTGTTTTGACCAACCTTTTGGCCTTTGTCAAGCTCCTACCTCCTCCGCCAGCTGCTGCCACTGCTCTCCCTCTTCCCTTCCTCTCCAGCGCTTTACCTCCATTTTTATTCTATCTTTCCATTCAGTGATTTACCACAAATTGTGCCCATTTGTGTGGTTGTGTGTATAATGACATATTTATATTTACATATATACTGTATGTGCCACGAGAGAAAGAGAGAGGAAAGAGAACGTGAATGGAACAAGCAGTTGAGGAAAATTGAGAGTGAAAGCCTGCCGTGTGTGGCAGTGAGTGTGTGGATACCCGGTAGGCGCCCTGAGCCTCTCTCTGCTCTGCTGTGTGTGTTTGTGTGTGTTTGTGTGTGTGTGTGCATATGTGTGTGTGTCTGTGTGTGTGTCTGTGTGTGTAGTGGAGAGATGGGGCACAGAGGAGGTGGGCATCTGGCTGGAACAGCTGAGTCTGGGGGAGTACAGAGACACCTTCATCCGACACGACATCCGAGGCTCGGAGCTTCTGCACTTGGAGAGGAGGGACCTGAAGGTACACACACACACACACACACACACACACACACACACACACACCTGTTAAATGAATCTGTGTGAGCCCTCTCATCCAACCAACAATCAACTCTTTCTCTCTGTCTACTGTATTTCTTTGCTCTTCAACCTGTTAGATGTCTCCCTGTTGTGCTGCGCTGCATTGCTCTGCTTGGCTTCTACTGTCTGATCGTTGCTTGGTGACAGAAAGAGACTAACACTGTGTAACATCTGCTGAAGAGGAGAAGCCTACAGGGCGGGGATGGGGATGGGGATGGGGTTGGGAATGGGATAGACAAAAACTGGCAGTGAGTTTAGATGTGACATTGTGTGGAGACCTTCCCGTGGCGTTTACATCATTACACTGTCAAAAAAAAAAGGTACAAATCAGGACCTTTAAGGAACCAAAGCTTGTCACTGGGGTGGTACCCTCAAAGGGACATTGTTGGACCTTGAATAAGAGGATCACATTTGGACCTTAGCTGTTTGCAGGGCTGTAGTACTCGAGTCCGGTCTTGGACTCGAGTCCGGGACTCAAGACCATTTTTCTATGGTCTTGGACTTGTCTCGGACTCGCTAGTATTTGGACTCGGACTTGTCTCGGTCTCGGCCACTGGTCTTGCCAAATATGGCTTCTGGTCTGGACCGAGTCCAGGTGTCTTTATTATGTTGATAATAATATTGGAGGGAAAGTGAAACCCAAAATGATTGTCTTGATACTGTCATGCATAAGACCTTTATTCTGTCCTGGACTCGGTCTCGAACCTCTTTGGACTCGGTCTTGACTTGGACTCAACTAGTCCTGGTCTTGGACTTGTCTTGGACTCGACTAAGGTGGTCCTGACTACAGCCCTGCCTGTTTGTACCTTCTAAGGGACAATATTATACCTTTGAGGATCAATAATGTACCTTAAAGGTACAAATATGTACCTTACACCTCAGAAAGTACATACTGTACAATGGAAGGTGCATAAATGTACCTTCAAGATACATTTTTGTACTTTTAAGGGAACATTTGCTAAGTTTGTACCTTAGGGAACAAAAATGGACCTGTATTGTACCTCTTCTTGACAGTGTACATTACAATTAAATTTTTCATTCAGACACGGTCACTTACATTTATTGTTATCTGTTGGACGTTTCTTGGACGCCGTCATCCTCAAAATGAAGGTGTCATGCAAACACCAGCTCTCCTGCTGTGCTCCTAAAGGGAGAACAAACAAACACTGAAGTGAAAACAACATTCTTATGAAACTTTCATTAACAGATATAAGAGCCTGACCAAGCCTGGAGTATGATGCTGATCCCAATATCACTATTTGTGAGATAAAGAACATGATTACAAGAACATTCTTAACAATGCATATTAAAAACAAACGTATTTGGATAATTATCTCTTAGATTTGGTCATTAAAATATTTTGACCAATACTAAGCATTTTACAGTTAAAGAATAAATGTGTCAGTGCTCTCTGGTGGACAAATTATGTAATGGAGACATCATTTTCTAAATAAAAAATAATGTTACCTGCAGGCCCCCGTAGCTTCTAATACAGGCTTGGAAATGGAGGCGGTTGATGCATCGACTGTAAACATGGAGCCCAAACTTCTGGATTGATTCCCGGCAGCTGGCGGCAGTACAGCCGGTTGGCGGATGGGACACGGGCCAAACTAAAAAATCTAAATACATGTCAAATAACATTTTCCCAAGGATGGTTTCTGTCGTTTTAGGTAGTTCTGATTACGCTGACGTTTGTTCAAACATTCATTTTCCTGACCAGTTTGGTTTTAAATTGTTATTTGATGATTTGATGATCATGATTGACAGCTGTGATTGAGTTAAAAATTGGTCTGGTGGGTGTATAGGTATAGACTGTAGTATAGACAGTGGGAGGAAGTCTTTAAAATCAGCACAATTATCTATATTGGTAATTCAGTGGAGAAATGGGAACTTTGGTTCCATGACTGACCTCGGGAAGCCCTGTCCGCTGCTGGCCTGCTTGGACCAGGTTGGACCAGGTTTGCAGCGTAGTGTGCACAACTGTTCTGTGATACTTCATTGCAGGAGCCATCAACCCCTTCCGAGCTCACTCAATCCACTTTGACAGCTGACCACAGAAAGATTCATTCTGTTTAAATGGCAATGGAAAATATGTGTGATCTATTCCTCACAGCATCTCAGCAACAGCAGCTAGCATGCTAGCCAGCTAGCAACAGCAGCTAGCATGCTAGCCTCCCCTTTCAGCTGACAGCGGACATTTTGACTCGTCAGTAAAAAAAAAAGCACGGGTGTTACTAATAACTTTTTTTATCTCTTTATTTATGATTCAAAGGATTATGACAAGGTACAAAAACATACTGAAAATATTTAGTCAAATTATTCCCAGTCCCCAACCCTGCCCCAAAATGTAGGTCCTCGACAAAGAAATAAATAAACATTAACATTATTAATGCGTCAAGTAGAGTTAGGAGGTCCACACACACAATGTTTACACTGTATCAACCATTTCCACATTATTGTTTAACCCAGTGTCCATATTATTATAGGACTACAACATGTTTCAAATCTTAGTTATAGCCTACCATGTTAAGGTCAGTTTTACAAAAGAAACGAAAGATTAGGAGAAAGTAATAAGTACAAAATGTATGAGTCCTGGTGGTCTAAGTAAGAGATAGAGATCCAGATTATGTATTATTATTATGAGTAGTCGTTAAGACTAAGAAAAGTCCATTTATTATGAGGCCCGAGATATCTTAAAATTTATCAGGGGAACCCCTCATGTCGAATTTAACCTTCTCAAGGCCTTCAGAGGAATAGCATGAGATCTTTGATCCATGGAGCAACTGGGGGTGTGTTACTAATAACTTTAACAATAGCTCTGTACTGTTCAGGGACACGTTCAATCTCAAACCCCCCCTCCCCCTTTTCAGCTTAAGGACCGCGTTGCTACATGTTGTCGGGGCTGAACATGGCCCCGGTGTTTCATTCATTTTATTATTTTTACTGTCCTTTTTCCTACTGTGAAATGTCAACATGTCATTCATAAAAATAAAAAACTACATAAAAGGCTGGTTTGTAATCCACTGTCTGAACCACGAAGGACGAGTGTGTGTTTGAGGTGGTATATCCCACAGTCTGACCCTAACCATCAACCCCCCCCTCCATTACCATGTTCTCATCCAGCTGTCGACATGGCTTCAGAAGGTGCAAAGTCAGGAAGAACAAGGCCTGCAGGGATCGAATATTTCATTTGAAAATTAACCAGTCAGAACAGTGTGTGTGTGTGTGTGTGTGTGTGTGTGTGTGTGTGTGTGTGTGTGTGTGTGTGTGTGTGTGGGGACCAGGTTTTACTACATTTGTGGGGACCAAAAACTGGAAATACAGTATACTTATGGGGTCCTGACAGCTTTGTGGGGACAAAATGCTGGTCCCCATAACGTTAAAGGGCTGTTTGAGGGTTAAGACCTGGTTTTAGGATCAGGGTTAGAATTAGGTTATGGTTAGGGTTAGGGTAAGGGTTAAGACCTGGTTTTAGGATCAAGGTTAGAATTAGGTTATGGTTAGGGTTAGGGTTAGGCATTTAGTTGTGATGGTTAAGGTTACGGTAAGGGGCTAGGGAATGCATTATGTCAATGACTGGTCCCCATAAAGATAGTGAGACAAGACTGTGTGTGTGTGTGTGTGTGTGTGTGTGTGTGTGTGTGTGTATGTGTGTTTTTCTCACATTTCAGTTAGATGAGTGATTTCTGTTTACTTACAGTAAACTACACTCACCGGCCACTTTATTAGGTACCCCATGCTAGTAACGGGTTGGACCCCCTTTTGCCTTCAGAACTGCCTCAATTCTTCGTGGCATAGATTCAACAAGGTGCTGGAAGCATTCCTCAGGGAGTTTGGTCCATATTGACATGATTGCATCACACCGTTGCCGCAGATTTGTCGGCTGCACTTCCATGATGCGAATCTCCCGTTCCACCACATCCCAAAGATGCTCTATTGGATTGAGATCTGGTGACTGTGGAGGCCATTTGAGTACAGCGAACTCATTGTCATGTTCAAGAAACCAGTCTGAGATGATTCCAGCTTTATGACATGGCGCATTATCCTGCTGAAAGTAGCCATCAGAAGTTGGGTACATTGTGGTCATAAAGGGATGGACATGGTCAGCAACAATACTCAGGTAGGCTGTGGCGTTGCAACGATGGTCAATTGGTACCAAGGGGCCCAAAGAGTGCCAAGAAAATATTCCCCACACCATGACACCACCACCACCAGCCTGAACCGTTGATACAAGGCAGGATGGATCCATGCTTTCATGTTGTAGACGCCAAATTCTGACCCTACCATTCGAATGTCGCAGCAGAAATCGAGACTCATCAGACCAGGCAACGTTTTTCCAATCTTCTATTGTCCAATTTCGATGAGCTTGTGCAAATTGTAGCCTCAGTTTCCTGTTCTTAGCTGAAAGGAGTGGCACCCGGTGTGGTCTTCTGCTGCTGTAGCCCATCTGCCTCAAAGTTCGACGTACTGTGCGTTCAGAGATGCTCTTCTGCCCACCTTGGTTGTAACGGGTGGTAATTTGAGTCACTGTTGCCCTTCTATCAGCTCGAACCAGTCTGGCCATTCTCCTCTGACCTCTGGCATCAACAAGGCATTTCCGCCCACAGAACTGCCGCTCACTGGATGTTTTTTCTTTTTCGGACCATTCTCTGTAAACCCTAGAGATGGTTGTGCGTGAAAATCCCAGTAGATTAGCAGTTTCTGAAATACTCAGACCAGCCCTTCTGGCACCAACAATCATGCCACGTTCAAAGTCACTCAAATCACCTTTCTTCCCCATACTGATGCTCGGTTTGAACTGCAGGAGATTGTCTTGACCATGTCTACATGCCTAAATGCACTGAGTTGCCGCCATGTGATTGGCTGCTTAGAAATTAAGTGTTAACGAGCAGTTGGACAGGTGTACCTAATAAAGTGGCCGGTGAGTGTACGTTAAAGGAGGGGTGAAACGTACGGCCCTGGCTGCCACTAGAGGTCTCCGTTTCCCACTAATTGGTCTCGGTGTGTGTGTGTGTGTGTGTTTCTGTCACTGGGGGGACAGGGTGCTTCCACACCACTCTGTCGTACATTTAGCTCAAGTTTAAACCAGCTGGAAGAGAGCAGCAGCTCCTTGTTGTTTACCATTTCACTGGACGTATAGGCTGCCATTTTTAACAGTTGTAGTTTGGTTCGGTTGAATGTGACAAAAGGACTACAAATTGAGGGATCTTCTCTGTGTGTGTGTGTGTGTGTGTGTGTGTGTGTGCGTGTGTGTGTGTGTAAAATGCAGTTCCACAAATGCCTTTCCGATTCATTGAACAACTGGATTCACAAATGTTGGTTTGAAAGTTGTAAATGTTACAACGGTGTTCCCCATTGCTTTTCATTTATTTGCACATGTGTTTAATTTACTTTACAGATATCCTTATTTAGTTTTATTTATGGAACTTGTTTAATTTTGCAAATTCTTTGCGCAACTTTGCAAATATGTTCTCTGTATGCGTGAAATATGTTTTATATTCATAGGATTTGAATCTGCTCACACAAATCTTAAGTACGGAAGAGATTAGGGCCACTGGTGTTATTTGAGTTCTGACTTCAGACTGAATTCTGAGAATAAAGTCAGAAATTTAAATACATTTTTCACCAGTGGCCCTAATCCTCTTCTGTACTTAGACATATCTCCCCGTAGATTTAACCCTCATGTTGTCCTCATGTTGTCCTCATGTTGTCCTCATGTTGTCCTCATGTTGCCCTCATGTTGTCCTCATGTTGTCCTCATGTTGTCCTCATGTTACCCTCATGTTGTCTTCATGTTGCCTTCATGTTGTCTTCATGTTGTCTTCATGTTGCCCTCATGTTGTCCCCATGTTGCCCTCATGTTGTCCCCATGTTGCCCTCATGTTGTCCCCATGTTGCCCTCATGTTGTCCCCATGTTGCCCTCATGTTGTCCTCATGTTGTCCCCATGTTGCCCTCATGTTGTCCCCATGTTGTCCTCATGTTGTCTTCATGTTGTCCTCATGTTGCCCTCATGTTGTCCTCATGTTGTCCTCATGTTGTCTTCATGTTGTCCTCATGTTGCCCTCATGTTGTCCTCATGTTGTCCCCATGTTGTCCTCATGTTGTCCCCATGTTGTCCCCATGTTGTCCTCATGTTGTCTTCATGTTGTCCTCATGTTGTCCCCATGTTGTCCTCATGTTGTCCTCATGTTGTCCCCATGTTGTCCTCATGTTGTCCTATATCAATGTTCTTTTTAATTCCCCAAAATAACATGATTGATTCCACCCAACGCTCTTTGCCAAGTCCAAATCTCTACTTTCATTAATTTTGGGGCGTCTTATTCAATTTTATAGCATTTGAAAACAAAATGAAGTGTTTTTGAAATAGTATTAGTATTATATGTGTGTATATATAAAGTAGTATTGGTTTTAAATATAAATAGTATTGAGTAAAAGTTGACATATTCCAGTCTGTGATTATCATCAACATCCAATCCTTTAATTTTAGTCTCAATAATTCCTAATTTCTGCTTTTCTAACTCAAACATTAGGTATAATTTCCTATAAATGAGGTTTATTGAACATAAATTCCAAAAATAACTGTGAAACTAAAGTTAATAAGTCAGTGTTATGTACTTAAAAAAAAGTGACAAACATAGAAAAAAACATGTTGAAAAAAGGGACAAAACCATAAGAAAAAATTAGATAAAAAGGATCAACAAAATGTTGATTTTCAATTTTTTTTGGGGGGACGGGAAGACAACACAAGAGTTAAGATATTTCACTCAGAACCACAACTGTCGACCTCATGGGCGAGTTAGAGATAAAAGTCCAAGGATCAACCAACGTCTTTAGGGTTCAGGTTTCATGTGGGCACCATGGATCTCTGCACACACACACGCTCAATCCATCCAACACAACAGATGTTGAGATATTTCAGTCTGGCTGCCCTAAAGGCTCATGTGTGGTTATAAATACGGGACTTGGAATAGAAATATCTCGATGTGTCTTTAATGTGTTTATCTTCCTGTTTCTCCTTTAGGATCTGGGGATATCGAAAGTGGGTCATATGAAGAGAATTCTCCAGGGAACTAAGGACCTGGCAAAGGTGTCCATGGTTGACCTCTAACCGAAGCCGATGCTAGTTTGGGAGCACTGTAGGCGCTGAAGGAGAAGAGGATGGGTATTCAAGGAGAGCTGGATTAACAAGATACATAAGTGTGTTCGTTTGTGCTTTGGTGCCAAAATAACAGTCGGAAGAAAGCGGATGAAAATGCAAAAGGAAGTCATGGATCTTCACAAAAAAGAAAAGAAAAGAAGAAAGCCATTTCTAAGTTAATAACCATTCATAGCACACAATCAGGTATGCAACTACACTGTCAAAAAAAAAAAGTCCAAACCAGGACCTTTAAGGAACCAAAGCTTGTCCCTGGGGTGGTACCCTCAAAGGGACTTTGTTGTACCTTGAATAAGAGGATCACATTTGGACCTTAGCTGTTTGCAGGGCTGTAGTACTCGAGTCCGGTCTTGGACTCGAGTCCGGACTCTAGACCATTTTTCTATGGTCTCGGACTTGTCTCGGACTCGCTAGTATTTGGACTCGGACTTGTCTCGGTCTCGGCCACTGGTCTTGCCCAATATGGCTTCTGGTCTGGACCGAGTCCAGGTGTCTTTATTATGTTGATAATAATATTGGAGGGAAAGGGAAACCCAAAATGATCGTCTTGATACTGTCATGCATAAGACCTTTATTCTGTCCTGGACTCGGTCTCGAACCTCTTTGGACTCGGTCTTGGACTTGACTAAGGTGGTCCTGACTACAGCCCTGCCTGTCTGTACCTTCTAAGGGACAATATTAAACCTTTGAGGATCAATAATGTACCTTAAAGGTACAAATATGTACCTTACACCTCAGAAAGTACACACTGTACAACGGAAGGTGCAGAAATGTACCTTCAAGGTGCATTTTTGTACTTTTAAGGGAACATTTGCTAAGTTTGTACCTTAGGGAACAAAAATGGACCTGTATGGTACCTCTTTTTTTTGACAGAGTAACCATACAGTTGACGGTTGACTTGTTGTTTGATTTGTGGTAACTAACTAGTAGCAGTAACTAACTAGTAGCAGAAAACAGGATTTCCATGACATGAGGATGGGGTTAAGCTCCAGTTCAGTTGGGTGTGAGTGTGAACACGTGACATCACGGTGAAAGCAGGTTGTAGTGGCACTGCCGTTTCGGTGGAGTCGGAGAAGATAAAGTTGTGACATCACAGTCTCTCGTGGTAATCTGTAATGACGTGGCGTCTGGAAACAGTGGGAGGCCGTCGCATGCTACGCTTGCTCAAATTTCCGTGTGTTTAATTGCATGATTAGTGTCTTGATTTCTTCACGTGCGATAATAACACTCAGACAAGTTTCACATGACTTAAGTATTACGATGCCATTTGTTACTACTGAAAGCATCCCTTTTTTTGGGTCTAAATACAGCTTTTTGTTTTTCTAGATTTTATTTTTGTTCTGTTTTGTTTGCATGATAATGGCGTGTGTCAAAAGAGCCGTGCCATATTTTCAGTCATTTAGCATTTAGTCAATTTGCTTTACATGTTAAATTAGAAGTCACAAGAAGTATTTTTTATTTCTATCTTATTTTTTAAAGAAGACGCTGTTGTTGAGGTATAAATATATTGAATTAATATCTGTAAGTGGACATTCTCTCTGTGGATGTGAAGTGAATGTCCAAGAAAACACGATCGGCTGATGATGTTTATTAATTTATTAGCCAAGTAGGTTCTTAGCTGAAGGTAAACTTAAACTGTAGGCCTGTTGAGGTTTTTAAGGAACACTTAAAAGGCACTTTTTACTGCAAAATACTCATATCATGACATAGAATTAACAGTTCACCTCACTTTTTAACTTTTGGCAATTTAACACAGTATTTAACACTAATGGGAACAGCAGTTAGATATATGAGGTTTGAGTATATAATAGAGCAGTTGATCTGCAGCCTGCATAGCGTTGTTCAAGTGCAGCTTTTATTATTTCTTCAAATAACAAGTTGATAGAACACTACTTTTACTTAGTTTCTTTTAAGACTGGTGGCATTACAGGGTATATTTCTATAAGTGATGCTAAGTTTGTATATGTATATATATATGCACTGTATATACAGTATACCAGTGTATGCAAACAATGTTTGTAAGTGTTGTAGTCTAATGCATTTGTAGATTGCTGACATGGCATGCAGTGTCAACACATTAGATTGTGTATATTACACCATAACAATTGTGCATTGATGATTTTGTTCTAATCTCTTGTACATGATAACGCTGTTGTATTCTAATGATGGTGCAATATTTAATCTCTTGTTTTGATACTGTCTCTGCAGCTTTCCGACATGATGACTCTGTGTGTGTGTGGGGGGAGGTGTGGGGGGGGCTTAGATTAGATTTTAAAAAGTGAGGCTCAGACTGAGTTCTCTTAAGGACTTCAAAATTTCTTCCAACAGTTCATTAGTTTGTAGTTTTGCTCCTTCGTGCTTCCAAGATGACACACCGAAGTGTCGATGAATGAGTGGAATGGGCAGACGTGACTGTTAAGTGTGTTAAGCTGTAATGTGTATCACAATGTATTTGTGTGCATTTGGGTGTGTCTGCTACAACAGTGGCATGTTGTACCTTATCAGCAATTGTAAACTTACCATTGCTAACTGCTTTCATCATATCTGACTGTTTTCCCCCCTTTTGGAGAATAATTAGTTGCTATAGGTTGGTTTTAATTCTGGCTTTTCCACCTATAAGAGTAATATGCCTTCTGTTAAGAATTAGTTGAAAAGCCTACTTCTTTTTTTTTTTTGACTAAATATTGAGTGCTAAATATTAACATGCGCACAAGTTTTCATCTTTTGTCAAAGTATCCTAAATAATAATAGCATGTGAGGGAATCAGGGGCTGGCTCCACAGTGTATTGTCTCTAATATTCCACCAGAGGGCGATCCCGTACATCTCACCCTGCAGTCCCTGGCACACATTTTCAGACAGCACCGCTACACACTTGCTCATGCCGACAATCAGTAGTGTCAGGCTGCTGCATAGTGCAGTGTTGCTAATTGGCATGCAGAAAATCTATAAGCCTACCATTCAAACCCCATGCGACCCTTAGCCAAAGATGGGTTAGTTACTATAAACCACACATTTTGAAACATCAGATTCTAACCCCAGTCCAAGCTGAAGTTTTTTTAAGATTATTTGTTGGGCAATTTAGGTATTTATTTCTAAAGGACAGCTTAGAGTTGAAAGGGGAGAGAGGAGGGAATGACATGCAGCAAAGGGCCGCAGGTCGGGGTCGAACCTGCGGCCGCTGCCTCGAGGAGAAACCCTCTATATATGGGTGCCCACGATACCAGGTGATCTAACCAGAAGCTGTAGTCTAAGTTTGGCCTCACAGCTATTTAACCCTCTGACGTCTAAGGCCATTTTAATAATAACCAAATCCCAATGTGTGAAGAGATAATTTGGCCCTAAAACTGAAAAGTTGATTTTAAATATTTCTCCAGTCTCTTGTGAAATGACTGGGTTAAATAAATCTCTAAAATGAACTTTGGTTACATCACTTTGTTGAGTAGGAGTGTTGTCAAACATCACTTGGACTCGCCGGCGCGGCTTTAGCCCTCAGGGGGTTCCTCTCCATCATGCCGGTCCCCAAAGTGAATCCACTAATACTGCAGCTCCTGAGCTCTGTCGGTCCGTGTCTGTGTCGTCTGTGTGTCCATCGGTCGGCTGCATTCCCCGGGGTCGAGGCCCCAGACTCCAGGCGAGAGCATGCGTGACCTTTTCCCACCTTCCTCCCTTGCGGTGTTTCCCAGTGGTATGTAAATAATGCTGCAAACTGCCTGGTTTTCAAAAACCAACGAACCCCATGCAAGGACCTCTTAAAGACCGGATAGCATGTAGTCTTTGACGTGGTTCCTTAAGTGATGGGAGAAAAGTGAGTTTCATTTGTTTACATTATGTTTACAATGGCACAGTTTTAATTTGTAATTACATATATATATATATATGTAGGTATATAAACAATATTTGCATATTTATTGCCTAAGGTTAAAATGACATGATGTTTATTGTGTTTTCACATTTGGATTATAATGTTACAGTTGTCACCTGTATTACTATCTGGATGATTTTGGTAAAGTAGTTGATCATTTTTATGACTACTAAATGACTGTTTTCTGTGCCTTTTTATGGTTAGGATGCATGGTTAACTATTTATTACAATTTGGAGTCACTGAGATGTGTATTTTTGTATTCTGAATAAATAAATGGTTCAGCTTTTGTTGTACATTTTGAAGGTGCCTTAAAACAGGCTACCTATTCATATCTCTCTTCAATAAAAACCAAATACATATGCAGTGTGTTTCTGCGTCGTTCTGTTTCGATTACACCTCCAGGGAAGGAATCGGTGCGATGAAATATCAAGTCCTCCCGGCTCAAAACTGAAGAGTCACTTTTAAAAAAAAAAAAGTTACGCTTTTGTTGTTTTTTGATGCTTTTAAGTCACTTTTTTTTTTAAAAAGTTACGCTTTTGTTGCTTTTTGATGCTTTTAAGTCACTTTTTTATAAAAAAAGTTACGCTTTTGTTGCTTTTTGATGCTTTTAAGTCACTTTTTTTTAAAGTTAAGGGGGGGGTCCAAATTATTGTTAATTTTGGAAATCTCACTGGCCTAGGTGGTCACTAAGGCTATCACAGATACATGAAATCCTGAGGATCCACTGTGCTACATGTATGTTTTACATTAAAACATGATTTATTGAAATCAAGCTTTAGACTATTTGAATAGCTTATTATTCTTTGAAAATAATGTAATGTATAAAGGCTTTAGGCCGCTCTACATGTTGTTGTAGGCGCAGTTTAAAATGCAACTTCATTTTATACTATATATGTAGTAGGGGGTCCCTGGCCCGTCCCTCTTTCAGTTAAGGGGTCCTTTGGTTTAAATGTTTCTTTTAAATGCTATAACATTAAAAAGGTTAACTTCTGCTGCCCAGTACAACCACAGCCACCGAGCGGCTCCACTGGGGTTAATCGCCTTGCTCAAGGGCACCTCAGTGGTAATGATGAGGGAGGGACAAGCGCTGCTCATTCATTTTCCACACCCAGATTTCATCCAGCTGGTCTGGGGGTCGAACCGACGACCTCCTGGTCACAGCCCCCCTTCTCTAGCCTTTAGGCCTCCACTGCCCCACGTTCAACGAACGCTTGGGTAGCTCACGTAGCTCATATATATATATATATATATATATATATAGGAAGTGTGTACATGGAACGCCATAACCAGGTAGCTGTCATAGTGTACAGGAACATCTGCCACGAGGATGGGCTGGAAGTCCCAAGGTCAACATGGAAGACACCTCCTAAGGTAGTCCAGAATGACCCACCTAAGATCCTGTGGGACTTCAAGATCCAGACTGACAAACTGGTGATGGCTAACCACCCAGACATGGTGTTGATGGACAGACAGCAGAAGAAGGCAGTAGTGATAGATGTGGAGATCCCAAGCGATCGCAACATCAAGAAGAAGGAACACGAGAAGCTCGAGAAATACCAAGGGCTGAAAGAGGAGCTAGAGAAGATGTGGAAAGTAAGAGCAACAGTGGTGCCAGTGGTAATCGGAGCACTGGGGGGGGCTGGGACCCCCAAACTGGGAGAGGGGCTCCGGCGGGGGGGCTGGGACCCCCAAACTGGGAGAGGGGCTCCAGCAGAGTCCAGGTAAAACATCAGAGGTCTCTGTCCAGAAGAGTGTAGTCCTAGGAACAGCTAAGATACTGAACCCTCAAACTCCCAGGCCTCTGGTAGAGGACCCGAGCTGGAGGAGGACACATACCCCCCCACAAGGGGTGAGAGGGGGATTTTATATATATATATATATATATATATATATATATATATATATATATATACACACACATATATACAGACATATATACAGTACATATATACCTATAAGCTTTTTTATTACAGTTTTACGAAGTTCCTCTATCGTGCCGTAGGATAACTCTGTCCCATCAAAGTTTCTAAACTAAATGAAGAATAGCTGCTTTGTGACTAAAGACAGAGGGCCATCTGGGACAAACACCCACATTAATATAACCTTTAGGCAATAACAACAACAAACAAAGATTTTTAGCCTTAGTTAATCCATCTGAGAAGGCTTGGTTCTAAATCTGCAGTAACAAGATCTTATTAAAATGTGGTCAATAACCCAACAAAGCACCATTTTAAAAATCGCTGTTGCTTGGAAATGATTCTTGTTTTGTTATGTCTCCTTTCCAGTCTCCACCACCAATCAAAGATCTTTCATTTCTTTTAATTCTTTCGTAATTTCCCACAATAAATAAATATGTTAGGCTACACAGCTTATTTTAAGGACTGGGCCATAACCCATGAATAAATATGTTTCAAGCAGCTACAGAAAGGATGAAATTCATATCTTTGCTGTTGCATCCAATGCTATAACATAAGTCAACGTGTTAAAACACGTTTGTAGTTTGATTGCTGTGTGTTATCACAGCGCCAGTGCGACACACATCGTGTTCTCGGCGTGCGATTAATGATGCCTGGAAGACTTCTGTTATCATGGGAAGAAAGGTGACGCACAGGAAATGAAATGGGGAGTCCGCTTCACTTTGAGAACCAGTGAAAATGAATCGTAAGATTGGAAAGTGTATTAAATCATCTTGAACTCATCCAATCAATTTTCAGAACACATGTCTCACATGGGCTCTTGCGAAGAATTGAAATATCTATTTAACCCATAGACTGTATATTATTGATTAATAATTAATTAATTAATATTAACGGTCTATGATTTTAACCTGATCAAATGCTGAAAATAGATGGAGCTGTGATTCTGTCTCTGGCTGCAACCGGGTCCGCGTCCGGGTCCCAGGTCCGGGTCCAGGTCCCACAGAAGTAGTGTGTTCTTGACAGACAGGGAAGGAAATGAGGCAGATGAAAAAGGAATTCTTAAAGCCAATATTAAAATATCAAAATGGAGAGAGAGGAAAAAGACATGCAGAAAAGTAACTCAACATTGGTAACAGCATTGGGAAATGGAGACGTTTTTCACTCAATCAATCCAGAAGAATAAACATTATGGTAGCCTATGTTATCACGTAGGGTAGGGTGACCAGACGTCCCCGGTTTCTGGGGACAGTCTGTTTTGGTGACCTGACCCCGGCTGGATCTGTCCCCGGAAATGTCCCCGGTTTTCACTGTGACTGACAGACCCGATACTGGAATGAAAGAAAGAAAACTCTGACCAAACGGAGCCGATCAAGCAGCGCTACTCAGAGCTCAGAGATGTTTTAGAAAGCCGTATTTTACCATGCTAAAATCACTGATTATTTACATGGAGTCTGGTGGAGATATGCTGCTCTATACACGCTAAAATCACTGATTATTTACATGGAGTCTGGTGGAGATATGCTGCTCTATACACGCTAAAATCACTGATTATTTACATGGAGTCTGGTGGAGATATGCTGCTCTATACACGCTAAAATCACTGATTATTTACATGGAGTCTGGTGGAGATATACTGCTCTATACACGCTAAAATCACTGATTATTTACATGGAGTCTGGTGGAGATATGCTGCTCTATACACGCTAAAATCACTGATTATTTACATGACGTCTGGTGAAGATATGCTGCTCTATACATGCTAAAATCAGTGATTATTTACATGGAGTCTGGTGGAGATATGCTGCTCTATACATGCTAAAATCACTGATTATTTACATGGAGTCTGGTGGAGATATGCTGCTCTATACACGCTAAAATCAGTGATTATTTACATGACGTCTGGTGAAGATATGCTGCTCTATACATGCTAAAATCAGTGATTATTTACATGGAGTCTGGTGGAGATATGCTGCTCTATACATGCTAAAATCACTGATTATTTACATGGAGTCTGGTGGAGATATGCTGCTCTATACATGCTAAAATCACTGATTATTTACATGGAGTCTGGTGGAGATATGCTGCTCTATACACGCTAAAAGTAGTGATTATTTACATGGAGTCTGGTGGAGATATGCTGCTCTATACACGCTAAAAGTAGTGATTATTTACATGGAGTCTGGTGGAGATATACTGCTCTATACACGCTAAAAGTAGTGATTATTTACATGAAGTCTGGTGGAGATATACTGCTCTATACACGCTAAAAGTAGTGATTATTTACATGGAGTCTGGTGGAGATATGCTGCTCTATACACGCTAAAAGTAGTGATTATTTACATGGAGTGTGGTGGAGATAAAGCTGGTTTAACTCCATTTAACCAGCTTTAGAAGAAGAACAGAATAAATCAATCAAGGGAAACATTTTATTTCTTAAAGCCAATAATAAATAACAGTTTTCCTATGACAAATGTAGCTGGTCATACTTAATTTACAACCAAACACAGCTAACATTTTGAGGTGGTATTATTTGTTCTGGTACCAGTTTGTAAAGGGGAAGAGAAGCATTGTTTTTAGGTGTTTCAAAGGTTCAAAGGTCAACTCGTAGGAGGTCCGTCTGGCCACACTTGACTTCTTTCTACTGTATATATGGAATATGTTTGCTTGTGTATGTGTGTGTGGTCTAATGTTCGCATATGTGTTTCACAGAAGCTCTACTGCACATTGTTTACAAGTTAGCCAAATTAGCTGTTAGCTAAACTAACGTCGTTAGCTTTCCGGTGGAGGCTAACAGCAGACCGCTACTGTGGAACAGATCATGCAGTGCCGTAAACCCTCGTACATCGTGATTATCATCTGCACGTGCGCGAAGATCTTGCACATGCGTCAGAACGGATCGTGCAGGCAGGACAGATCGTGTACTGACAATCACTAGACTCGTTGGAGGCGGCGGCCGCAGGTCTGAGACCAGGCGGCGCAGTTGGTTTTCACCGACTGCAAGACCCAGGCGGACCCAGAGCATGCTGGGAAACGCCGGCCTCTCAGCTGATTTAACAGCTGATTGGTTTACAACATGATGACGTTTTATATAAACTTTTTATTGTTTTTGAATCGGAGGGATTTTAACTATTTGTCTGATTTAAAGACTTATTTACTATAGAACACGTTGTGTGGCTGATAGTGACGTTTAGAAGTCAGAGAGACTAAATCTGATCAGATCACGGATCATCTCCTGTCTGTTGTTAATTAACATCAGCAACAGTAGAGCATTCTGAGAGCTACTCTGTCATAATTAAAACAACTGGAGACTGTGTACCAGCTGATATGTGGGTCTGATTATATTTTATTAAATCGGAATCGCACCACGGTGGTTTTGTCACTTCCTGTCCAGCCTGAAGACGGCTGGAATCAGCTGGAAACTGTCCCACTTTACCGCAGCTTTTTGCCCCGTCTCTCTCGTCTACTTTACAGGCGAGGCGCAGTTCATCTCGAAAGAGCCTACTGTGACGTTAAAGAACAAGAGTGGGGATGCACATGGTGAATCGTTCAAAATGGACGAATCGTTCAAAATGGACGAATCGTTCAAAATGGACGAATCGTTCAAAATGAACGAATCGTTCAAGGATCGCGCATCCAACACATCGGCCACCGTCAACTCCGCTGGAGTCCGCACTGAGCGGTGAGGTATAACCCCCTAATACTGTCTGGAATACGCAGCAAATCACCACGTATGGCTGCTAGGGTTAGGTTTGTTTTTAATCATGCATTAACGTTATCGTTAGCCGGGAGGCTAGGTGTTGCTAACGAGAATAAGGTCCATCACAGACCCGCGGCCTGGTTCCGCTGCTAGCCCCGGTGATTGACAGCCTGTCAACTAGCACGGTGGCTCCGTTAGCCGTGGCTGTAGCGTCGGTCTGTGCTTCTCTACGGGTCGTTATGACCTGATATGTCTACGTAATGTCGCTAGCGAGGGGGCCGTGTGTCTGTTGTGCTAGCATGGAGCCTGAGTGGTCGTGAATCAACATCAGCATCCACGGTGTGTGTGGCCTGTTGGAGGGTACCAGCCCTCATAGCGGAGGGTACCAGCCCTCATAGCGGAGGGTACCAGCCCTCATAGCGGAGGGTACCAGCCCTCGAGCTGCTGCAACCTTAGCTAGCCAGAACCCCCAGCGCCAGGTTGAGTTGCCTTTATTAAGCGTTTGGTAACGAAAATAGGCGTAGGCCAACTACATGCATACGTAGTCCTACTACATGCATACATAGTCCTACTACATGCATACATAGTCCTACTACATGCATACATAGGTCTGCTACATGCATACATAGGTCTGCTACATGCATACATAGGTCTGCTACATGCATACATAGTCCTACTACATGCATACATAGGTCTACTACATGCATACGTAGGCCTACTACATGCATACATAGGCCTACTACATGCATACATAGGTCTACTACATGCATACGTAGGCCTACTACATGCATACGTAGGTCTACTACATGCATACGTAGGCCTACTACATGCATACATAGTCCTACTACATGCATACATAGTCCTACTACATGCATACATAGGTCTACTACATGCATACATAGGTCTACTACATGCATACATAGTCCTACTACATGCATACATAGTCCTACTACATGCATACATAGTCCTACTACATGCATACATAGTCCTACTACATGCATACATAGGTCTGCTACATGCATACATAGGTCTGCTACATGCATACATAGGTCTGCTACATGCATACATAGTCCTACTACATGCATACATAGGTCTACTACATGCATACGTAGGCCTACTACATGCATACATAGGCCTACTACATGCATACATAGGTCTACTACATGCATACGTAGGCCTACTACATGCATACGTAGGCCTACTACATGCATACGTAGGCCTACTACATGCATACATAGTCCTACTACATGCATACATAGGTCTACTACATGCATACGTAGGCCTACTACATGCATACGTAGGCCTACTACATGCATACGTAGGTCTACTACATGCATACGTAGGCCTACTACATGCATACATAGGCCTACTACATGCATACATAGGCCTACTACATGCATACATAGGTCTACTACATGCATACGTAGGCCTACTACATGCATACGTAGGCCTACTACATGCATACGTAGGCCTACTACATGCATACATAGTCCTACTACATGCATACATGGGTCTACTACATGCATCGTGGGCCTACTACATGCATCGTGGGCCTACTACATGCATACGTAGGTCTACTACATGCATACGTAGGCCTACTACATGCATACATAGGCCTACTACATGCATACATAGGCCTACTACATGCATACATAGGTCTACTACATGCATACGTAGGCCTACTACATGCATACGTAGGCCTACTACATGCATACGTAGGCCTACTACATGCATACATAGTCCTACTACATGCATACATAGGTCTACTACATGCATACGTAGGCCTACTACATGCATACGTAGGCCTACTACATGCATACGTAGGTCTACTACATGCATACGTAGGTCTACTACATGCATACGTAGGCCTACTACATGCATACATAGGTCTACTACATGCATACGTAGGTCTACTACATGCATACATAGTCCTACTACATGGATACGTTGGACTACTACATGCATATGTATAGTGGTGTAGAATATAACATCCAGGCCATCATGTCGTGTTGTGTTGTGTCATGATGGTGATACAATGAAGAAGTGTGTGTGTGTGTGTGTGTGTGGCTAGTGAATACATAATGTCTCATAGGCCTATAGCTATATAACATGGCTCATGTTTTGTTTATCTCTTTTTCTTTGAGTGAAGATTATTTTCTTTTCTTTTCTGAAACAGTTATATTGTACATATTTGTTATAGTGTCTTTTACATAGATACCGTGTGTGTGTGTGTGTATATATGTATATATATGTGTGTGTGTATATATACAGTATATGTGTGTATATATAAGAACAAACATACATGTCAACAACAACAAGGAGTATACATCTGATATAATAATAAACACATTCTGTGCATGTCCCTCAAAGGGTATTTTTGAAACTATATATAAAAAAAACAAAAAAGATAATGATAATATATAAAATTCTCTACTTATTATGCCTTATATTGTGGCAACAGCATGCATATTTATGCCTTACTTTTATCTTCCCCTAATAAAAAAGGAAGCTTTTTACCCTCAGTGCAGTGAAGCCGGGTATGCATATTTCAAATGTTCGGAAATATTTGGTTCTTAGGTCTTTATATTTGGGACGTGTACATAAGAATTGTGATACTGTTTTGATGTCCTGGTTGCAGTCTCTCTCTCTCTCTCTCACTCTCTCTCTCAGATGTGTTTATCTATCCTCCCGCCACCCACACTCATGCTCAAAATTTGGCCCACGTCGGCTCCCAACCAAACCAGATTTTAGACTACACAGTTTCTGCCCTTGACGTGTTGTTTTGCTCCCTCCCTCCTGAGATGATCCCAAACACGCCTCAGAATCCTTTAACTTTTCCTGCTTAGGTTCATTGCATTGTTTCTGCAAACTATGATAATTAGCTTCATGAATCAGCCCTTGAGAATTTGTTTAAGCCTTAACTTAGTTACACTTAATTGCAGTTTTTCCACGATCTGACTAACGGCAAATACATGTGGCATTATGTGACCACATTGGTTGCATAGAAGACGATGACATAGGCCTATTTGGTTGATTCTCAGACCTTTTCACAGATGTAAACATAAACATTATAAAGGGCCCCAAGTTCATTTCCTGTTGCCGTGTATGTGAATGGCATCAACTGACAGGAAGTTAACAAGGGGCCAGGCTGTTGCCTAGCAATGGAATTCCATTGAAAAGGTGCATCACTAAATACAAAAGCTGTGAACTAAACATTGAAACATCCCCGGATTAAAAAAAAAGAAAGAAGCTGATTTGGGAATTACTTTATGTTGTTCATCTCAGTTTGAGGTAGTCCCAGCTACAATAGACAACATTGTGCCTGCTTTCCTCGTGTGTGGATTGGGATGTACTGCATAGTTGAGGTCAGGCAGCAGCGTCTGGCTGTGGTGTCTTTTGTACAGCCCACCAAAGTGCCCATGAGAAGCTAGGAGGTCCTGGATAACCAGAGGAAGGCAGTGGCATGCGTTCTACCCCTCTGGTTCTCAGGATGCAGGACGGGATGATCAATAGGACCGCCTGCCTGTGTCTAGACTCATCTAGCTGCTTTGGACCATACCTCAAAGGAGAGGCTTGGATTTCTTGGGAAACTTTTCCTTCTTGTACACTGTAAATATTTTGCCTATTCTCCCCCCCTCCCCCCCTGCTCTCTGAGGCTGCTTACCAAGTGTGAGCACACACCCCTACTCTCTCTTGCCTTGCTCTCTGATCTTTGATGCAGGTCCAGATGCAAGAGAATAATATCAAAAGAAGCAAAGGCCTACTATAGCTTATCCTCACCAACAGGACAAGTCTAGGCCTACTTATAAGAAACTCAACTCATGTTATTTATTCTCACGGGGTTTCAAGTGATTGTGGTCTAGACGTTTGGCTGTACAATCCCAAGACAAGTAGCAGGAGGTTAACTGCATTGCCTCCTGTGGTGAAATGTTTTGTAATGACACAAGCTTGACTCCGTTTGATAACTGTTGGCTCAGGGAATTAGTGAATGGCACAGTCTTTGTCGCATGTAAACCACTAGGGATGTATTCTAGATCCACGACGCTCCACTTACGGGATTGCTCCGGTGCCGCAGGAAATGCCGCCGATGCATGTCTTTTCGCCGATGTCTGTTACCTTATGCTTTCTGTGTTTTGGCGTTCTAACCTCCGGTGAATTTCTGAGGACTATCGTTACCTGGTCCTCAGATCTCTGCAGGGTAAGTCCAGACAGCTAGCTAGACTATCTGTCCAATCTGAGGACTATGGTTACCTGGTCCTCAGATCTCTGCAGGGTAAATCCAGACAGCTAGCTAGACTATCTGTCCAATCTGAGGACAATGGTTACCTGGTCCTCAGATCTCTGCAGGGTAAATCCAGACAGCTAGCTAGACTATCTGTCCAATCTGAGGACTATGGTTACCTGGTCCTCAGATCTCTGCAGGGTAAATCCAGACAGCTAGCTAGACTATCTGTCCAATCTGAGGACTATGGTTACCTGGTCCTCAGATCTCTGCAGGGGAAATCCAGACAGCTAGCTAGACTATCTGTCCAATCTGAGGACTATCGTTACCTGGTCCTCAGATCTCTGCAGGGTAAATCCAGACAGCTAGCTAGACTATCTGTCCAATCTGAGGACTATCGTTACCTGGTCCTCAGATCTCTGCAGGGTAAATCCAGGCAGCTAGCTAGACTATCTGTCCAATCTGAGTTTTCTATTGCACGACTAAAACTACTTATGAACGTACACATGTTCCACCAAAACAAGTTCTGTACTCGGCCCTACTAGAGAGAGGACCTCAGACACAGAGCTCAGCTGTAGGGCTGAAAGTGATGATATAACTAACTTTTAATGCTCTCTTTATTTTCTGTATGACGTTATTCTCTAAACTTCTTTTCCGTGTCACTAACACTGTCATTTTCTATCTCCCTTCTCCCCTGGCACTTTTCTACTTACAGGTGAGCGGCCAGTCAGCCAGCCCCGTGCCGCTCTCTGTTGCTATGGATGCCCGTGCACGTGTTAGAGGAGTCCCCCTAAGGTCCAGGGCTTCAGTTCGGAAAGAGGTCTGTCTTCCATGACATTGCATTTTCATTCTGCAACTATCTGTAGTGTGAGATTTCAAGCCCCACTCTCCAGTGTCTGTTTATGGCAGCAATGCCATCTGACATGAGGCTTCTATTTATTTGCACATGATACTTGTAATGCTGATGTTCTGTTAATATGCAAGATATCGTGTCTTAGTTGTTTGTCCAATTTCTGTTGTGTGTGACAATGCAGTACTACTGTACTTTTAACTCGTTGTTTTGTGTGATTGTGGTCTGTAGCCAGATGTTTAGTGGAGTTTCTAATGTGGTGAGATGTGTTTCCAATCGAGTGGATAGGCCAACGTGATCTTAAGTGTTTTTAGATGTCAATCGGATTGGCTAGAATCTATATTAAAGTCATGTTTAAAAGCAGGCGGATACATAAAAGTAGATGCACACAATACTGTTCTTCATTTATCTTTCGTGCATGGTATAGGAATGGATAAATACATACACATTGGTTTCTCATTATATTTGTTGGTCTAAAACAACATTGCATGTGCTGCAGACTGTGCGTGAAAGTGGGCCGCAGTGTGTGAAGAACCTCTTTAGGAATAAAAAGGAGCTATGCAGCGTCGACCTAGAGCGGCCACCCAGAGACACCATAAGACTGACGGAGGTTTGTTACACAGAAAGCAGTGCAAAGGTATGCAGAGCTCAGCTATATTCAAAAAGACGCATTAATACTGACCTTTGACTGTGCTTTTTCAGATTAATTTTGTGTGTCTGCCTGGTCAATGTGACGGGGAAGATGTCACCCAAGAGGTATGTTTTCATAATTTACAAACATGAATTAATATCTTCTCTATAGGTCCTGCAATTAACCGTTTGATCAACAAGCTAATGTGCTACTGCGTCTTCTTCTTCTTCTTCTCTCCCAGGCTCTGTTGTCTATGCCAGGAGGGCTGTGTGAGCTTCTGAGGTCCCTCCACGTTCACAGCCTCAAGAATGACGAGGTCCTGCTGCTCAAAGACTCCCGCAGGCTGGCAGAGCACAAGGACGCTGGGCCTCAGGTAGGTCAGATCTTTCATATTGAAGGTTTGTGCTCAGTCGGCATGTTGAGCAAAGCAGAAGTGCGCAGAAGGCAGGGAAGTGAGGAGGGAGAATAATGAGAAGTAAGAATGAGCTACTGTAATGTAGTTTTTGGTGCAAGAAGCTAAATCTATCCTAACAAAATGTATAATAAAAGAAGCACCAGTGGATCAAGATCATTTCTTGTTTCCGTAGAATTAGCTCTTGTGTTAATTTCTCTTGACAATGTAGACTTATCCTACAGCTATGGAAACTCAACAAGTGCTAATGAAACCAGTTTATTTACACTAAAAACATGCACATTTGAGTAGTCAAATTAAAGATTTTTATTATATTTTACGACAAATTTAACTTATGATGTTCATAACTTAATCACTTTTAAGGTGTGGCATTTCCTAAAATTCTTGGTTTCCTCATATTTATGGCCTTGTCTCTGCCTGCATGCAAACTCACAGACTTAGTCTTTTTCTCACTTTTGAAGAAGTGCAGGTGGGAAAGGCGGACAAAGTTGTTTTTTCAGCCCACACTTGCAGCCTTGTCCTTCCTGGTCATGCGTGCCGTGTTTGGGTACACACAGGCCCTGCAGCTCACTCTGTGGTTTTGCCATCCGTTTCAAACATTGAGTCGACTTGTACTAAGTGATTCTGCACATGCAACAGATCAACTCGCAATCAGAGTACAGACATAACAATGCACTTCTCACCTGCCTGCTGTGAGATTAGGATATGGGAATTCCCATGTGAATTCTGCTGAATTTACAAAAGCCAAGATCTTTCTCTACATCAGCTGTTCTGCTGATTGCGGGACACAATTGCTTTGACAGTTTATAGACTCTGTCTGCCTGTTGGTTGCAAATGCTGTTATTGTTCTCTGAATGACCTGAATACATTACCATGTTTATTATTTATATTTCACTTCTCTTACATTCCTCTTCCCCTCTTTATCTCTTTATGTGCTGTTTTCCTCTGCCTTTAGTGCTGGTTAAAGACTGTGTGTGTGCTAAGGCATAATCCCAGCACTAGTGTCTACCCTCAGGCCAGTGTTGCATCTTTGGTGGGCTTGCTGGGGTGCTACATGGCAGGTGTACGCTATGCTTTGGAGCTCCAGGCTCATCAGAGGGGCACAGCTGAGCCCAGCCAGCCAGAGGAAGATGACACCAACCAGTCCGTCTCCTCAATCGAGGATGACTTTGTCACAGCCTTGGAGCATCTGGAGGAGGATGACACAGGAGACCATCCCTGTAGGTTTAACATCTAATGCTTAGTAGCTTTTTTGAATACTCTCTCTCTCTCTATATATATATATATATATATATATATATAAAATATTTGAATACTTCTGCAAAATTCAATATGGAGACCTGAATCTTAATCTATGCATAATATTTTCTTGAAAAAGTGGCAAGAATTTGAATTGTGTCGGTTCACTGCTAGATGGCACTCCTAAGTTATTTCCTAGTTGGGATAAACATTCTCCTCTACCTTTTCATATAATCAAGGCACAATACATTATCAGTGATTGTTTTCATTAAGCTTTCTTTTGTGGATAACCTTTTGTGATGTGTATCTTTATATCTCCTCTTTGTATGAATAGTATTTAACAAGTTTCTTCCCCTCTCCCCTTAATGTCCATCTCCACAACCGCAGCTTCCTATGGCCATTTTAAAAAGCGTGATGTAGCCTCCCAGACAGTCCCAGCACACAAGAGAAAAAAGGAATTATCAGGCTCCCGCATTATCATTGGCTCATCTTCAAAAAAGAATTCAGCCAAACATAGGCCTGTTCCAGATGCATCTGTCACAGTGCAGAGGTCATCAGGCGTGGAATCCCAATGGACATACTGCAGTCCCGGAGCTCGTCTCCCCTCCCCTTTGATTCATGTCAGTGAATCGGAAGAGTCAGACTGCTCCAGCCCCAGCCCAATCATTTTTCTGGATGAGGTGGGCTACCAGAAGAGCCTGCTGGCCAAGCTAGACATCCCCCAGGTGCCAGGGGGGGCCCAGAGAGCGAGTTGAAGACTCGGACTCTGAAGTTAGTGAATTCTTTGACAGCTTTGACCAGTTTGATGACCTGGAGGAGCTGAGCTCAGAGAACTGCGCTCTCTCACTGCCTCTGGACACCATCAGTGCGCCAACCACACAGAACCAGGCCAGTGGGTCAGCGTCCAAATATGTTTCTAGGGGCTGCTCAACCAAGGGTATGAATCCTCACCGCTTTGACCAGCGCACTCTCCCAGCCAATGTGAAAAAACCCACTCCTCTGAAACCAGGCTCTCCCTACTCACTTCACTCTGAGGTGCCTGACTCCCCTCGCCCAGTGCAGACCCCCTCTGAGGAGAATGGTGGCCCACTCTTCAGTCCTGTCAGCTCCTCAGCGTTCAGCCCCTTGGTGGACTTGAGTGGACCAATGGATTACTTCTGGAAGGCAGATGAGGATGAACAGGACAGCTCAGAGCTGCGTAAACCCCAGGATCTCTGCTCTCTGTATAAAACCTACTCTGACTTTGCCAGCAGTCTGTCCAAAGAAATTCTGGGATCTGTGTGTGGCTACCAGTCTGCCATTGACATCAGTGACAACAAGAATCTCAGCTGTGTCTGCCACAAGGAATTCAAGAACCCTTCGGGCTACCTGATGAAGCTCTCAGAAATCCAAGAGACTGTAACAGTGGCTACGCTGCAGAAGAAGTCCCAGTCTCTTAAGGATGGCATTCAGAGGTTTGCCACTGACCTTGTGGAAATGAGCTTGGGCAGCGCCTTGCGAGACCTCCAAAAAGGTGTATCCTCCTGTACCACCACCTTGTGTCACCTAGCTGCCAGGCTCACCTCCTCAGTGTTTCAGATGGCCTTCCATGAGATTGGCATGCGCCACGCCTATGTGTTAAAAGAACGAGCAATCAATGGATTAGCTGGCTTTCTGGTCGGAGAGGCTGTGTCTGGGGCGCTGAAAGATTTTCTGACTGTGAAAAAGCAGATTTTCCACAGCACAGTGACACATTTTGCTGCTGATCTGGCTGAAGAGCTTGTGTTTGAAGGCATTATGGAAGTGTGTCAGTTCTCCCACCCCTCAACCCCTCACACCCCTAGTGATTGGTCCTTTGGCCATGGGCAAGAGGAGGAGGAGGAAGAGGAGGAGGTAGTTTCCTCCTATGCTTCAGACTTGTCTGAGTCTGTTATCCAAGAGGCCTTCATAGAGCTCTCTCAGGCTGATGTTGCCTTCACTAGCCAAGCGGCTATTAGTGTGTCTCTGGACAACATCTGTTATGTCAGTGCAGAGAACACTAGTGCTCAAACCTGCAGTACCTTTACCAACCAGCAAGTTTTAAGTGCCAGTTTAGCTGCTGCGACGCCAGGGCCATCAGGAGAGGATGCTACCTGCACGGTGAAGAACGCTCTGTTCACTGTTTCAGGCATGGCTAGTTGTATTCCTGTGCCCCAAGCCGGCCAAGCCCTCTCCCACATCCAGGATTCTGAGGAGACCTGTCAGTGTAAGTCTTGCTTGTCAGATACCCCACAGGCCAGCCCCAAAAGAGTAACTCCATCTTCTTCTGACACTACCACATCTACACAAACCCACCTGTACAGTCATAGAACTCAGACCCCCATACCCGGAGAAGACCCCTCCCAAGGAAAGTCCTCATTCCAAAACTTCTCGGGCAACATGATGGATATGATAGTAAGTGAGGCTTGTGAGTTGATAATTGCTTCTAAGGTGAAAAAGAGTTTCGGTGACTGTGCTGATTTCTTTACAAAGACAATTGGAAGCAGAAGGGACTCTTCTTCTAAGCAGGAGGTGGATAATTATGACGCTTCAGATTCCCCTTCAAAGCAGGGAGCTTGCTTCAGATATGACTGCAGAGATTCTGGCTATGCAAGGAAGGGCGTCCCTGTTGAGCAAGGAACAGACCATAACATTCCTCACATTTCCTTTCAGATAGGCTCTCAAAGCAAGGGGAGAGCCAGCTGTGAGTTAGACCCCAGGACCAGAGGTGTGGCCGAAATGCACCCTGTGATGAAGGATACTCTTGATGTGCCGGGGAATGAGATGGGTGGACAAAGGAGGAAATCTGTTCCTGGGGATGACTCCGCTCCAAGCTCTGGCCAAAAGTCTGGTGGTACTCCTGGCACTCCTCCTTCTACCCCTCAGCAGCCCACCGAGGTGTCCAAGGAGAAACAGATAAAACAGTTCTCCAAGAAGCTGAAAAGCAAGCTGGCCAAGGAATTTTCCCCTGCTACCCCCCCACCCACTCCTCACTATCAGCCTGAGCCTGGCCCGGGGCCAAAAGACATCATCCCTGAGGCAGACAAGGCTGAGTTTATGCTTAGACTGATGAGATCTCTCTCTGAGGAGGCAGATGGCAATGAGGATGAAGAGGAGGAAGAATTGGCAGAAGATGTTGGTGTAGGTGGCACTAACGGATGTTTAGAGACGGTGGGTGGCCGGCATGTACTGAACCAGATGTCTGCTCGCAGAATGTCCAACAAGGAAGCTCTCCACTATGCTGAGCGGTTAGCTTGCCACATCGTCTCCATGGCAACAGAGATGGACACCCTGGGAGTTGCAGACGAGGAGGACGCGATAAGCAATGGCAGCGAGAAAAGGAGAGACAGTGTGGCTCAGTTCTCAGAGCAGACCCTAAACACCTTGTGGGTCTATGCCGGGGCGGTAGCAGGAGAGGTCATCAATGATGTGAAGAGGATGGTGAATGCAGCACAGCAGTGTCCATATCACAGAGCTCCCAGAAGAAGAAGCTTTGACAGATCTAGCTCTGATAATTTGTCTCACCACCAACACCAGTCTCAACCCAGTACAGACCTGAACAGAGACTGGAGGGTAGGGAGGCTGACTGAGCAATGGTCTAATGACCTGATAGCCTCTGTCTTTCGGTCTCCCACCTCCACTTCAAGCACCAGCTGCAGCTCTGGCTTGTCCTCGGAGTATCCTAGCTGCGAGAGTGTGACAGATGAATATGCTGGCTACCTTATTAGGGTACTGAAAAAGGAAGGAGGCAGTAGGGAGTTGGTCCTGGACCAGTTTGCAAGCCGTTTGGCTTACCGCTCCATAAAACAGGGCTTGGCTCATGCCAGTCGCAAAATCAAGCAGAGATCCTCTAGCACCCGCCTTCACTCATCCAAGTCGTTGCCAGATGAATGGAAAACTTCTGGTTCTGAAGCCTCGTCGCCCAAGGGCAGAGTAGAGTCAGTAGTTTGTCCCTCAGGTGAGGATGCTCAGTGTTGTTGCAGGGATTCTGAAGAGCAGAGTCAGAGGGAGTACATGGATCTGGTCAACTTTGCAGAGTCTTTAGCTTACAACATCACCTGTGATGTCACACACAAGCTGCATTTTTCCTCTGTACGACTGCCCAAGTCTCTCACTGACTCCTGTCTTTATAAGAAATCCAAACTTGAAGACATGGCAGAGAATCTCATCAAGAACTCCTTCTCCTGCCCTGTGTTGTCCAAGGAGGGTAAGAGCAGGCATTACCACAGTACAGGAAGCCTGTATGATGGAGGTTACAGGACTAGGGTGATGCAGGTCATAGAGCATTATGCCAGGAAAATCGTTGATGACACTGTAAAAATGAGCCTGGCTTCAGTTGGGCATTCATCCCGAGAGCAGAAGACCCAAGGCCACAACAGACACTCTCACACCCAGCGGTTGTCTGAGGGGCCATCACTGAGCCTTGCCCTGGGGGAAAGAGCGTGTCGTTATTGTCAGGTCCAGGAGTGCCTATACTGCACAAAACCTAGCAGGCACCACCACCAACCTGTATTACAGAGGAGGAAAAGGGGGTCAGAAGGTCAAGCAAGGGCTGAGCGGCTCTCTAGCCTGGAGATTCCCAAGATCCACATTGACCTGGACCACAGGGCAGTGTTTGCAGGGGAGATGGTCTCCATGGCAATGGAGACAGCTAAACGGGAAATGAGCAACACTAGCCTTAATGCAGACAGTGGCATCGGCCATGATGGAACCAGCTATGCCGAGAGCCTGACTGCTGAGATCATGACGTCAGCCCTGTCCAACATCTGCCAGACCGGTAACATCAGGTAACCACACCAAGATTCACTGTAGTAGTAGCTTTTTTTGTCTTGTCAAGTCCATATGTTCCTGCTATGGCTCGGGCCACACATACATTCTGTAGCATTTAAGGAGCTTTGTTTATTTAACTTTTTTGATTGAAAAATCCAAAACCCTTTTACAAAATGGTGCTTTAAAGCTGCAAACTCTTCATATGTACTTACTTAACTTTATCATTTTAATACATTAAGAGAATTGCCATCATGAATCTGTAAGTGTAACTATTAGCATCATTGAAGCGCTCTCCTTGTTGTCTCCTTCCATCTCTCTGTGCATTTAGCTTCCCAGGCAGGGAAGCCACTGAGTCCTCTGTGTCCCAGCAGCTGAGTGTAGGAGATGACAGTCTGGGCAGCTGGTCTAACCTGAGCTTTGAGGATGAGCACCCAGACGAGAACAGCAGCTTCCTCCACCTCAGTGACAGGTATACAACCAGGGCTTGACATTGCCACCCGCCCACCATCCAAAAATATTATCAAAAATAGTATCATTGGTCGCTGGAGTACTTGCCACAGTGCCACCGCCCGACAGAGAAACACAGCTGTGATGTAGCGTGCAGCCCATGGCCGAAGCATGGCGGCCTATCCACACACCAGACCAGCAAGCTGGCCAATCCCGAAAAATATCCCCCAGAGCTCCGTTCAGCACCTGCATGCTACATGGCAGGTTAGGCTGAGGCAACGGTTGCATCTGTAGGAGTTAAAATATTTTGACAAGAGGCTTGTAAAAGAAGTAGAGGGAGTGAGTAGCAGGATAGTAGACTTATTTAAAAGCTTTGCTCTGTGCGCTCCACTTCCCGTCACCGGGGGAGCGTACAGCACGTGAAGGCTCACTGCAAACCACTTTCAATTAATCTTCTTAACCCCTGCTTCACTAACCTACTTTTTTCATGTCTGTGTCTTAATCATTGCATGTTTTCATACAAAAATAGGTTTACACACATGATAGCTTATATTTTATGACTGCAGTGTCTTGATTTGGGTGTGGTCCGTGGTAATTTGCATTTAAAGGGGGTGGTAAATGTGGATCTTCAAATTAATTGTAGCACACCACAGTCAACTTCATTCAAATAAGTATTTCCCACAAAATAGTAGCTAGTAAAATTGTAAAACTACCAGCTTTCTTATTTCTCATACATCGCATACCAAATATCCAGTTATCTGTAGGGGACACGGCTACCTTCTCCCCTTCTGTCACTATGTTACTGTAATAATGTATAACGAGGACACTTTGCAGATTACCAGACACTAAAACCATATATCTGCTAAAGATATAGATGTTTTTGTGTGGGTTTAGGAAATGTTGTCATGTTAGTTTGGCACTTCTGGTTTTACTTTTGCAGAAATAACCAAGATGCACAGCATCGTACTAAAATGGCAAGAACAATGTCATTTGTTTATTCATGCGGTGGCTTGTAATGGTTTCTGCCCCAAATGTGGCTTTTTTATTTAAACATGCACACTATTAGATGACGGGGGAATTTGATTGTGGGTCAAATCTAGCTCTTAGCTCACCCAGGTTTTTTATTGGCTCAAGTTTTTGGGCGGTGTTTTGCATATTATGTAGGAGTAGTATGAGTTATTGAAACCCTTCTGTGAACTGGGTACAGTTTTGTCTTCCCAGTGTTTTCCCAGAGAGTATGCAGCGATAATTGCTTTGATAGAATGACAGCTGCTAGTGTCGTCATCTCAGAAGTTTGGGTTGCTTTTTCCAAAAGGGTGGCAACAACAGGTGCAACGTGCTACTGTCTCGGCCACGTGAATGCCCACAGTGTTTCTTAATTTGGGCTTCTATTTAAATGGGAACAATTTGCCCATGGGTTCTATAAAATATGTCTAAGAAACTGTGAGATACCCTCTGTCCCCAGAGAATTCAACTGTGCCTGACACAGGGAGTTTTGGTCTTAGTCGACAAAGATTTCTTTAGTTTCTTTAGTTAGTTTAGTTAGTCATTTTTTATGCTTTTCCATTGTAAAGGATTTATTTACGAGAAATGTATTAGCACATCTCTGGTGAACACAAGATTTGAAGTGGTGCTTTTGCATGATTCTTTGTTGGAAAAACTCTATTTTATAGACTGCAGTTATATAGTGCTTTTCTCATCTTAACGGCCGCCTAAAGCGCACGGATCTGCCGATTTAAGTCAACCAATCGGTCAGTAATAGTCATAATCGTAGGAGTGCTATTTGTCTAAGAATTTCTTTAGTCACGGACAGGCCTGGCCGACACAGGTTTAATATGTCAGTCGGAGGCAGTGGAATTTATTTCTGCGTAGACACGGGACTTAAAAAATGAGGGTTATCACTTTAGTCTAGCTGTGTCAATTTGTGCTGTTCATTTCCTCTGACCCAGAGAAATACAGAAACTGTTTTTTCTGTCCTGTGGTTGAGTCTAACGAGGGGAGGTTTCCTACAGTAAGCTCAGCACAGTGTACAGTTTGGCGTCCTCATTTAGACTTCACCGCCAAAATGCAATTTTCTCTGATTTGTCTTGCGTTATAAATGGACTCTTTAGATTTTATGTAGCTCACTCTGCAGCCAAGTTCTTCTCAGAATGTTTGTGAAATACACCACATAATTGGCCTTCTGTTCTTAGATGGACATTGTTGCTATTTGTGTGTACGAATGAGAAAAATTAAAAGAAGAAGAGAGAGAGAGAGTTGGGCCGAGTATCGGCCCTCTAAGTGACAAGGTCTCATACGTACAAGTCTCCAGCCTCTGGGAAATTAGGCTGTTGACATTTTTGGCAAAGGTTGATATCTCTATGGAAGCAAAACTGACAACATTTGAAATTCTTTCCCAAGATACCGAAAGAACACAATGTGTTGGCATCTAGTTATTTTGCCATCAGGGCCAAGTTAATGTATCATAATATTGTCTAAAGGTGTGTCTTTGAGTGCTCATTTCACTTGAGGCAGTGTTTCTACAGGAACAAAGTCCACCATGTGTGGTTTGTGGACTCGCTTCAAAAGTTCACTGCAACCATATCCGCTCGGCACATGAAATAAAAGAATGTAAAAAAAAAAAAAAAATACTTTGAAGGTTTAGGACACTGAGCATGATGATTGACTAAATGAACACACTCTCACCATGTGTCATTCACCCGAACCGCAGGGAGAAAGCTGTAGCTGAGGTAATGCAAATTAACAGAAGTATTTTTAGATATCCCAAATGTTCCATCATTCATACCTACTGAGAGTGCTACACACCACAACATGCCGGTTCCAGCCAGCCGGCTAATCATTGACTAATTACAGACAGAATGTGTGTTGTTGTGCTTCTGTTGCCAGCCGGTTGTCCTGTTGCAACCCACAGGATTAACGGGATGATGTGAGGACAAGAATGTCATGATCAACATTACAGATGATTCTCTGGGATGTGTGGGGGGAAAGATCTGCATCATTTAAGAAATCCTCATCTGTTTAGAACCTCACCTGTCATTAAAAGGATTAGTCCAGATGCCAGAATCGGTCATCTACCTGAGTAGTGTTTGTTGAAGCTAAATGATGCATGATGGGGCTGTTTTTACATCCAAAGCTTCTTTTGAGGTTTTGGAACAGATCCTGGAACTGATTTCTCAATTTGGTTGTATAAATGTAATTTATGGCGTTAATAGACTTGTGTGCGGCATGCAGGACAGCAGTTTTTTTTTTTTTTTTTACCATCGTGAAATGTTGTTTATGAAAGGCTAAACGTCAACAGATATGAATTGAAGCCGATTATTTTGTGAGATGACAACATGTTGTGAATTTTGGAAATGATGACAGTTATATTTTCTCTTCTAAATTTTGACTCGTGGACTTTACAACGCTCTGGAGCAGTTGGAAAGGTTTGGATCACAAGAGTCAGAAACAATCCTAAGCAAATGCTACAAATGGTAAAATAGTAGTGTAGCCTAATCTGCATCTGCAACTGTGCAGAAATACCGGCTTTAAACATAATGAATAGACGTGCAAAAAATAGGATTCAAATTTTGAATTTGATTGTCAACATTTATGAATGAATCTTCAAAGCTTTAAACTATTCGGTACAACCCTGATAAATGTGCAAATGGGATGAAACTGCTTATTATATCTTGAACTTTGTTTAATTTCAGAAGCTCTCTTGTGATTATGTCCTTCTCAGTGGGTAGTACCTGTCAGTGTTATAGCGCCGCGTTTGCCTTCTCTCTCCAGCAGCAATGGGAACAGCAGTAGCTGGAGCAGTCTAGGCCTGGAGGGGGAGGCGTGTGAGGAGCGCATGTCATTCTCTCCCTCGGACAGGTTGGTCAGCGACTGGTTGCTACAGTGACTTTTCCAAAAAAGACCTGGGGGTTCACTAAGAATGGGACAAAGAAATAGTTTGAGTCATTGAATTTACTACGATGACAAAAGTATAGAAGGACGTGTCTAACTAGGGCTGGGTACCAAATTAGATACTTTATAGGCACCGACCGAATTGCCTCCTTAGTAGCGTCAGTGAGCCTATCCGCATGCAGCATGGTTCTACCAAGATCTAATAAAGCCTGTGATTGGCTGTCTACTGTTACACTTTGTAAAGACATGCAAGAAAACCTCTACACTATGCACAGAGATGGGGTTCATGTAAAAGCGGAGCTGAAAAAGGAAAAAAAGATTTGTGCCGTAATGTAATTTCTTTTTGTTAAAATGGATTTTATAAAAAATTGGTATCGAACAAAAGTATCAATTAGGAACCGGTATCAAAGTCACCGTAAATCCAGACAGCTAGCTAGACTATCTGTCCAATATGAGGACTATGGTTACCTGGTCCTCAGGTCTCTGCAGGCTAAATCCAGACAGCTAGCTAGACTATCTGTCCAATATGAGGACTATGGTTACCTGGTCCTCAGGTCTCTGCAGGGTAAATCCAGGCAGCTAGCTAGACTATCTGTCCAATCTGAGGACTATGGTTACCTGGTCCTCAGATCTCTGCAGGGTAAATCCAGACAGCTAGCTAGACTATCTGTCCAATCTGAGTTTTCTGTTGCACGACCAAAACAAGTTCCTTCGCGAGGCTAATTGGCACTGTGGATCCTTCTGGTGCTTAGCACCGCCTAAGATGATGGTGATTGGTTTAAAGAAATGCCGATAAACCAGAGCACGTTTTTTTTCTCCCATCCCCGGGTGGCAGTGCCAGAGTATGGTACCGGCACTGGTATTGAAACGGTACCCAGCCCTACGTGTAGCAGATCAATGAGTGGAACCAGGGACTTATTTTTGTACAAATAGATTGTACAATGTCATTTAGAGTTATACTTTGTCTCATACTAGGAACCCCTTGCATGACAACACAAAGCTTTAAGTAAAAATGGGTTTGGCATGACATGTGCTTGTTGATGTTTGCATGCGATCTGTTGCTCAAACCTTGCTGGCTCTTTCATGTATTAATAATCACATTAATAATATTTAACAGTTCAAACCCACCAGTATGTTCAGATATAAGTTATGCAGGTGTGCTGTCATGGGCCCCAAAAACAGACTGGCAGATATAGTGCAGCATTGACTAATAGAATCTGTACTGCCAGCCGTTTCTAAACACACCGTTGTTTTCTCAGGCGGGTGGATGTGTTTTTGCTGCCATCCATGCAGCCGCGTGTCTCGGCTCATAGCAGTGCGGTACTTTCAATCAACGGGTTACATCAACATGCGCTGACAGAAACCCCCAAGAATCCTTTGAGGTTGAGAGGCTGCCACTGAACAGTAATCTTTCCCATGCAAGACTCTCATCCTTTAAACAACTTTCACTTTTCCTGGGTCCTGGGTTTTCATTATTCATCTAGATTGTGAGTGAGTAAATTCAGTTCTGTTAGGCAGCTGACAACTAGTTGTTAGATGTCAGAGCTTCCGACGGATATCTGAATGAACCAACAAGGCAATCACTGACTGGCAACTGCATGAGCAGTACTCCCAAAATGTGCACTGTAATGGTTAACTTATATTAAGCATGTTGATGTTGATACTGGCCTGAAACGAGTGGCACACGGCTGCAGTCTAAAAAGGGCAACAGCTTGTACAGCCCTTTCGTTCCAACCTTTCACCGTTAATGGAACTGTAAGTACAGAAACAAATTCAAAAACCTCTACACTGAAGACTAACCTAAACCCAAATCCACATCTCTGTAATGCCTGATGAAATCTGCTGATGAAAAGCTAAAGGACTGGCCAAATGCTGTTTCTGTTCCTGGTCTTTGGTGTCATGCTCCAAAAAGTAACCCAGTAGGAGGCAGTGGGCGATGTGACCTAAATACCACATACTTTAGTCAAGCGTCAGATATTTGCCATCAAGTTTATACAGTGATTATTCAACCATTATTAGACTGTGTTAGACCGTTGTACGCAATGTCGCAAAGCAATTACAGCACTGCTTAATGACAATATTAAAAAACACAGTTCAATGTGATGCAAGTATTTAATTCACTTGATATTCACTTGACAAAAGCAGACATTTCTGCCTAGTTAACCTTTCAACAGAATCTCTGCTGATTTTTCCGAAAATGACGATACATATCGATAATGCAATGCAAAATAACCTCGTCAGTACAGTAATAGAGGATTTCATACATACTGTGTTACCCATTTCATACATACTGTGTTACTGTGTTACTTCTAAAGATGTAGATTATTAGGCAAAACAATATTGTCTCAAATAAAATAGGGATGTGTTAGTTATGGAAAGGTAGTTTTATTCCTGCAGTTCAAAGAGCTTTTACATAAAACAGTTAAGTGCAGTAAAAAAACAATTCATTAACATTCAGGCTCCTGTATGTCACCGTTGGCTAGTTTTATTAAACTTTGATTAAAAATGTATTATTTTTCCTGCTAGGTGCCTAATTGCAGCAAATAGACTGGTGGGTTTGGACTCCTCAGGCATTGCCATAACCAGCCATGGAAGACAGATGAAACTAAAGTCACACTGCTATTGTCCTTAATGCGTGACTTTGTAGCTGGTCCTGCTCTGTCTGTCTTAGGCCAGATTTACATGTACATTTGTTATGTTTGGGTTCTTAAGCAGAGTTTTGAATGTGAAAAGCATTCTTTCTTAGACGTCATCCTTTCTATGATATCCTTATGTGATATCGAGCAGGGTCTTAGTGTCTGTGAATAACAATAATCTTACTAATCTCTAAGTGGAAAACATGACTGCTTACCTGTTGGCACTTCACACACAGCAACATTTCTGCAATTGACAGAATGGATGAGTAGATTTTTTTCAGACTGGGGCCCTCAGTCAGTGTGTCTTAATTGACAAAAGAAAATACATTTACTGGAATATAGGAAAACCACTTGACGGGAAATATGCGGCGTAGCTGCCTCGGCGTCTTTTGATCGGCATTGCTTTGATTACACTTGCACGCGGCTTCTGATCTCCTGCTATGCTTTTAGCTTAAGCTAGCATGTTGTCATTTGTATCCCCTTGCATGCAGCCTCATCTCCCCGGCCACCTCTCCCTCCAGACTAACCTGTGTGACATTTCTCATCCAACAGTGACAACACAGAGGACAAGGAGACTGAAGTGAAAGAGGAATCCAGCGGTAAGGATGTTTTACTTCCTGCAACTTCACCTTCGGAGTACGCTGGGTCTCAATAACTCAATAAATGCTATTAAAATATAATCACTTAGTTGTTGGATCGGTGTTTCCCAAAGCCCAAGATGACGTCCACAAATGTCTTGTTTTGTCCACAACTCACTAGATAGGATATAGATAGAAAGGATCTTATTCACATTAAAGAAGCTGGAAGAGGAGATTTTATACTTTATTTTCACACAAAAAATGACTCAAACCAATAAAGTCAATGATCAAATAGTTGCAGATTGATTTAAAGTTGACTAATCAATTCATCATTCATGCAGTTCTACAGTTTACCACCCGCCCTCTTTCTAATTTGAGGAATTTCCTATCCTTGGGCTTCAGAACAGCTGGCCCCGTGTGTGTGTGTGTGTGTGTCTGTCTGCCTGTCTGAGTGTGTGTGTGTGTGTGTGTGGTGTGTTTGTGTGTGTGTGTATTCAGCCCCACTAATGCTCATTCAACCACTCCGCTCCCTCCAGTGTGTGTGTGTGTGTGTGTGTGTGTGTGTGTGTGTGTGTGTGTGTGTGTGTGTGTGTGTGTGTGTGTGTGTGTGTGTGTGTGTGTGTGTGTGTGTGTGTGTGAATGAGTATTAAAATATGCAGGGATGATAATCCTGAATGAACCACATCTGCCTGTGCTGCAGGGACTCTGTGCGTGGACAGGACACAGGTGCAGGCTCCCAGGTCTGCGCTGGTCGTAGTGAACTCTGATGTCAGGGTGCTGGGGCGTGGCCCTCAACACGTGACCCTGGACCCTCAGCTCAGGAGCATGCTGCAGTGGGTGGCAGCCTCCATGACCGACATCCCCCACATCCAGCTGAGCCCCGACAGAGAGCTCCAGCAGGTGATTGCCCTCGACCTTTCTGAACATGTTCATTAGCTGCCATCACTGTGGCACTGTGTTAGGGGGAGGGTTTAAGGGGAGGGGTTAGGGGAGAATCGAGACAAGTTGAAACTTGCAACTCCTGACTTCTCTATTGGCTGTAGTACCAGGAGACGTCTCTTACGTTCTAAAACCAGCCTCTGGAGACTGGACCAGCTGACTTCTCTATTGGCTGTAGTACCAGGAGACGTCTCTTACGTTCTAAAACCAGCCTCTGGAGACTGGACCAGCTGACTTCTCTATTGGCTGTAGTACCAGGAGACGTCTCTTACGTCCTAAAACCAGCCTCTGGAGACTGGACCAGCTGACTTCTCTATTGGCTGTAGTACCAGGAGATGTCTCTTACGTCCTAAAACCAGCCTCTGGAGACTGGACCAGCTGACTTCTCTATTGGCTATAGTAACAGGAGACGTCTCTAACGCTCTAAAACCAGCCTCTGGAGACTGGACCAGTTGAGTCGCAGCAACACCACCAGCTGGTTTGAGTCGAGCTGAGACGGGCCGGTTCAGACCGCTGCAGCTTTTTCCTGCGACGTTCTGAAACGGTGGTCTCATCATGAATCTTTGGTCTGAAGTGGGCTTTTGTTAAATCTACGATTCTATGTTGAAATCTTCTTTGATTTGAAAGTAGTTTCTGAGCTTTGTTCCAGATATCCTCCTCCTGTTGTTCCTTATCACTGATTACAAATTACTGATTCCTCAATTACTAATTCCTGAAAATAAAACATAAATCAGATAGAGGAAATATTTCAGAAAGATATTGAAAAGGAGTAACTGTGTGCTTTATCCTCTAAGTTATAGGTTATTTTGGTAACCCAGATCCCTTTCTTAGCGGTGTACTACACTAATAAATCAGAATTACAAATGATAAGCATTTTGTGGCTTCCTTTTATGTTGGTAAATAAATCAAGATTATTTCTATTGTCATCCAAAACCAATGATCCCTGTGTTCCCTTTCAGCTCCCCGCGGTGGTCCAAAGGCTTCGGGACAGGAAGTGGAGGGTGGGAGAGCTGCTGCACACGCTGCTGCGCTACTGTGAAGAGGGCCAGGCACGCGGGCCGTCCCCGGCCAGAGAGGAGCCACTGCAGGCGGGCCGAGACCCTCACCGCATCCCCCTCTTCCAGTGGCTCCTGGAGCACGCCTAGGCCCTCTCCTCTCCTCTCCTTCTTCCTCTCCTCTGCTCCTCTCCTCATTTCCTTCCCTCAAATTGTCTTACCTTTGCCTTCCTTCCCTCTCATTTTCTTTCCTCTCAAAGTTTCTTTCCTCATTCTTGCCTTTCCTTTCCTCTCATTCCATTTTGTTTCCCTTCTTCCTCTCCTCATTTTTCTCTTCTTCATTTCCTTCCCTTTCCTTCTCAAATTTCCATTCCTTTCTTACTTCTTTCCCTTCCTTTTCCTGATTTCATTTTATTTCCCTTTCTCTCATTTCCTTCCATCTTTCCTTTTGCCCTCCTTCTTTTTCTTTCCTCTTTATCCATCTCCTCCTTCTTCCTCTCTCTCTCCCCTCTCCTTCCTCTCCTATCCCCTCTCTTTCCTCTCCCCTCCTTCTTCCTCTCCTCTACTTCTTCCTCTCCTCTCCCCTCTCCTCTCCTCTCCCCTCCTTCTTCCTCTCCTCTCCTTCTTCCTCTCTCTCCTCTCCTTCTTCCTCTCTCTCCCCTCCTTCTTCCTCTCCTCTCCTTCTTCCTCTCTCTCCCCTCCTTCTTCCTCTCCTCTACTTCTTCCTCTCCTCTCCCCTCTCTTTCCTCTCCCCTCCTTCTTCCTCTCCTCTACTTCTTCCTGTCCTCTTCCCTTCCTCTTCTCTCCTCCTTCCTCTCATCTCCTCTCCTTAGTCCTAAAACAGGGCTTTGCAAACTCCACCGCCTCTAGAGGGCGCCAAACAAATCAACTGCTCTAACTTAACTCTGAATGTGGGCGGCGTGTGTTTTGCATTGCATGCTGGGGCCTAGAGTACTTCTGTTTTTTTTTCTTTCCTCCTTCTGTTGTGGTGTTGCTGTTTTTCTTATTTATCGTGCAGCAGCATACATCACCCGTGTTGATTTAGTGAGCTGTCTCTCGACCGCCTACACTTCTGAGTCAAAGCCCTCACACCTTGCTGCCGTTGTGCTGGAGCTACAGAGAGAGAGAGAGAGACGTCCCGTCTGCTCCAGACAGACAGACAGACAGACAGAGAGACAGTGATGCAGCGAGTTGAGAGAAAGAAAATGTGTTTTTTTGTTGTCGTTAGGGAATCCCCATAGCTGCTGGGCAGATGATGTCATCACACCCACAGCTCACCTCTGTGGTGTTTCCACAACTCACTCACACACACACAGACACACACCACACCCTGGTGTTATCAGAGATCCAGGATACACTGACACTCCATCAAATATTATTCCCCCATAGTATTCCATTATTGTATTATATTACCCCCCCTCCCCCAGAGAGACTGTGCTTGTCTTTCACATTTAGTGCCAGTTCTTCAAAGTCGACTGATACGCTGCCATACATACAGATTGACAAGTCAATATTGAAGTTGTAAAACTAATATCTTCAGTAAGTTATACTATAGTCCGTTTGCGTTGATGATCAACTGGCCATTTGTTTGGCTGTAGAAGGATAAAAAGCACTTGAAGTCGCCATTATTGGTGTTCCTGTTTTATCTAAAAACTGTAACACTGCTTGCCTAGCTTCAATCTCATTGGTCAAACTTAATTTAAAAAAAAATGTGCGTGGATGATGTTTACTAAGGCTGTCGGTATTAAAATAAAAAGTCTATTTTTTTTTTTTGAAGGTAGAGTATGTCTAATCAAACATGAAATGCTGCTTAAAGCTATGAAAGAAGCCATGATGTTGGCTGAACGTTGCCAAATGTAGCGTGCAAGGTGACTCTCCTCGCCTCCAGTCAGTAATAAGTATATGATGTGCCGGTCATCGCAGGCCCACATCCAGTTCGCGGGAAGATCCAGTGACGCAGATAGTAATGAGTAAGAGTACTCATGGACACCCTGTTCCGGTCTGTACCTCCAAAACCACAAACTAACAGCATAGCTCCACCCGTACTCACACATTCTGTCCCCTGCTCCACAGTCACCTTGTGGAAATGAGGAACTCTGAATGCCACAACTAACACACACACACACACACACACACACACACACACACACACACACACACTTGTTACTCACCAGCCCCCCCCATGTGTGTGTCCACACACAGAACTACTAGCTTCTTGCTGAAATGCACTTTTTGTTCATTTGGCCGAGGAGAGACTGGACATTTCCAGCCTTACACCTCACCCTGGCCTCCCTCTGTGAATCTCTTCCCAGCATGGACGGTCTGCTCTTCGGTCAGTTAATGTACATGCCTCCCCCTTCAAAGAAAGATCATTGGGATACATGGACCTAAGAATGACATGCTATGACATATGTCCTCCGATTTCTCTCAGGACTTTCCCTTGTTTGAGTTTGAAACACTGTAATATATATCGCAGCTTTGCATCCTTTATTATAAACGTAAGTGTTGTCGGTGGTGCTCCCCTGCATGGCTGGATCTCATTGGCTTTTTAAGCTCAAGATTCTGTTCTTTCTCTTAATGTAATTGGCCTTCAATATTTGAGCTGCATTGATTTGTCCGTGTCCACTCCTCTGCAGATGCCTTGTCTGCTTCTGCTTAGGCTGCCAAGTGGTCATGTAATCTAAGGTGTTGCATTGTATGTTGACATTCACACAAAAATATATAAATATATATATATATATATCACAAAGGATGGTAGAAAATAGAAGACACAGTGAAGTATTAACCTGAGAGGCCATATATTTTGGTCATGGAGCTGACATGAAGAGAGGGCATCACGGTGTACACATGGTCTCCCAGCAGTGTGAATGTCAAGTTGTTGAAGTAGGACTTCTGGGTATTTTGTCCCCCGTCCCTCTCTCGTATGTTCTATCTGTACTTTACATTCCCGTGCATCCCAAACGACCTTTTGCTCTACTGTGTGATGTTGTGTTTGTGAAACTGAATGTTTACCTGCAGAGAGTCCATTTAGAAGCAGAAAGTGTAAATGTGTCTTGCTGCTGTTCCCAGTGTTACTCCCCGCCTCTCCAGACCGGAGAATTGAAGGAAAGAAAGAAAGAAAAAGAAAGAAAGAAAGAAAGAAAGAAAGAAAGCAAGCGAGATGTACCTCACCTTTACTCACGTCTGTATTTTCCCTGCTTCCTTGTAAAATCCTGCCAAATGAAGATATTTAATAAATTATGTAAGTTATATAACAGTGAGTTCACTACTTGTTCTCCCTAATGGCACTGCTGGATAGTTTACATATTCTAAGCTTGAAGTAAAAAAAAAAAAAAAAAAAAAAAAACCTTTTGAAATGTGTTTGTTGAAGCTTGGTGTGTCAATAAAGCTTTTTCATGTGCTCTTATATATTTTGTTGTCAGTTTAATGAAGTGATCACATCCCGGTATATTATTGTTTAACCCTCGTGTTGTCTTCCTGTGAAAATTGAAAATCAACACTTTTGTTGTCGCTTTTTATCGATGTTTTTAACTTTTGCTCACGTTTTTTTTCCTTTCTTTCAACACATTTATGCTTTCTTTCAATTTTTGTCACTTTTTTGACATTTTCAACACTGTGTAACACCAACTTATTAACTTTAGTTTTTAGTTATTTTTGGAATTTATCCTCATTTATAGGAAATCATATAATGTTTGAGTTTGAAAAATAGAAATTAGGAATTATTTAGACTAAAATTAGAGGAATGGATGTTGATGGATACTCACAGACTGGAATATGTCAACTTTTACTCAATACTATTTGAATACTATTGTCAATTATTTTTTTTCAAATGCTATAAAATTGAATAAGACGCCCCAAAATTAATGAAAGTAGAGATTTGTACTTGCCAAAGAGCGTTGGGTGGAACCAGTCATGTTATTTTGAGTAATTAAAAAGAACATTGATATAGGTCAACATGAGGACAACATGAGGACAACATGAGGGTTTTCCAAATATGAAGATAATTGATTTAGAGTTTTGCTCAATGAATGAAAGAAAATGCCTGGCGTGTTGAGCATTTGATATTTTGTATCCAATCATTAATATTAAAAGGTAGATTTAATTAATTAGTAGATAAGCTGAGCATTTATCAGCAATTCATCATTTAATTATTTTACCTAACAAAAAATCCCTCCCTGCTTCTGGCTTCTAAAAAGTGAGGATGTCCTGCTTTTCCCCATTTTATAAATTAAATATTTTGGTCAAAACAAAAGATTTTGAGAAGCCTCACACCTCACACCCACCCTGGCCTGGAAAGCACATTTACCCAAGTATTGTCTTTAAATTTAGGGCACTTCCTGTTTGTGAAGTGTTTCTATGTTATGCTGGTTTATACTTAGAAGGGAGAATTGTAATATAATTCACCATATTGTACTCTACTACATTAACTTGACTGCTATCTGCAGGTTTAAATAATCTGAAACAAAATATGCATTTTTATATATTAAATTAAGAAAAAATGATCTCCCTCGACCAGCTACAACATTCAAATGCTGCTAACAAGCAAATGCATCAATAATACTAATAAAATGTGTTAACTTTGCTCATATTTCTGTACTTCAGTAAAGATTTGAGTGCTGGATTTAACCTTTTTACACTGTGGAGTCACTACTTCCAAGTACCTCTTCCACCACTGATATCCTTTAGTGTTAGGGTCCCCAGAGCCCCCACCATACCAAATCACCGTACTTCTATTAAAATATTCTGTGACATATTGCAATTTATTACTTATATTTCTGACTTCAAATTATGTGCGCAAAGGAGAACTTTGCCAGCACCTGTTTAAAAGATAAATGTCTCCGTTTGTTCATCTCACCCTCTAGTAGTTGATTTTTACTGTTGGGTGACCAAACTTTACAAAGAAACATTTCACACATCCAACAGTTGTTCTCTGCAGATGTATTGGAAAACATTAGAAATAACTCTCCACTTACGCACATAGTGACGTTTCGGTCCCTCTGCCCTTCGTCGAGGGGACGTTGCTGGATGGGATCTGGCCTTTCTCACGTCTATTATTATCTATTATTCTAGTACCAAAATGTTAAATTCTCATGCTGAGTTTATATAGTTAAAGATCCATACTTGGCGTCCGTGTATTGATACAGTATTGCCACGAATAATAATAATCTCGTTATTCTCTGTACTCGAGGTCTAGTTTGCGATATCGGTCTCAAGACCACTTTTTGAAGGTCTCGTCTCAGCCTCAGATGAAGAGGACTTGTATTTTATTTCAAGACCGGTCAAGACCACAATCACATTTTATCGTGTCATGCAGTGAGGGGCTCTCACTGGTCTGGTCCTGGTTTAGACTTGGTCTGACCCCCTCAAAGTCTTGGTCTCGATACACTCTAGTCTTGGTGATGACGTAGTCTCGGTTTAGACCATCTTGATAATAACATTGCTGCTCAGTGATTTAAAGTCTCGTCCCTTTTCTAACCAAGACTGCTCCAACTCGTCGCTGTAACTGGTGCTGCAGGTGCCAAAGGACACAGAATGGGATGTGCACTGTATCTATTAAAGCTGGTCTCAATAACAGCAACTCTGAGTATGCCTGGATACAGCTTCACAAAACAGCCCATTGTTGCTCTGTGACTAGACCGTACCACACATGCACCGATGTGTAATGTGTAACATGCGCTACAATGGCCAGTACCTGTCAGCATGCAGCTCTCTGTGTGGTGGATGAATGGAGGTGTCTGTCTGACACAGAGAGGGAGAGGAGGGAAGGTGGGCAAGTCTAATTGCAGGCTATATAGTGATACAGGAGGCGAGGAATGTGTCTTACAAGCACATCTCTGATCTTTTGAGCGGGAAGCCTTCTGACAGACAACAAGAGGCCATACAAGGAAATGGTTGGCTCGACTTGTGGGAGACCTGACTGGGTGAAGTCATTTCCAGCAGGCTTCAAATTAGTGAGAGATGTGGGGGTGGAGCTCTAAATCTCTGCTGTTCCCTCTTACTGAGAAAAATGACAAGATTGGCATCTCCAACATCCTGCTCTTAAGCAACAATGGCGACTCTATGGCCTGAGATTCTCAGTATAACCATTGTTATCAAAGATATGAGACAATTTCACAGCTGACGAGGCCACCTGAAAGATCTCATCACAGCCAGAAGAGGCCCAGAAGACATAATGCTGTGTTAAATACCACTTATAAAACCACATTTGTATGGTGTCAGGGTGCATGACGTGTGCTTTTAGAAATCTCATTATTATTTGTCAAGTGTATCATATTTTCAACACATGTCAGGCATCATTTTCATGGCTGGATCGGTACTAACAGTGTGTCCGCACCCAGAGATGCAGAGAGAAGAAAATAAATTGGGAAAGTCCGATTACTAACTGATGTGGATACACTAACCGAAAAACATTTCAGCATGCACATTTTTTTTAGTTGTTTTCAACTCTTTATTGAACAAAATTAGCATTTTGAAAAATAGATTTAAAAAACGTCATCCGTAATTAGCTTACATTATTACCTAATAATGCTATTTTCCAGAAATTAATGTTCTGCTATCATCTGTCCTGCAGGAGTTTTATAATCTGCGGAAGGAAGAAACAATCCCAACTCATACTCACTTTTCTTTCCTTCTGGTTGTCTTCATCAGCAGATATAGTGTGTTAACGTTCAGCTCAGTAACTATAATGATGATTTATATATCCATATAGGACATCTTGTCCACATTGGTGTAAACTAAAGGCACACTGGCTTTACCCAGAGCTCTCAGCTGATAGGCTGAGGCCCTGTGAGTCTAAACACGGACTTCTTCTAATGGTTTAAAGAGCCAAATGACACCATAAAAAATCAGGGGTGGACATAATATTTTATGGAGAGTTAAAAACATTTTATACCAACTTAGGGTGACCAATGCAGTGACCAAACCTTCTTATGAACTCCCAAGGTCCATCAGTTCATTATCAAATTAATAAAAGTCTGACAATCTTCTCCATTGAGCACTGATTTCCTATTGACTCAAACATGTCTTATCTGCCTTTAAAACCCTTTCCTCCTTTTCTCAGCAGTGGTGGTCGTAGACATGTTATTGCTATGCATCCTGGATGTTGTGGGAAAGCATTAGTGGTGGAGTGACACAGACCAACCACTGCTTGGAGTGCGTCAGTCGATGCTTTAGGCGGCCACAGCAGAGTGAGTAGCCGGGAGGAAACCTGAAACATGGCCGCTGAAACCCAAATCACAGATTGCAACAGTTTCACCGAAGTGAAGCCACAGGAATGTCACTCAGACACAACAGTCATTTACAAGGAAATCAGATGCTTTTATTAATCTATCTGACAGGCTGATTACACACAGTCACACACACACACACACACACACACACACACACACACACACACAACACAGAGTCAGTACAGCAAGAAATGTATAGCAACTATTGTGCAGAAAATCATCAGTCAGCAATGTAGAGAGACAGTCAGGAGCCCAATAGCATACCACCCTCAGTCTGTTTGTCTGCAGCATACACACACACACACACACACACACACACACACACACACGCACACACACACACACACCCACACACACCCACACACACACACACACACACGCACACACGCACACACACACACACACACACGCATGCACGCACGCACACACGCACGCACGCATGCACACACACACACACACACGCATGCATGCACACACACACACACACACGGACACACACACACATGCACGCACGCATGCACGCATGCACACACACGTACGCACGCACACACAGACGCACGCATGCACACGCATGCACACACACACACACATGCACGCACACACGCACACACAATCTCTGACATCAGATAGGCTGGGTCCTGGTTTGGATGGTGCATCCCCCTGCTGCAGCCCCCACCCCCCCCCGTCGATCTGTGAGTCACTGACATCACTTTTCTCCCAACATCAATAAACGGCCGGGTTGTTGGGAGAGTCCACTGAATGAGTGTGTGTGTGTGTGTGTGGGGGGGTTGAGTCAAGCTCATGGAATCCATGATATACTGTACCGGGCTTTGTGCTGAAGAGGGGAAAACCAGCTACATCATCTCTGAAAGGCTTTTGTTGACTCGGGCCTGAAGAACATAACCTTTGTTTTTTTTGTTTTGTTCTGTTCTTCCCGATGCGTCTGCTCTCTGTGTCGTCACCATGAGCTATTAGGTGAGAGCCGTTAATGAGCCGAGGGAGTGTATCACGGAGGTCTGAGGTCATGCTGGATGGCCTACTCTACTCTAGCAATGAGGCACGTCCCACAGTGGTTGACATAAAAGCAACATTCAGAAATTCAATTTCTTCTTGGAGCTTGTCATTAATTGTTTTTAGGCGGAGGTTACAACCGTGCTGTCCAAAAATCTCACGGTCCAACTGGAAATCTGAAAAAGTTTATGGAGTGGAAAGTCTAATTGTTCCAATCTTTTAGCAAATAACAAGTTTTTTTGTTTTTAAGTAACCAACTTTCCCACTGGATTTATGAAAGTCACTTCACAGTCCCACCCCCCTGCACCTTGTAAGGTGATGTGAAGGTTTCCCTGTAGTCCAGAGTAGCTCCTCATTAACACCGCCATGTTGCCAAATGGGTTATTTAACAACATTATTTAACACTAATTGTTTCAAATGAGAGGGAGCAAACATCACTTAAAGTGCTCATCCATCCATCCATCTTCATCCGCTTGTCCGGAATCAGGTCTCGGGGGCAGCAGGTCCAGCAGGGGACCCCAAACTTCCCTTTCCAAAGAGCCACATCAACCAGCTCCGACTGGGGGGTCCCGAGGCGTTCCCAGGCCAGGTTGGAGAAAGTGCTCATATTATGCTCATTTTCAGAATCATAATTGTATTTAGAGGTTATGTCAGAATAGGTTTCCATGGTAACATTTGCCAACAAAGTTTTTCTAGACACCGTCTACCAACACATGATAAATACTGGACAAGTTGTAATAGTTATACGCTATAATAAGAAAACAACGACACTATCAACACATCGCTATGACGATGCAGGTGCAACTTGTCTTTTGTCTCTATTTTGAGACATGTCTCGCTGTTTGAGCGTCTTCCAATGACTCCGGAGGACGTCCTACGGCATGTCCTAACCTTTGTCGGCCATTTCCTTTGCTGATAAGTTAAATTCAGAAAGTCTCTCGTCTCCTCGTCCGTCCACTTCCATCTATCTTTGTTGACTCCCTCCATGTGTGCAGACAGAGTGGAAATACTGGGAGATGGACTACAACTTCTTCTTCTTCGTTCTGTGGCGGGTTGCAACCATAAAATGACCTAAAACTTAATTGCAATTCATCATTTATTGGGCAAATACACGTTTCCATCAGCGTTTATTGCATAAGCCGAATATCATCAAGAGAAAATCCGATGAGACCGAACGGATTTCCTTTGAGTCGATATTCATGAAATTCCATCAAATTTTACTGTTTCCAGAAGGCATTTTTCATTTGATATCACCTAATTAGGATAAAAACATGTGGATGGAAACAGAGCTACTATTAACAACAACTGTCTAAATATATGCAGCGAGACACATGACACAAAGTTAAGCAGCGGCTCTGTTCCAAGACTGGATAACATAAAAGTTAACTTATGTGAAAAGTAATGGATAAATGGTTCAAAAAGACAGTTGGTGGGGAACTGGAAAAGCTGATATCTGTTCCAGAAGTAAAAAATAAACTGGTTCAAAATGTCACTGACATATACATACATCCATACAGTATATATATATATGTATATATATGTGTATTTTAGTTTCAAATGAGTTCATCATCCCAGGTACATCTTACCTGGGGAAGTATCCTTGTTGGGAAACCAACATATTACATATCCTCCAGTGATGTTTCTGCTGCTGTCATGGTAACACAAACTGTGGTTGACTTCTTCTACTGTTTTCTTTATGAGTGAGGCCAGGACTAACGAGCGATCCCATGGCATCACCTCCAGCACTCAAAACATGAGGGGTCACTCCCCGTGACCTTTCCCTGCCATTGTCTACTTGTTTCCAGGAGTGACCACATAGTGATGTCATAACTGTCTTAACTGTGTGTGTGTGTGTGTGTGTGTGTGTGTGGGTGTGTGTGTTGGGCATCTGTGTGTGTGTGTCTGTGTGTGTGTGTGTGTGGGTGTGTGTGTTGGGCATCTGTGTGTGTGTGTGTGTGTGTGTGTGTGTGTGTGTGTGTGTGTGTGTGCGTGTGTGTGCGTGTGTGCGCGTGTGTGTGTGTGTGTGTTCTGGCATCTGTGTTGGGCATCAGTGTGCGTGTGTGTGTGTGTGTGTTGGGCATCTGTGCGCGTGTGTGTGTGTGTGTGTGTGTGTGTGTGTGTGTGTGTGTGTGTGTGTGTGTGTGTGTTGGGCATCTGTGTGTGTGTTGGGCATCTGTCTGTGTGTGTGTGTGTGTGTGGGCATCTGTCTGTGTGTGTGTGTGTGTGTGTGTGTGGTGTCTGTCTGTGTGTGTGTGTGTGTGTGTGTGTGTGTGTGTGTGTGTGTGTGTGTGTGTGTGTGTGTGTGAAAGCCGAGCAGCATGGACAATAACCCCAAGGGCGACTCCGACCACAGCACAGCGTGGGAGCGAAGCGAGAGAGATAAGCGCCCATGTCAGGTGGGGGACAGTGAATCATGCTGAAAATGGTGGGTGTTCATCTGAAAATGATAGGAGGGATGGGAGAGAGCAGAAGGAGAGGACTGTGGGCGGAGGGGAAATATTGCAGTCGAGAGGGGCTGCTGGTGTTTCCCGGGCCGACGGCTCTGTTTTGACTCTTTGGTGATTGGAAACAGCAGCTGGAGCTCGGTGTGGAGCTGCTAACATGGTCAACAATATTAGGTATTATCTGTGAAATAGTGAGCCTGTCTGACTCACTACAACAACAAGCGTCCCTGAGCTGGTGCACGCTGCACAGCGTCGCTCCACCCTGCTTCCATGCTTCATCCTCTGTTGTGTCTCTGCTCGTCTCCTGTCTGCCTCCACCCACTGCTCCATTAACGCAGGTGTGTAGCTCTGGGTTTGACAGAGGAAACAGTGACGGGAGGAATACTCAGGTCCTTTACTTAGGTTAAAGTACTCAGACCACACTTTAGAAATACTCTGTTACAAGTAAAAGTAATGATAATAATACATTTAATTTATAATGCCTTTACAAATCTCAAAGTCCTACATTAACAAGCACTCTAAGAAATTTCTGTTTATTAACAGTTGTATGACTGTAAGTTTTCTAACAGAAATTGTCCATAGAAATTGATTTACAGTTGTATTTGTGTTGATTTATATTTCAGATTGCATTATGGGACCTTTATCTGTTCTGGCGGCCATGGAGGCCATTTACCCGTCTGCATTTCCTCAGGAGGTTCCTGGATAAGGGAACGTCAAAAACCTCAAAAAAGCTTCAAAAGTGGACCAAAAAGCGTTGAAAATGCGTAAAAAAGCACCAAAAAGTAAATAAGAAGCGTTGAAATGACTTCATGCGGCAGCTTCATCTGAGAGAATGTGAAATAACATCGGAAAAAGCAGAAAATGTTCTGAGTTTTTACTTCAGCTGCAATTCTTTCTTTGATTTCAGTTTTTAATTATACGGTTAATGAGCTGCCAGAACTTATTTCCTGTTATTTTACGGATTTATTTCTTAGAGTGAGGGGTTAAAATCCCAGAATAAGAATAATGCATTGTAAATGTTACTTAAGTAAACGTCTGTAAGTATCATCAGGAAAATGTAGTTAAAGTATTAAAAGTAAAAGTACTCAGTACAGAAAAAAAACTCACATTTTAGAAAACTAGAACCGATTCAATCTGTTCTGTCAATCAAATAAGCACTTTAACAACTTTAACGCAACATTTACTGTAACTTACTGTAACAATTGGTCAGCAAGTTACTGTGAATTCTTCTTACAGTAAAGGTACCGTACTTCCATTTACAGTATTTTATGTATTCATTGTAAAATACAAAACAATTAAACACAACATAAGATAAAAAAGTAAAAATACAGTAGTTTGTTTTACTATTTACAGTACTATAGTGGCTATATTGTGATTTATTTTACAGTAATGCTTAGACTGCTGAGGATGTTGTCATGTTGACAAGGTTGTAATGTAACTTTACAGCATTATACTGTAAAAATCATGAACAGTACATTATAATAGTGTTACTGTGAAATTTAAAGTAAATAACTGTAGATTTCACAGCCATTATTCTCAGTGAGTATCTATAGTTGTCTATAGTTTGTCTATAGTTTATTGTATTGTCTACATGTGATTTGTGTGCATGTGTAAAGCTGTCAGATGAATGTAGAGGAGTAAAAAGTAGAATATTTCTCTGTGAAATGTAGCGGAGTAAGAGGAGAAAGTGGCATGAAAAGAAAAGTACAAGTACCTCAACATTTGTGCTTTGGTACAGTACTGGAGTACATGTACGTAGTTCCATTTTACTACTGGGAACCATCTTGAGAAATGGTGTTTCTGGATGACCTCAGGGCGCTTCCCCCACACTCACGCCCGCCTCGGCGATGACAGCGTGGTCTGTGTCTTCATGCCGGGGCCGGGGCCGCTTTGATGTGACCACAGAGAGGAAGCAGAGGTGAATTCTGGGAGATCCTGACATGTGAGAGACATTTCCTGCTGATGTCATGGTCGGTCCTGCCCTGGTGGTTTTCCTTTTCCTCCTCCTCCTCCTCCTCCTCCTCCTCCTCTTCCCAGCCCGGTTCGATAGCAGTCTAACTGGCCCTGGAGTTCCCATGGGAATGAATGCTTCACGAGGGAGATGTTTGGAGATGAACGGAGCACAAGAGGTCGTCCAAGGCGCCAAATTTACCCAGCATGCTTCAGTGATCTGATCACGTGCAACTTGCTCGCCAAAACCACCTCCTTTTCCACGTTCTTCTCAATCTTGGTTTAGTATGCTCTACCGAGGGTCCAACATTGAGGATTCTCAGCCTTTTGATTTATTGTAATTTATGTGATTTTGTATGGACTATCTATTTGGACTGTTCAGAGCTTTCTGACTCTGTCTGCCATAAGCTTCTATATGAATGCTATCATAACTTTACTAGCTTACTTACTGACTGACTTTACTTACTTTACATTTTTTGATTTTATCTTCATTGCAGTTTAATCAAGCCCTGAAATGACTTCTTCTACACAAACTATATTTTCCATATGAACTGCCAACATAGCAAGACAATATTTTAATCCTCCTTTTAGTCATTCAAATGTAAAGGTGTTGTTTGTTTTTTCTTTTCCTATGTGCGTTTATTTCCTCCTTTGTCTTTGTTGCCTGGAGAAGACTCCATGCCATGTCCCATTGAATGGATGCCATTAGTACATTTACTTAAGTAAAGGATCTGAATCCTTCTTCCACCACTAAATGTGAGATACAGGAGATGTGACAGGAAGAAAGGAAGCAAGGGAGCAAAGAGGAAGGAGCGGCGGCTGAGAGGAAGTGGGAGTGTGGACAGACTGAGTGTTTGGGCTCAGAGCGGGGGGGGGCGATATGTGTGTTCACACGCGTTTAAAACAAGAAAAACTCGGCTCCCACTGACTGAGCAAAAGTCCATCATTCTTCTGCAGCTGTGTGCACCCACACGGGCCACAGAGTCTTTATCTGCATATTTTTAGCCATGCTAGTGACATTTGTCTTGCAATGGCAATGTTGGTTTCTCAGTCAGTCCATCACTTTGGTCCAGGCTGAAATTTGGTAAACATATTCATGGTTCCCAAGCCCAATGACGTTGGCGTTCCCTTAGACGTTTATCCAAGCGCCACCATGAGGTTATATGTGAAATTTCTCCTCATGAAATTTGATACAGATGTCCAGGTTTCCCATCAGGATGAATTGCACTTCATTTCACTTCACCTTATGACCTCATAAGGAGCAAGGTTCCAGATCGGCCCATCTGAGTTTTCATTTTCTCAAAGGCAGAGCAGGATACCCAGGGCTCGATTTACACCTATCACCACTTCTAGCCACTAGGGGACCATAGGCAGGCTGGGGGGACTCATATTAATGTTAAAAAACCTCATAAAGGGAACTCTTCATGCCATGGGACCTTTAAATGGCAGCATGGTGGTTAGCACTTCTGCCGCACAGCAAAAAGGTTCCTGGTTTGAATCCAGCCTTAGTCTGTACTTTTTAGTTCTCTTCACGTTATTTCTTTGACACTGCCTCATTATATTAATTATCTCAAATAAATAAACTTTCTTAGGAGACTTCCTTTGCTGCAAGTGGTCTACTTTATACAAAAGTGGCTCTGAGGGCTTCCTCTTCCTCTCTGAAGGCAGACGTGGTCCCACAGTCTGTTCCCATGTGTTCCAGCAGCATTAATACCATAACACACAGATAATTGCTTAAATATAAATACCAATTGCAATCTGCTGCCAACTCTGGTGGGTGTCACTTGTCATTTCACTGCATTTCCCTGCATACAGTTCAGTAGTGCCTGCTTTGACAGTCTGCTCAGTGTTCACCCTGACTCTCCCAGACCCTCCCACCCACACACATCCACAGAAATTGGATCTGCCTAATGGTCTGGAATATCCCTGTTTGGGCTGAATATCACTACAATTTTCTTTTCAAATGCCAAGTTTTGATCAAACCGCAGGCTGGTGTGATGTGACAGGACTGGAGGAGGAGGAGTGGGGTGTAAACATTGGGGTTGCTATGGAGGCAGAAGTGTAAGAACTTTCGAGCGTGGACCAAAAAAAGGCAGAGTGCGTGTGTGTGTGTGTGTGTGTGTTTGTGTGTGCATGTGTGTTTTACAGAAGACACTGAGTGACCTCCTTACCACAGAGGATGTGGGAGTAAGGAGAGAGAGACAATTATCTGCTCTTCATGCCGTGAGTCTTAAAAGCAGCCTTTCAATCAGATAAAAGAGAGCAATAATAAACAGTGGAAAAAATCCGGGCTTGTTTTACCTTCGGTGTACTGATGTCTCTTCTCATGTGCAAAGATGTCTTGAGAGAAGGCATGTTGTCATTTCTCATCAAAGTGCACAGTCAATCAAATCCTAATCCTAACAGCTGGGCCCCGGATCCGTGCACATCACATATTTATGCCAGGCAGGTCAACCATTTCCTCCATAGTTGGCTTTCTCAAATGTATGCATATCTAACCTTCTGGTTTCAAAACAGGCTGAATCCAGTGGAATCATGCTGGTTTAGCTTTGAAGCCGAAATAGCCATGCATGGGCAGAACCAGACTGACCGGATCCTGCTACTCACTGTGATTCCACAGTCTGTCTGTGAACCCTGAACTCTCACCCTCGACCCCCGATACCTCAGACTGCCGACGTCCCAGTTCAAGGATGAGCGTGGGGTTGCTGAGTTTAGCGTTGGGGTGAGCGCGAGGGCATGGTTAACTAGGAATGCTCTTAAAAAAACAGAGATAATCAAATGCTCCTAACAATGCAAGAGTAAGCCAGTGACAAAGGTAAACACACTGTCTCAAGTGTAATCTTTGCATGCATTTATATGGGCACTTTTGTATTTCTTTCTTTCTCTCTGTCTTTCTCTCTCTCTCTGCCTTCCTCTTTTCCTTGTCTTGACCCTTTTTGTCTCATTCATGCTTCAACTCTTTTTTTCCTTCTCTCTCTCTACAGCTGCAGGGCTTTTGGCTGTCTGTCATCATCCGAAAGAGCATCAGGTTCCACTCCCTGGCAGGCTTTTACATAGCTAAACACAGGGGCATGGAGACCGTCCAAACACTCTCTCTCTCTCACACACACACACTCTCATATCTATGCACATACATGCACGCTGGAGAGTCAACTCAACTTGTATAAAAGAGTGATATAACCCAAACGCCCAAACCTGGCCCCCTCTTCGCTCTTCCCTGCCCGCACTACCGAGCTCATGTATGAGGAAATTGCTGAGGGCACAGGAAACCCACAGCCAAACACAGTTTCTCATGCTGTATTAACGACGCCTGACTGAGAGAAGAGCTCCTCATGGCACCACAGCCAGAACCAGAGCCAATACCAAGACCACGCCACGGCCAGCCAAGTGCAGGAGGTCGTGACACGAGTTCAAAATGTCTCTCGGAAAAGATACGCTGTGAAACATCCTCAGGAGAATCTTCCTGAGTCCAGTCCGACGTGCAACATTTCAGAAGCAAAACATCAACAGAGGAAGCTCTACACCAACGTTGTAAAAACGAGAGTAATAGTAAGGGGGGAATGTGGTCAAACTATAACATAACCAAAATCATGTGTGTGGTTTTATGTAGTTAGAATGCCCCATAATGAGCATTAAATGATTGTAGCGCCATGAGGTTTGATGGTTTTAGAGGGAGAGAGGAGGGGGGGCCAATATAAAAAGCCAGCTTTCTCCCATGAACTCCTCTGGCACCCAGAAATTCACTTGGATTTCGCAAACTCATCCAGACCTACTACAACCACCCCTCCTTTCCATTGTCACTGCTTCTGCCTAAAATAACTGCTGCTCCTAAAAAAGAGGCTTGTTTTCTGCTGGGTTTTCAAATACTACATTGTTGTTCTGCTGGCAGTGGGGAAAACAGGAGAAGTCAGGGAGGTCACTCTCTGGGCTCACTGGAGCCACTGCCATGTTTAGATGCTGCAACGCTGGCCTCTGTGGACACTCAGCCTTAATGAGGTGGTATGGACAATGCCTTACTGTGCATGTTTTTGGAGAAAGTGTGTGTAAGTGGATTATATTAGGATATATGAAGGAATTAATAGCATCATGTGTGTTGTTGTTCTTTTACTTTTTTTAGATAGGCTACATAGCTGAAGTTGTGACACAAAGTTCAAGGGGCCTTGTTTTCCATATGAGTACAGGGCTGCACAATTAAAGGCAGTTTCACCGAAATTGCAAAATGTACTTGTGCAATATCCAAATCTCATGAGGGTGCAATATTTATTAAAAGGCAAAACATGTGTCAAAGTTTGGCCTTTATTTGAGAGGACAGCTGGAAACAGGAAATGGGGGCGAGAGTGGGAGGGGGGATGACGTGCAGCAAAGGGCCTTGGCCCGGGCCCGAGCACCGGTGTTAGGGTCAGAGCCTTGGTACTTGGGGCGCACCCTCAACCAGGTGAGCTACCTGGACACCCCAAAATACCATTTGGAATTTAAAAGAATTGTGGTGTTGGAGAGAGGCCCCGGCCCATAACTCCTATTCTACAGACTAAAAAAAATCTTTGTTTGTTTGGCTGTTAAATTGCCAAAAGTTAAGCCATGACAATTTTAGTATAATCATTTCCTCCAATGTCGTAAATAATCATATGCCAATTGCAATATCAGTCAATATAATGGCAATTAGATATTTTCCTCTATATCGTGCATCCCTACATACAGGAGTTATTTCACATGGCTGCATTCATATTTGCGTAATTTGAAAGCTGTCGCTCTTACTGGAAATCCATCGGAGAATGACCAGTTCCCCTCAGCTCAACAACTCTACTGTTCTGGTTCTTTTTCACCAGTGTTAACACCAGTTTCGATATGCTGCTGTTTTCAGTGGAAAAGGCTCTGACAAATGGCTTAATTACTACCAGACTGGATGACAAAAGCTTTCCACTGATTTCAGTCTTTGTGCTAAGCTAAGCTTACTGGCTGCAGGCTGTTGCTTCATACTGTCGCATCTCTACTCTCCACTCCAGCACACTCTCTTTTTTGGATTTCCATTAGGAAAAGTTGTGCCAAGCTACCCTCAATAATGTTCGTAATTTTTGTATTCCTCTCGACCAGTGCCTGAACTAGAATAAAAAAGGTGCCGGTACCCTAATACAGCAGTTAGTTTTCATTTCATTTATGTATTTATTTATATGGAATTGGCACATCAAAATAACATAACAAACAAAAATGTTTTAATCTAACTTGGATTTTGCTTTGCAGGGACGTTTTACAATAGTAAAATAATAATGCATGAATAACTATTTCCAGGAAGTGTTTTAATGTTAGACTTGCGGTTCCAGTTTTACAAGAAACAAGACTGCATCAATCATGGTGCATTAATCATTATGAACCACGCTTGTTCTGTCTCTCACGTGAAATAAATTATGAAGCGGTAAGTACGTGTTTATCGCACCGGGAGCTGAGCCAGAAGGCAAAGCTCTTGATCTACCGGTCAGTGTTGGTTCCTACCCTCACCTATGGTCATGAAGGCTGGGTCAGGACCCAAAGAACCAGATCAAGGGTACAAGTGGCTGAAATGGGTTTCCTCAGGAGGGGGGCTGGGTCTCCCTTAGAGATAGGGTGAGAAGCTCAGTCCTCCGAGAGGAGCTCGGAGTAGAGCCGCTGCTCCTTCGCGTTGAAAGGAGCCAGTTGAGGTGGTTCGGGCATCTGGTAAGGATGCCTCCTGGGGGGGTCCCTAGGGAGGTGGTCCAGGCACGTCCAGTTGGGAGGAGGCCTCGGGGAAGACCCAGGACTAGGTGGAGGCACGTCCAGCTGGGAGGAGGCCTCGGGGAGAGACCCAGGACTAGGTGGAGAGATTATATCTCCAACCTGGCCTGGGAACGCCTCGGGATCCCCAGTCGGAGCTGGTTGATGTGGCTCGGGAAAGGGAAGTTTGGGGTCCCCTACTGGAGCTGCTGCCCCCAAGACCCGACTCCGGATAAGCGGATGAAGATGGATGGATGGATGGATAAGTACGTGCTCTTGAAGAGGATTCTTTTGTTTTCAGTCTTGGCCTTTTGGACTTAAGTCTTAACTTGGACTCAAACGTCTTTGGACTCTGTCTTGTGGGCGGTGTTGGGAAGGATACTTTCAAAACGTATTCAGTTACGTTACTCAGATATTCTGAATACTTGGATTACTTTCACATTGAATTGCATTTTATAAATGTAGGAATGCGGCCATCAAAAACTGCTTACTAATCATTCCTATTCTGTGTTCTTCTGTTCCACCTGGCTGAATGTGGTCAGGAACAAGCAGGGAGATTTTGGTATTTGTAGTCCCGAACTCTCTTTCAACAGCTGTGGGGCTAGCAAATCAGCACATAGGAGAATGTAAAGTTGCATGTCAACTAAGCAGGTAGCTACTTGATACAACCATAAAATAGCAAGGTGACCTGTAAAGCTACAGCACACAAGTACCCTTGGCTAATTAAATAAAATAACTTACTTTAAGCTGCTTCAGGTTGGAGGTGGAATAATTTGGACGCTGAAAGGAGTGTAACCTCTGCTTGCCAGCCACCAACTCTGCCTCTCCCTGTTCTTTCTTTTATGTGAAATGCTGTTTGAATTTCCAAGATAGAAACGCGTTCCTGCCCTGACTCTGTTGTCCATCTCTACCTCTATAAGTGATCACGCAAAAAGCTAATTCTTTCATTTTCATTTTGAGGCTCTTCTGGGAAATCCATGGAGTTGCCTTAATTTATTTAGATGAATAAACCTTCAACAAATACATTTCAACAATGTAACAATGTATTCTAAATACCACCTATTTAAATTGAACTATAACGGAATATAGTTACTCATAGTTTGTATTCTGAATACGCAACGCCGGTACATGTATTCTGTTACTCCCCAACACTGTGTACAGCTCTGAGAGTAGTCTCTATCCTCTGATTTAACTCCTTTAAGAAGAAAAAAAGCCAATACAAGTATTACCATTCCACATTTAAAAGTGTGGAAAGACCTACAAAGAAATGTCTTATTTGAAATGTACAAAAAGGGAGATAGAAGTGATGGTAGCACTTTACTCGAAGGTATCTACATAAGCGTGACATGACACTGTAATCAACGCATGACACTGTCAAGACACATACTAAAAGAAGCGTTTATAATGTTAATGAAACACATTCATGACAGTGTCATGACACCTTCAAGTAAAATGTAACCAAAATTATAATATAAAGGGAAAAATAGGATTCACATACAAGGGAACTGGCATGTGAGTGTAATCAAAGTCACTGTTGCGCTTTTCATTCACAGCTTAGAGACAACGCACACTGATTAAGGTACGTCATCAAAGAAAACAGCAAACTGAACTGAAACTTGTCATCATCAAAAGAAGAAGAAAGAAAAAGAAGAAAGTTTTGTTTACTGAGTTAATTCTCTACATGCAACTAAGAGGTGTAATCTCACAAAACAATGAGCTGGTATTTTATATCTGTAAGGCTGTGGTAAGATGCATCTTCTACTTCACGATGGTTTAACTAACTGAAGGTGAGAGGAAGTGACGTCTGCGTGTTCATGTAGGAAAGCCTATTTGGGATGTTTGTGGTCAGACAAACACGCATCACACAATCTGATTCACAGTGACGCTCAGTAGTAGTTTCTTCACTCGCTGAAATAGTGGAAATCCAGGTTTTTTGTGTTCAGAGTCAATCAGAAAATAAGTGATTACATGTGCTGTCTTTAGAGTAAAGCAGTAGCTTTTGGAAAAACAGGAAAATACATGTTTTGACTAAATTCAGAAGGAGAGTTGCTTAAATGTTGTCTCCATCATGATCCAATTACTGAGAAAGGTGATTTCCACTTTGGAGAGCGTCACTGATGTGCAAAGAGACTGACTGGTAGAAATGGTATTAGATCGGCTTCTGTCATGTGTAAATGAGTGGTTTCATACCATATATCACATTGAATATATCCTTTAATCTTTTAAAGGATATGTTCACACGTAGAATATGCGTATGTCTGTACATAGAAATCAAATCAAGTGGAGATCTTGCAGTTTTAAGCAGGAAATTCTCTCTTTTTGTTTCTTGATTTGACTATTTAAAACTGCTGAAGCCTCATATTGGCTTTGATAAAGAGTTTCTGCACAGAATGAAAACTGTGAACTTCACTACACTGTTTGAATGGTCTGTATGATATCGAAGAAGACTTGAAACTAACGATTGAGAGTCATAAATTGATTATGAAAATGTTTCCTGAGGTCATAAATCAAGTGACTTCCGTGCAATCAGACTTGTTTTATCAACCTGTGGAGTTGCCCCCTGCTGGCAGGTGGAAGGCACTTCCCCATTGGCTTCACTTTTCTGACACAAACGTTAGCCAGACCTTCCTTCACAGAGCTGTGGGGGAGGGTCTGGCTAGTCCTGCTCTGTTTTTTTTGCATTTCTTTAAACCAATCACAATCATCATGGGCGGTGCTAAGCACCGGACGGAGCAACTGCGCCTCATGGCTCTGCAAAATAGCCTCAGGAAAGGGCTTGTTTTGGTGGAACATGTGGACATTTAAAAGTAGTTTTAGTCGTGCGAGAGAAAACTCAGATAGGACAGATAGTCTAGCTAGCTGTCTGGATTTACCCTGCAGAGATCTGAGGACCAGGTAACCATAGTCCTCAGATTGGACAGATAGTCCAGCTAGCTGTCTGGATTTACCCTGCAGAGACCTGAGGACCAGGTAACCATAGTTCTCCACTGGAGGTTAGAACGCCAACACAGAGAAAGAGGAAGGGGACGGACATCTAAAAACGGACAGCCCAAAAGAGTGACATATGGCCAAATTTCCGTCAAAACTCAAATCTGAATATTCTGTGGATTGTAACTAGAAAATAAAGATCTTAAGGGTTGAAATGAACATTGTAGATGGGTATGAATTTAAAGAATATTGGAGATATTAAAGGAAAAGTTCAACCTGTTGGGAAAAAAAAGGGTTTAGCCTACTTTTTATTTGCCTAGAGGGAGCTGGGAAGATCCATATCACTGTCGGTACTGATCTTCTCATCGAACTATTCCAAAATATTGAACTAATTAAAAGTAAAGTATAGAAGTCAGCATGTGGTAATGACTGCACCTACATGATCTCCTCATGGCCTGTAAAGCCCATTGAGACATTGTTAACACTGTTTATTAGTTTTCTTTTCATACATACAAACATCAACAATGAACCACAAACACACACACACACACACACTTCACCACTACACTATATATATATACTACAATGTGAAAGTAACAAAACCAGAATACATGACACAGCACACACAAAAAGAACAGAACCAAAATCAATACACACAATACATGAACAAAAAACACATAAATAATAAATAATAAATACTGAAAACACAATGGAAGTTGTTAGGTAGTACTCACAATGACATTCCTGTCTCTATGGTGATTAAATATAAATCTTGGCCACATGTTAAGGTGTCACTAACGCCTGCACCTTCGAAGAAAATCGGGTCCACCCGTAAACAAGACTCGACTTCATAAGTTTTCAGCTTTGTCTTGACAACAATCAGTCAGTCATGCGAGGATGCTGGCACACTGACTTGTCAGGAGTTAAAGGGTCTTTTGATGCATATCCAGACGTGCCTTCAAACTAACAAATATGCTTCCAATCAAAAAGTAATTGATTTCAAAATGTACAAGATGCGAGGGGAGGAGTGTTTGGAGTGGACTAATACACTTCCAGCTGCTGAACTCTGAACGAGCTTCCATGTTAGAGGTGTTACAACCTCTCCCTTTTCTGCCTAAAAATCACACAGTGTCTTTCCCCACTTGTCACAAACCGGCTCAACGCATGTGACAAAGAGGAGAGACCAGGCAGGTTTGTGTGGATAAATGACGACTACAACGGAAGAGGTGAAACAAACCCAAAACAGGAGATGTGGAGCCTAGGAGAAGGCAGAGAGAGAACAATGAGACATGACTTGCTTAAATGGTTGAGGCCTACCAAGGTGTCCAATTACCTGGACAACCTCTACGTTTTCAAAAATAACATCATGCGCAGCTGTCAGTTTTCAGAAAAGTGTTCAGTTACATGTACCCGTGTATCTATGCCGTCGAGAGGATGCCAAACCTGTAGGTGGCAGTGTAACAAGAAGCTCAAGCCCACGTTAGCCAGTCAGAATCTGGAAAATAGCAACAGCAGCAACAAATCCCTTCCTCTCTCTCCTCTTCCTCACTTCCTCGGCTGCCTAAACCCAAGGGGGTACCCCTCTCCTCTCTAAGTGTTTCTTCTATGGCGCCATTTTGATGCTACGAAGCCATCACCCGCTGTCAGCAGTAATTAGCCTGTGCATATGTTAATGTTAACTAGCATGTTAGTTAGCAGTAATTAGCCTGTGCATATGTTAATGTTAACTAGCATTAGTTAACCTAGCATGTTAGTTAGTTAGCTAGCATGTTAGTTAGCAGAATTAGTTAGCAGTAATTAGCCTGTGTCTATGTTAATGTTAACTAGCATGTTAGTTAGCAGTAATTAGCCTGTGTCTATGTTATCTCCTAACATATACCTACCTCTCCATCTCTGCTGATTGGGAATGATTGAGATTTCTCTTGCACAGCTACCAGAAGACTTACAGCTTTCAGACAGGTTGCTCACGTCACGTCTACGTCTTCCAGCTCAGTTGGAGGCTGCGCAGTAACGCTCGGCATCCCCGGGAAAGAGCTTCTAATAGACTTCACTGGTCTCCGTCCAGAACAACGGGACCTGTTGGTCCATTTCTTTAACTGTCTAGCCTAAACCTCCGTTTGTCTCCGTTTACATGCAAACGTGCAAATTTCCCAAATCGCCACTGGGGCTGGAGATTTTAGAAAGACTCGTTTTTCAGAGGCGAATTCTCCGTTTGCGTGTAAACGGAGGGAAATGTCTGGTGTGTCATGTAGACAGGGCCTCTGCCAGGAAAGCCAACAGCAGAAAAGGGAGGGGTCGTGACAGATGACATACCAGAATGTGAAAAATGCATCGATAACTATTTCTAGTTAGAAGTTACAAGAAACAAGAAAAATCCTCCCCACTTAGGAAACTGGAAACGATCCAAACAAATGTGTATTTCATCATTTCAGCTGGACTTTTAGTTATAATGTTATTATGGTAGGTTAATTTATAATAAAACATCTGATTTTATAAACTATGTGTGTTTTATGTGCAACAACCTTAATGTGTAAAGTAACAAAAGCTGTCAGATGAATGTAGAGGAGTAAAAGTAGAAAGTGACATGCAAAGAAAAGACTCAAGTACATTACAAGTACCTCAACATTTGTACCTAAGTATAGTACTTGAGTAAATGTACTTAGTTACATTCCTCCACTGATCAATGGTGATCAAAATCAGTGCATTTGCACTTTTTTGTGGTTTCATCTGATTGGAGTAATAAGTGAACGAGTAGCATTGAGTTATTGATGACTGAGGCAAACTTTGATAATTATGTGACAAACCTGTCTAAACAAATCTATGTAGTTGTATTATATAATATTGAGATACATGAATTTACACCCCGAAGCTTTTACTTAAACTTAAGTCTCGCTCTGCTCAAAAATATGTTTGACACACATGTCTACAGCGAGCGTGAAACTCCAGATGTTTTTTTGGGGGGATTTGTCTGTAGAAGTTTCAATCCCAGTTTAAGACAGAAGCCAATCGTGATCCAGCAACTTACACACGTGCGATTTTGAAACTCAAAACCTCAAATGCAAATCGGTGAATAGGACACACGTTTTTGTTGTGATCAAATATGGTTATTATTCAATTAACAACACTGAGACATGGGAACGTCCCAAGATAAAAAAAAAACACAGGGGGGGGGGGAGACCTAATAAAAAACCCAATAGTAATGGACTCTGCTGCAGCTTACCAATAGGACATACAGACACACACACACACACACACACACACACAAGACATTGACAGAGAGACGGACATAAGACATACGGGACCAAACACGTGCACAGGCAGAAGTAAGGAAGCTAGATGGATTTCAAGCATTCAGCAATGTTGAGCCAAGAGTCCAAAGTCTTCTGTGGCGCTCCATTTAATAGTAGACAAATTATTATTGCATGAATAACACGTTTATTACCCGTTATTGATATTGTTTCTATGCATTAACTTGCAATATTTGGCTTTTTTTTTTACCCTTTGTGTGTTAGTATGTATATGCAGTAAACGGATGACGTTTGTTGCGTTGATTTTTGTTTTAGCTTAATTTATTCTCCACTCACTGCATCCCTGTGTGTCACCGGGGGTGTGGACGTGTGGAAGGGGTGGATGACGTGTTAATGGTGCGTTTGTGTACAGACTCTGTGGAGCCATAAAGGGCCCGCTTTACCTGTCGTGCGCTCAGGTCTCTGGATCTGGATCTGCTCTACGCTCCTGTTCCAGTCTTTCCAGTCGGTCTATCTAATCTTGAGTAAACCGGAGGATCCTTCTGATTGGCTGCAGAGAAAGCAAGCTCTTTCCAGCCCACCCACCGCTGATTATAGGGACTCTTGCAGACTCTCTTCCCTTCCTTGCATTGAGTCTGGGAACTGGCCACTGGGGCTGCACGGCACACCGAGCGCGCATCATGGCAGCTACCCACAGCGAATACAGAGGCTACCTGCGGAACACCGTCGACATCGAGGCAGGGCAGCACCGCTTCCACCCGGTGCAGAGCTCGGAGCCCACTTACCGGCCGCTCCTATTCGGAACCCTCGCTGTTATGGGATTGCTTCAGGTGGCTTCCAGCGTGGCGATCTTATTACACCTGACAGGTTATCTGCAAGAGGTAGGCTTATGTGTGACTTTGGTTTCGTTTGGCTGAGATTTCCAAGGCGCAATGAGACACTTCGCAAAGTCCCTCTCTGCCCTCAGCATGTCCTGTATGTTTACTCAAACTGTCCTGCGCGTAAATATTTATCTCCAACACATGTCAACAGTCCTCCACTTGGCTCAAAGCAAGTTAAGATGACCCAGCAACATTTGCGCAATAGTTTTTATAATGCCATAAAGTGTCAGATAAGTTTCCCGAGATCTATATAATATAATATAATATAATATAATATAATATAATACATGTTGATTACCAAAACGTGGCGGTGTCTGCTCTTAGAAGTAAAGTAGGTGTAATATACACTGTGCGTGTGTGTGTGTGTGTGTGGGGGGGGGGTGTTCTGCAGTTTTGTGCGCCAAGATTTCGTGCACTCTTGGCGTCTCTTTGAAGGCGCTGCGCTTCGGCGGCATGCAGGCAGTTACAAGATTTCTTCCCTCGCTGTAAAAAACACAACATGTATATGTAGATAACATCTCTACAAGCCCGCATGACAATTTCCACGTATTAGTTATTTCAGCTCAAATATGTCTCTTCTACTTAAAAGGCATCGTGAATCCGTTAAACGATAACATCTCAGTCAGTCTTGCAACATGTCGCGTTTGCAAAATACAGATGTTTTCACTTAAGGGCTCCCAGGCTGCACTTTTGCTTGTGCATGTTTACATGCAGTCAGGGGTTTCTATTTGTAATTTATATGTGTCATAAGTTGTTAACTTTTGAGCATAAGCAGAGCTGTTTTATCGAGGGGGGGTTTGGAGGCGGAGAAGTCTGGAAAAGCTCAAAACAAAAAGTCAGAGATAAGCTACTATCTAAATACATATGTTCTCACAAGGTCCATTGGTTTGGGTCAGGTCGTCTTTGCAATCTTGCAGGCTGCGTGTCTGTGATCTTGTAAAATAACATTTATGTTCTGCCACAATTGTTTTTGCAACTTTATGGCGGTTTTGGAGTTGAATGATTGTCATGTTTCGAGAAGCCAAGAGAGCAGACCACATCTCCGCTCTGTCAGGATGCTGGAAGGTTCACCTGGGGAGCATCCGTCTCTCTCTCCCTCTCTCTCTCTCTCTCTCTCTCTCTTGGTCTGTTTGCCTCTGTGTCTTTCTCAGTGTTTGCGTGTTAAATTTTTTGGCTTGTCTTTGGCATAAACACACTGCAGTGTGGTAGTAGCTAGTTATGTACTGGATGCGAGCCAGAGGCCCAAAACTAAATAAAAGGAGGGAGGCAAAGTATTAAAAAAAAACACACAAAGAAGAACAAGCAACCAGAAAGAGAGAAACAATGTTTAATTTCGTGGTTGTTTTCATATTTGCATATTTCATGTGGGATTCATGTGATTATGAGACGGGATCTGTTGGGAGTGATAGAAGTGTAGTCAGGTCGAGTTTATTTACTCAATGTGCTTCAAAATAAAACAGAGACACAAATCATGCATCATTAAATAAAAAAATCACAACAAGATAACTTATAAGATATACATATATGGAAACATATAACTTGACTTGTTAGAAATAGATACTTTAAGCATGAGTCAGCAGTTGGCACTAGACCCCCCCCCCAACACCTGTAGAACTTCCTGGAGATGGTGAGGAAATCGGGAATCTGCACAGCGTCGTGCCTACATGGGAATGTGCTGATCCGAGTGCTCTGATTACAACGTGCATGTGTGTGTGTGTGTGTGTGTGTCCATTTTTTCTTCTCCTTTTATTTTTTTAGTAAATGTTAAATTCTTGAGAGACAACAACCTTTCAAATGAGAACCAGTGTTCAGTTTCCAAATCGCTTTGACTTTCGCCTGCTGCGGAGTGACATGTCGTTTGGAAAATAACTTAATCTTACTTGTGTGGTCCTCCCGAGGCAATAACTGAAAAAAAATTGACATTTTCGTCCCTTTTTCAGACTTTTTTTTTTAGGTTTTCACCCTCATTTATACAGAATAATACCAAATATTTGAGTTAAAGAGCAGAAATTATGAATTATTTTGACTAATAGTTAAGATCAGAGGAATGAAAGTGATCAATTGTATTTAAAAAGAGCGTTGGAAGGAATCCAATCCATTTTTTTTGTGGTAATTTGATTGAAAAGAAACTCATAATTCAGATATAGACATTTTTTAAAGGGTCAAATTTGACCCGAGGACACCAGGAGGGTTGATCTCATAGACAAACACAAGCACACACACATCCAAACTAAATTGCTTTTCTCTCTCACCCACACCTGTCGTAACAGACAGCGCTCGTTAGAGCTGACACATGATGATTTAACATATTTCTCCTGTCTAACCTCGGCTTCCCTGTGTTCTGTCTGCAGGTAGATTTGTCCACGGCCCCACATCGGCCCATAGAGGTGAGTTTGACCCCTGGGTAACACAACAACCCGACACACCCTCTGACTGCAGCACTGTTCACTCACAAAGATGACATTTTACCAGATTTCCTTCCTGCTACAACACCAAACACATACAAGAGGTTTTTTTTTTTTTTAATATAATGCAGTTCTAGATTGATTTATTGACATGTCACACAATAAGTGTTAAGAATGTTTTAAAGCCTTGCAGGTATTTCCTGCTGTCACAGTCAAGGGCAAAGAACAGCCCGTACAATAATGTGGTTACTGTTTTTTAAAAGCAAAAGAAATAAGTTAATCATCTGCAATCTCGCACTGACAGAAGTCATGATTTTCCGATGGGTGTGTTTATTTTGAGCACATACCACAGCTTCTGTAAAGCGCCAAACTTGAGGTGGATCCCACGGTCCAAGCATCGGTCAGACCACCGCAGGAAAAACACCTTTCTGCTGTTTGATATAGACTCAAACAGCTTGGTCCTAGTCTACATCCTCAACCTTCCCCTTCCGGGGTTGCTCCGTTGTCACCTGAAATTCCACCGTATGTCCCTCTCTAAGGCAGGACGTCCGTTACCTTACGCTTTCTTTGTGTGTCTGTGTGTGTGTGTGTGTGTGTGTGTGTGTGCTTTCTTTTTTTTCCAGTGGATTCCTGAGGACTATGGTTACCTGGTCCTCAGATCTCTGCAGGGTAAATCCAGACAGCTAGCTAGACTATCTGTCCAATCTGAGGACTATGGTTACCTGGTCCTCAGGTCTCTGCAGGGTAAATCCAGACAGCTAGCTAGACTATCTGTCCAATCTGAGGACTATGGTTACCTGGTCCTCAGGTCTCTGCAGGGTAAATCCAGACAGCTAGCTAGACTATCTGTCCAATCTGAGGACTATGGTTACCTGGTCCTCAGATCTCTGCAGGGTAAATCCAGACAGCTAGCTAGACTATCTGTCCAATCTGAGGACTATGGTTACCTGGTCCTCAGATCTCTGCAGGGTAAAAATGAGCAGCAGGAGCATGATGGATTTTAAAGTAGGAATCTTTAATTGTTGATGTCTTTTTTTCTAATACCCTTTTCGTCTCTGAAGTCGCGGCCCGATTTTTTGGCATAGGTTCCGCCGAGCAATAGCAACAAAAAAAATGGAACCAGGAAACTAAACAACAGAATAAAATCACTGCTTTGCTTCACTAGTGGTTGGTCCCCCATTCCCTGGATATCCGTGGCGGAGTACTTACACAAACCAGCCAGCCTGTCTTGGACCAAGGAGCTCATTGTGTCGTTGGCCCTCGGCTGTTTCCCATGGAGCCTTTATGAGGTGTGAGGCTGACAGGTCCGCTTGGCCCACACTGTGTTGTGTTAGGTTCAGTTGTAGGGGCGGAGCCAGAGAGGGGCTCCTGGGGCTTGTTTTCTCAAAAGTCCCGAATCTATTTTCTTTTTCTTTTCTTTTTTTTGATTATTTTAGGCATCTTAGGTTTTTATTTCTATAGGACAGCTAAAGGCATGAAGGGGGAGACAGAGGGGGATGACATGTAGCAAAGGGCCGCAGGTCGGAGTCGAACTTGCGGCAGATGCGTCAAGGAGTGAAGCTCCATATATGGGCACCAACTGAAAAAGCCCAGAATCTTTTACGGTTTTTAAAGTACCTTCAACTTTGTGTCATTTCCCCCTCAGTCTTTCTGACTGGACCAAGAAATCAATGCAGCAACCCAACCAATGTCCTGTAACTCATAAAATAGAGACATCAGACAGTTTTTGTCTCTTTAGGTGTCAGGAGTGAAAATGAGTTAACATTGGTGGTGTTCTGGATTCAGCATGATGAAGACAATCATAGCAGTTTGTTACAAAACAGGATGTAAGAAAGAGACAAAATGTAGACAAAAGCGACACAATATTAGGAAAAAAATGACAAAAACGTGTCAAACGCTTCAAAAGAATGTTGAGAAAACTGCAGAAAAAAGCGACAAAAACAACTAAGAAAGCAACAAAAGCCTCCAAAAACATTTCAAATAAAGCATCAGAGCCCCGAATGTTTACGTCTGGCTCCGCCCCCTGGTCAGCCGAGGGGTCGCCGGTGCTCTCGGTTCAGAGGATGTGCTAGAGAGAAGGCCTCGGTGGACGCCTGTGAGACAGGATGTGTTACGCCGGGCTGGGGCTGTGGTCAGTGTGATCTCAGGGAGTGGTGAGAACACGGGATCATGAATCAGACACCATGATCTGTATGTTTAGAGTCCGTGGGGATCTGGACTGTAAGCGTGCCAGAAGGAGATGCGACACAAATAGGCAGTCTGCTTTGGTGGTCAAGCTTTGAGTGAGAGGACCTTTGTTCTTGTGAAGCGTCTCCCGAAACCACTCATCAACACAATGGAGATGTTAAATGATGCATGCGGTGCGTAGTCAAAGGGATGAACTGAGGCCTGCGTGCACTTGGTGGTATTCCAGGAACACGCATGTGGAATCAAGTCAGCTGTAGCTGGAGGTGTATGTCAATGGCAGACACATCTCCTTCATGGAGCAACTGCGTCTGGTGCAAAGTGGCTGTCTCCATGCTGCTCACCATTCTAGATCACACTGTGGATCGGGAAGCTGCCACGCTGCATCTACTTTGTATAAATAATCTCTTCTCCCTGGTGAAAGAGGTATTGCGGCCTCGCCACAAATCAAGATAGATCCCACAACGTAGGGCCAATTGGGAGCGCGTTCACAATTACTTTGTATAGCCTTGGCAAGGCTTCGTTTACCCCTGTCGCTTTCCAAGACGCTGTGCTAAAAAACATGTTTGTGCAGCAAATAGTTTTTGGAGGACAGACGGTGGCGGTGCTAATCTTAGCTTGAGAGCCGTGCAAATTTGTCTGGACTTGACCTATGACTAAACCCTTCACGGTAATATTAGCCCGGCGCAGGTGCAGTATTGCGAAACCTTGTTAATGATGATGGTGAGACTGGCTCTGGAGTTGAGTTTATGAGGAATGTTAAGCAGTGTTTGCGCTCAGTGGCGCTGTGTGTGGTCTTTAGGTTGCTATGTTTCTATCCAAATCAACACATTTTTTTTGCTCAGACACATTAAAACATCTTCAGGATACAATACAAACTCAGTTGAGTGTGTCGTTCTTTCACTGACATTTGACTGACGTGCAATTTACAAAATGTATTTGCGTCTGTTGCACAAATGTATACACGCATGCTTAAATTAATTTCAATACTGGTTATATCACAAATTGTGTCTGCAAGTTCCTACAAGTGGTACAATTTTAGATCTTCTGTGTGAGTGTAAGATGGTAGTCAGGGGTATTAAAAAAACAACCACTCACTCACGCCTGGTATTTTAATCTCATGCCAGATGTGTAAGAGACTTGGCAGCTCCGGTGCAGTAACTGTTTACTTGCTTGGAAACCATGTTTTCCTTGAGTGTGTATATACTGTGTCTTGCCTGAGGAGGACGGCCCAGCTCAGACTGTGGATGGCGGCATCATCGGCCTTGAATATAATCCTCAGTTACGGCTGGATACAGTCCAGATACTATTTATTATGCCAAATCCGTGAGAAGTGCAGTCTATCTGAAAGCATACACTCACCAGGAGGCCTCCCTGTCACAGCCTTCGGCCGCAAATACAACCACAGCTGTTATAAGAAGTTAGCAGGCAATTCAGTGTATGTTCATCATCCACTCACGTGTGCTCAGACACACACAATTCCACACAAGCAGACAGTTATTCAAAGCGACAGCTGCGGTAAATTACGGCTTAACAATACTTTTGCTTTAAGTTGTTTGTGGATGCAGGTTAATTGTTGATGTCTCTTTACTGATGTGGGTATACTTCATATATAGCAGGATAACACACACATACATACAAAAAAAGATACAAGAGATGTTTTTTCTGACCTTTCATCTGTCAGTCAGTGTTTGTCAAATGAGTTTTTTTTCTGTTTATCTACAGGAAGTACAGACGGAGCCGGTGCTGAACGCGCTGAGAGACACGAGGAAAAAAGGGACGGTGCAAAACTCCGAAAGAGAGCCTGGCATCCGCTCATCTACCAATCAGAGTGTACCAGGAGTACTCTAAGAGTGAGTCTGGTTGTTGCACTAGAAACACTTACTTATCAATCCCAATGTAGCTGATTAACCTTCTCGCCAAAGTTCAGAGTGTTTGCTGAGTGCAGATTTAGACATCATAAAATTAAAATGGTTGCGTCACGGGTGCCCTGAATAGCTCAGTTGGTGGAGCGTGCCCATATAAAGAGGTTTAGTCCTTGACGCAAAGGCCCAGGCTTCGAATCCGACCTGCGGGCAGTTTCCTGCATGTCTTCCCCCCCCTCTCTCTCCCCTTTCATGTTGTCCTGTAGTCTGGCTATCACCAAGCCAATCTTTTAAGACTGAGCATTAGTCTGGGGAGTCTGCTCTGTAATTTCTACTGCAATGGGCATGGTTCAAATGTACACATGTACAGGTACAATGCAACGAAATGCAGTTTAGAGAGCCTCTGAGTCGCTTCTATTTACTATTACTATTAAAGCGCCACCATGAGGGGGCAACTCGGGGTTCAGTGTCTTGCCCAAGGACACTTCGACATGGGACTGCAGGGCCAGGGATTGAACCACTAACCTTCCGATTTGCAGGCAACCGCTCTACCACTGAGCCACAGCCGCCCAAATGACTCTGTATGCAATTGGATAGTCCTTCAACCAATCAGACCACCGATCCGGGTGACGTACTTTGCATCAACGGGTTGCTGGGCTTCAGTTGAATGTAAAAAAAAAGCTGCTTGTCGTCGCTTCGCTATCATTATTGTGTAAAACCCGCCAATAGCGCAGCAGGTGGGTGAGCCAGTTTGTGATTGGTCCCCGCAGATTTGTAGCGGAAGCAGGATAGATAAATGTTCAGGTTTCCAGCCTGAGCTGCAGGGTGAAATCAAACCGGCAGCAGATCGGACTGGGCAATGCAAATCCCTTCTAAACTTTCCAAGTGTTATCTGACCGAATAGATCAAATACTGAAAGTCAAAAAAGTCCTTTTGCAGAGGTTGTGATGCTCAACAAAAAGGGATCTACTGATTTACAGATATCTCTTTTGCCATGTAATGCTATGGGGGGAAAGTCTTTTTTGGCCCAGACGGACATGGACGTTGTAATTCCATTGTTCGAAGTGGCTTCGACGCCAGCCATGTAACTGCTACGTGTAGCTCGCTGAACCAACTAACAGGGCTCACATTACATTGCTGATGTGTGGGTGGCAGTAGCTCAGTCCATAGGAAGTTAGGTTGGGAACCAGAGGGTTGCTGGTTCAAGTCCAGTTTAGACCAAAGTATGGAGTGTGGACTGCTTAACAAGAGAGATGCCAGTTGAGCAAGGCACCAGGCACAGGCAGCCCACTCACTCTGATGTCTCTTCATTAGTACACTGTGTGTATTTCAGGCCTGTGTGAAATGTACTGTATTTATATAGCTCCTTTACAACATACATTCACCATTCACACACCTGCTCATCAGATAAACATGCACACACATTCACACTCCTCGGGGTTCAGTGTCTTGCCCAAGGACACTTCATGGGACATGGGACTGCAGGGATTGAACCACCAACCTTCAATTGGCAGGCAACCGCTCTACCACTGAGCCACAGCCGCCCTGTAATAACAATGGAGTGAAAACTGTCATTTCCCCTTAGGGGATAAAGAGTATAAAAGTAATAAATGAAATATAGTTGACTTCTATGAAATGTTTTTTGTCTTTTTGATGGTGTTCAATTTCTGCTGAATCTTAGAATTTTGCCCACTAAACCGAACCTAGGCGCGCGCTAGGCTGGGCGACGTAATGATGCCGTTGATTACGGGAAGGTGTTTGCGTCGGTGGACCGTTCAGCGCAGTAGGCTGTGAGAAAGTGAAAATGGAACCAGTGAGCAGAAGAAGTGTTGTTTGGCGGTACTCTCAGTCAAAAGAAGGCCATTCAAGTCAAGCTACATGTTCAGTTGTCTGGTGGTGACGAGGACCCTAAACAATACAACAGCGCCGCTGGTACAACATTCACATATCAAACATCTGGAAGAATACAAGTTGTGTATGAAGGAGTCTACAGACAGCAGCTAAGATGCAGCAGCTTCAGGTAGGGCAAAGGAAAACCAGCCACAGCACAGGATTAGATTAGATCAGATTAGATTAGATTCAACTTTACTGTCATTACACAGGTTCAAGGCAACGAAATGCAGTTTGGGTCTAACCAGAAGTGCAATAGCAGCCGGTGCAGGATATACACTGGTTCCATAAGTGCAGGACATGGATAAGTACTGAATAAATATAGATATTAATACTATTATAAACAGACTTTTACGGATAGATTTGTCCTATGAATATAAAATATAGATAACTATGTTGTTAACTGTGTTAATGGACTGAGGATGGGAGGAGGATTCGGCAGAATCTTAACCAGTGGATGGTCTTGCATCGTTTTAATCTGCCACCGCTCGCGACTTAAAAATGCTCTGCAAAGATTCTCTGGATGTATTTTACTTTCTAGCCCTCTTTCCCTTACCCTAAGTGGGTTTGCCACTTGTCAGGCCGCCATTGTAAATGTGAATTGTTCTTAATGACCTGTCTGTAAAGTAAAGGTGAAATAAAAGTAACTTTTTGTGTGTGTGTGTGTGTGTGCATATATACAGTATATATGCAAAGTTAGACCACAATTACAGTACAAAATATGAAAACTCATCAACAGCCATGACAATGTAATAAATTAACCATAGCGTCTGTTATATGTTGCTCTTGTTGTCGTGTAGAGGGTGAGCGGAAGCCCATCACCATCGACTGGGACCAGGAGCATGGATACTGCCACAGAATGGGCTACCAGAAGGGGAAACTGCTGGTGATGGAGTCAGGTTTCTACTATATCTACGCCAAGACCTGCTTCCGCTACTACCTTTACGTGCCTTTAGAGGACAGCAGCAGCCAGGCCGGGGTCGCGCCGGTGGATGTTAGCAACACCCAGCTCATCCAGTACGTCTACCACGAGAGCATCAAACAAAACAGCAAGTCGGTGGTGCTGATGAAGACGGGAAGCACGATGCGCTGGAACAGTACCAGCTATAACATGTACTGCGCCCAGCAGGGCCGAGGCGTCCGGCTGGAGGTGGGAGACGCCTTGTACGTCAACGTGTCCAATGCTTGGCTGCTGGACCTGGAGGGAGAAGGGACGTATTTTGGGGCCATAAAGTTGGGTAACTGAGAAATGAAAACACGTGGGGAGCGGACATGCTACTGAACATTTGATATGCCAAAAAACCACTGTTAGTGATTTTATAATGTTAATTTGTTCTTTTTTTTTTTGGTTCATGTGTTGTTGTTGTTGTTGTTGCTTTTTTACCTTGCCACATGTGAAAAATGTATTTGCGTTGCGAGTTTAAAGCCAGAATTCTGAGATCTGACTTTAAACTCAGAACTCAAATACATTTTTCACATGTAACCCTAATCCACTTCTGTAGAATAGCCTTGGAATCTTTTATGGGAACACATAATGGAAAAGGTTGTCATCTTTTTTAAAAACCTTGTCTTGCCCCTCAGCCCAAACAAAACTGAGACACACAGCTCTCGACTTCATTAAAAATTAAAGCACTGCAGTCTTTTTTCCAAGTATTGTGCTTGGTATTGTGACATTTTAATACATTTCCGTTCAGTTAAGAACATTTAGACCTAAGCACATACATGTGTTTATGCACTAATTAAAAAAACCATGAGGGAGCAACTTAGGGAGTAAGTTTGTTGGCAAGAGTGTGCAGTGAGAAAGGATTTATCAATGTTGGAAAAACGGTGTGTAATAAGAACATTGTAGCTGATAGAGCATCTGCTTGTACTTAGCAGATTATCACAGAATAAAAATAAAACAACTCCCAGGTGTGCCTCCGAGCCACAGCAGTGAATGCACAAATGTTTTCCTGGAAGGTTTTGTAAGTGTGAACAAGGTAGGCAATGGGGCGTCCTGGCCGTAAGTAACTCAGCGGTATAATCTGAAATAGGCAGTTAGGTGGTGATTTGTATCTCCGATCCAAATCTCTTAGGCATCATTTCAAAACTTCATGCTATGAAAGATACACTTTGACTCTGACACAGGACACAGTTTAAAAAAAGGTCATGATGTGTGCTCCAAAAACTCATTTCGTATCCAGTTTTCTGTGGTAATGAAATGTAAAGAGTGGCCTTGCTTCACTGAAGGCAATCACAGGACAATGTCACTTCAAACTGAGGAGGAAATGACATCTGTTTGTCATGTTTATGACAATCACAAGAGATGCAGATAGCTGGACTGTCTGACCATGAATGACATGAATAGACTCCTGTCTTCTTTAACCAGAGGAACCAAATTGACTTTGGTTCATCTTTAACTTAAATTTTGTTTTTCATTTGGCTCTTCAGTGAGGCAAATGGGAATATGCACTAAATATTTATTTATTAGCTATAGAAGTACAGAGACAGGTCATTGTTAAAGTGACCTTTTGGCTGTAAAAAAAAAAAAAATCATTTATATTTTATGTCTGTATGACATTCATTATACAGCACTTAGAGGAAATACTAGACACGCTTTTTGTTATTCAAACACAGGGGCTTCATTTTAAAATTCCATATTTATGTATCTTGATTTTGACAATTCTGTGTGCACTTGCCTAGCCAAAAGCAATATGAATATATTGTTTCTTCTACAAGATTGTAGCAACCTGTAAGATCTTCATCTGACTTCATCTGATAAATTTTTTTCCATTCAGTTTTTTTATTTTTTATTTATGTTTTGTGTATGTTTTAATAAAAAAAGTAATTTTGTAACAGTGTTTCACGTGTATTGACATGACCCAACTTAACTTCACTAAGGGCCACGCTGGAAAATAAGAATCACATCCAGGGCCAGACATGTAGTTTATTACCATGCTTTTATTTAATTAAAAAGGCAATATACTGTATTTGACTGTATGATTGCATTGGTCGACATAAAGCTCTAAAAAAACGTGAGCAAAAAAGTTCCTTAGCCATCAAGGCTTACAGCAAACCATTTACAGCCTAAATATCAAAACTCTGGTTCTGAGGGAGTTTTTGAGTCTCAAAGTCAGAAATCTGCAAACTTCTACTTTGAGTTACACATAACTGTACCCTGGAAATCCAGAGTTCTGCAAGAGCAGTGCCTCTGGCATCGAGTAATGCTGCTCATTAACTATGCCCGTGTAGCTGAGCTGCACCAATCTCATCGGTGTATCTGACGTAGGCGGGGCCAGAGGTGAGCTGCACCAATTACATCGGTGTATCTGATGTAGGCGGGGCCAGAGGTGAGCTGCACCAATCACATCGGTGTATCTGATGTAGGCGGGGCCAGAGGTGAGCTGCACCAATTACATTGGTGTATCTGATGTAGGCCGGGGCCAGAGGTGAGCTGCACCAATTACATCGGTGTATCTGATATAGGAGGGCCAGAAGCGAGCTGCACCAATCACATCGGTGTATCTGATGTAGGCGGGGCCAGAGGTGAGCTAAACAGATGACGACAGTCTAATCTACTAGTTAACTCCGCTGGGGCTCTGGATACGTCACCCTGTGTGTTGTTGTGATTGGCCGTAGTGTTATCCAATTGCATGCAGTGAGATTTTCAAATGCACTCTTAGTGCCGCCCCTTGAGATGGGTGACTTTCATTACTCAGACTACTGACTAGACCCTTAATCTTTCGGATTTAGGTCTGGATTTCCAAGCTGGCGTAAATGCTGTTAAAAAACAGTTTCTTGTTTTTTTGGTTTGGCGCATAACTAGGTGGGCCAAAATGTATTGTGAACCTAAATTGATATGCAGGTTGGATCCAAATTTGCCGGATTTGGCCTGCGGGCCTTGAGTATGACACCTGTGTGCTAAATGATTTAACTTCACAGGATTAGATCACAGTCACCTTGCACTGTAACCTGATGAGAAGGCCACCCTGGCTGTATTATTATTGTGATAATCTCCAGAATGTCTTGGAAAATTCAACACCACTATAGCCAAAGAGTTAAGTCACGCTGTTCCATTGGCCCGGTCAGAGGGGCCCACCAGCTCATTACAGAGATAGGTTGTATAGAAAAGCCGCCCACTGCTGCTGCACTGCTGCTAACTCACAACAGACGTTTGGACCACAGCGCACAGCGACCTGCAGAATAAACAAGAAACAGACTCAATGCGATGGGAATAAAGATGGGAATTTTATTGCTCCACTGCAATGAGTGGCGATGGGTCTCCCATGAAGCCCCACGGCGTGTGCGAGATATAGAAAACGTTTTAAAGTTGGAGCCGTAGCCAAACAATCTCTCTATTGTCTGTACTTGGGCGTTCCCCAGCATATGGCCAGAGAATGGGTGGGGTTCACACGTTTGTGCTGTACGCTGGGACCTCACACGGGGTTTCAGCTCATTGTTCAAATGTTACTGAGAGTTTGAAATCAAATCTGAAGAGAAATACTTGGCTGAGGTGCACAAGGAGCCAATTTATTTTGACATGATTTTCATTGCCATATTTTCTTTCACTGACTAAAAGTGTAATATTGAAGTGGCCTTAATGAAGTGTCTTTGAAAAGAATAACACATTTTTTAACTTGTGACTAAAAGAATACATTTTTTTTTTCTGGAGAACTATTTTATGCAAATAACAAACAATACTTGCTTTGCAGTTTTGCAACAACACAGATTTAAATAGCTGAAGCCATAAGTGTAAACAATGGACTTCCGTAGTGTGCCACCCTTTTTTGAAGTGACTCGATTTCTCAATTCTTGGCGCTGAGCAGAAACCATTAAAATGTGTTGTGTCAGTAAACATTATGGAAAGCTTGGCGTCCACTGGACCCCCACCCCCACACTAGACTCTCGCCACATACACTCACATACGGACAAAGAATACATACGCTTGCTTGCTGCACTCAGTGGTTCATAAAATAGGCCTTTTTGGCACGAGTGCAGAACTTACCGGCTCATTTTATTACCCACATATGTAAAAACACAGAGGGCTATGAAAAGTAATGGAGTAGGTATGGATTTAAACTATTACAGGACATAAAATGGATTGCTGCCTTGTATTTTTACTCCTGCCCCATGTCTTCTTCAGATATTCCATGATGGTCTGTTGCAGACGCGCTCCTGTGGAACAGATGTGAGACTTTATTCATTCGTCGTCTTTGGTTTTATGATGCTACATCTCCATCAGACATTATTTCACAGAGCTGTTGATTCAGAAAAAAAACTAATTCATGTGGTCATGTTGGAAAAATACATCAGGGTGTTTTCCCCCTACAAGCAGTACCAGAGGCATCAATATAGAAGTCAATGCCATTAGCAAACTATGGGTGCATAGCTTTATGAGACTTTGTGGTTTGGAGGAAATGGGAGCTCTGAGACGTCGGCTGCAGGGCTTTCCCATGGGCAGTCAGTGCTTCGCACGCTAAATGTACGTACACTCACGTGTCTATCAATGTAGACATTTGTGCCTGCGCACATCAACAAAATGCAAACAAGCGACAAAGCACACACACACATACACACACACACTCCTCTGCTGAGTCAGCATGGCCAGCTATTTTCACAAGCTGGGCCCTCGCCCTTTTGTCTTCACCCCAATATAGCTCAGCTGTCTCTGGCGTTTGATGTCTGACGTTTTTACCACTTGGCTAATGCTAACATCAGTGTTATTAAAACAATAACAGAGTGAGATTTACAGGCTAGGCTGCAGACACATGGGCGTGAGATAGCAGGAGGGGTTATTACTGTAAGCGGGCCCTGTCATCTCCTGCATGAGCTGTGTGCCAGACTGTCTACGTCTGTGTGAAAATGTGTAGGTCATCAGCCGTCCGGAGGTATTCAATCAAAGGACACACCCATCGGCAAATTCACATCTAATATAGATTGCATCCTAACGGGTCATTTGGTTCAGGCACATACAATGCAACAGGTTCAAATTCATCTCTCTCTCTCCCATTTTTTCTTTGTCTTCCCTCCATCAAATACCAAATCTTTATAGATCTTAATAATAAGGTTATCCCACCTTCAACATCAGTGACCCCTCAGACCTTGTACTTCAGCACCATGGATAGCACATCTAAAATCGGACTAAATTTGATCCCTAAAGTGGTCAGAAAGATAGAAATTGCGTGATACAATGGAAAGCTCCAGAACAGATACGACATGGCTCTTGTGGTGAGATTGTTTCTCAACCTTTGATTCTATGCCAACTGTCATGAATGTTACATATTCATTCAAGAGACAAAAATATACCCAATAATGGCATGATAAAGTTATATTTTTCTGCTATTTTCAATCATTTCAACATTACACCTGTCAGCGGCGGTTGTAGGATAAGAGCTTCAGGGGTGACTGGCACCAATTTAATGTGATTTTTAAATGTTATTCTACTGTGCCAACTGTGCAATTTAACATCATTTGGGAGCATCATGGTAGGGGAAACACTGACTTATGTAACTAGAAAGACACCAACAATTCTGAGAAAACTTCATTTAATGCTGAGCCATAGGGCTATTATTACAAAGGTGAGGTGGTATTATAAATGAAATCAGACATGTATCTAGGAAAAAGCCGACATTTCCAAAAGGCAGTATCAATAACCTTTGAAAATTAGAGATTTATGCGATTTTGAACGGATGACAAGTACCATTTTCTAAAAATGGCTCAGAATTTTTTTCTGAATGATCTAGGCGGCTTTAGTTTCAAGATGCTGTGATATTCCTAGAGCAGACCTTTAGCAATTATTTTTTAGGGGGTGCTGGGATCAGGTTTAGGGGTATTTCAGCAATCCTGAAAAAGGGCTAAAATTGCCCCTGACACCAGTAGTGTGCTTGCAGTTTTGTTTGGATTATGAAGACCGGAATAAGCATGGAACATGTTATGACTGTGGAGGGGCTCAGGTGCGGAGGAATTGAACCTCCAACTGCTGTAATGGAGCTGCTCAGTGGCCAGCTGGTGTGTGTGTGTGTGTGTGTGTGTGTGTGTGTGTGTGTGTGTGTGTGTGTGTGTGGTTGTGGTTAGTCAATACACAAGCCACCGGTGGCAGCTAACATTTATCAACCTGACAAAAAAGGGCACATCATGATATTGCTTGTCAAAAACAAATGTATCATCATGTTAAGAAGCCAGCTGAGCCGCACAAGTTTTGAGCCAACAGCTGGCCATCGGCGCTGAAACCAGAAGAAATCTGAGCTCTGGTTCCAGAAAGATTTGGGAAATATTTGAAGGAGATTCTCAATGACAACACTGTGTATTCCTGATTGCAACACTTCAAAAGAAATTACACCAATATGTCCAGAGATGATTGTAACCAGATGTTGCTGAGTTCAGTTACTACTCATTTAAACCACTGGTTCTCAAACATTTTCTGTCATGCCCCCTCAAAAATGCCCATGTCAAGTCCAGTGTTGATTCTCACTGAGTTCAACTCTACTAATCATCTTTTTTCAAATTGCATAGAATGATTAGATTTAAAGTTAAGGTCAAAAAGATAAATGAATGGGGATTTTATTGTCAGATCAGTAGCGATTTCCCAACACTGCCCATGCTAGTATAATCATCTTTTAAACATATGAATTGACCACAATTGATCCAAAAACCTTTTATTTTTGTGCAAGCTTACAAGTTTGTCGAACAAACAATGCTTGCAAACCTCTGCGCTGATCAGCATAGTAAGTTAACACATTAACTGCAACGTGTAAATATGCTAATACTTGCATAGCTAAAGGACTTTATTAACATTTAAACACATTGCACATACTAAAAACACAAGCTTCACTGAAATGTGTTGATTTCCAGGATATTATTTCCTCTAACTGGCTATAGTTACATTTTAAAACTATGAGAAATATAACGATAAAATGAAATGTAACATAAAAAGAGATTGCATCACAGTTTACATTGGATGTACTGTACTTCCAAACATGGATTCAATCAGATTAAAAAACTGGTTGTGAAAACACCTGAGATACGGATGGGAATAAGACTTTGCTGTTCTATCTCTTACAGAGTGCATTATGTTGTATTTTATAGAAGTCCAAACACTCAATTTTGGTCATGTACTGTATGTAGACACAGACAAAGAAGCAGGAAGATGTGTACCATCCCTGCATATTGAGATTATTCCTTTCTATATTTGTGTTTAACATTGCGCAACATATTCCACCAACTCATACTACCCATTCTCTTATTACTAACTTCCCTCATGGGGATCATTAAACGTTTATCCAGTGCAACGTTTTTCTTTGATTGTGTGCCTATAAATTCCCATTGCTTTGACTAAAGTCCTTCAGTATATCACTGGATCACTGGATAGCCCACAGATTGAATCATGGGACTTCAAATTACACCCAGAGGAAGAGGGAATGTTAATAAAGTTAAAAACAGGAAAGACCGTGGTTGAACTTTTGCTAATAGACACAGACAATACAGACACACACACACACACACACACACACACACACACACACACACACACACACACACACACACACACACACACACACACACACACACAGAGATGCATGCATCCATGCAACCGCACTCAAGTATGCGCTCAGACACATGCACATAGATACACACATGCACTTACAGAGGGAATCCCCAGCCATGATGCAGCAGCAATAACTCAATGTAATCCCTGGATAAAGTGTCTCAGATGGATCAGGTCTTCCATTAAGATGCGGTGACACCTGGACAGACTCATAAGTAACACTGACTAACACAATAATCCTCATGAGAAGGACACCTGCAACAGAGTTCCCTTGAAATGATCATCTCAAAACCCCCAGTATTAATGAACTAAGAAAATGGGACAAAGCTATTCTTTAGATATTCTTAAAATGAATTAGGTGTCTTAATAACATTTGAATGTGTCCTTTCTATCTGTCTGTCAGTCATTCGTCGGGTCTGATCCGTAATGCAGTGACGGCAGGGGGATGACTCAGACAAAAAGGTTGTGCCAGGACAATGTCAACATATGAGACCTAAATCAGCAGAGGCTCCCAGACTTCCCAAACCACCAGCAACAACAAGCAACACACCCAGAATTGAGACTAGCTGGAATGTCATTCATATGGTCCTGATTTCATCCCCCTCTCCCTTCCTCTTGGATTTTTTTTCCCGTCCCATGTCGAGGAAATGGATTGGCTTTGCTTGGTTGGCTGAATTGTTGACCCAAAGATTTGTTGATCTCATGGTGCTGGTTGGCAGGTTGGCTTGTCATGAGGTCCGTGTTAGGTCAATGTTAGGTCTTTGAATTGTTGGTTGCAGGGCGGCAACTGTAATCTGTAATCTACGGATTATGGTGACACTAGTTGAATTAATCAAAGAAGAGTAAATATAAGTAAATAAATGTGAGCTCTCTTTAAAACCTTGCTTTCAAAAACATAATATATCCTTTTTTTATGAATTTTTCCTGATAGCTCACGCCTTCTTTTATTGCTGCAGGCCTAGTCTGGATCAGAAGAAGTAAAATTAAAGCCGCAGCCATTCTCTGTGTGTCACTCCCCAATGTAAGTCAAGTGCAGATGTGAGCAGTACATACGTACGTTTCATACTGAAATTTGTGAAATCCATGAAATCATTTTTTCATTACAAACAATAACAGACGATGGGAATCATTTCAAACACGTTGTAGCTATCTATGGTTGTTTGATTGCTTACGTAAGCTCAAAACACCATTCAGCTGACAGCCTTTGTTGTGTTTGATGCTAACTTGTAGCTAAGCTAGCAGTTTGAAAATGGCTTTTAATGAAAATTTTGATCGTGCAAATAGGCAGGCCTGCTTGGTTCTTTAGGGGAATGACTGTTAATATTTATAAAGAATATGTTTACTGCATTTAGTCTCTAACAGGTATGCTGGAAATCCAGATCCAAATCCAAAAGATTAAGGGTCTGGCGTTGAGTAATGAAAGTCACCCATCTCAAAGGGTGGCACCAAGCGTGCAGAGGTGGGTAGTAACGAGTTACATTTACTTCGTTACATTTACTTGAGTAAGTTTTTGAAAAAAATTGTACTTCTAGGAGTAGTTTAAATAACTATACTTGTACTTGTACTTGTGTAGATTAGTGAAGAAGAAACTGTACTCTTACTCCGCTACATCAGCCTACAATGAGCTTGTTACTCTTCTTTTCACCTCTTTGGTATTCTACGCGTCATCGTTTTTACCCCAGCGTACGTCTCATTTTAATATGAGAATATCTCAGAGACACCGATGTGATTGGTGCAGCTTGGCTACAACAGCATAGTTAATGAGCAGCATTGAGCACCAATTGGAGAGATTACTGTAGAGGAAGTACACACAGTGATTCACTGGCATCCGCCCAAGATGATTATGATTGGTTTTAAATTAATGCAAACAACCACAGCGTATTTTATATCTACGTCTTTTTTCTCATATCCCAGAATGCACCTTGTTTACTCCACAGCGCTGCGCGATAGAGCTGGCAAATCGAGAATACTGCATGGCAGACTGGCCGTCGCATATCTTTATAAGAATTACACTTGATGTGTATGTGCTATTGATGTTTACCCCCATTCTTTGTGTAATACGTGTTGGGGTGGTGATGGCGCAGTGGATATGACACATGCCAATGGTGTGAGAGACCTAGGTTCAATTCCCACTGTAAACATCAACCAATGTGTCCCTGAGCAAGATACTTAACCCCTCCGAAGACGTGCAAACTCTGATATATATAACGCTTTGGATAAAAGCGTCAGCCAGGTGACGTGTGATGTTTTCACTTAAAAAGAGTTGATTTCATGACACCAACACTTAATAATGCTGTGTAGGGAAGCAGAGATGTGAAATGATAGAGAAAATTCAAGGCCTTTATACTCTTTTCTTTCAGGTGGAAGTTCCTTCAGTTACTCATGATGATCAACACAAGTCCAGTCAAACAAACCATACACAAACATATTAATGAATAATTAGCCTCCAGGTTTCTTTATTATTGCATCGGCTATTATATGCATTTGGAAGAAAACAGATTAATTAATCTTGCTGATTTTGGACTGTTTGTTGAACAAAACAAGCGACGTGAAGATGTTTCATTGGGCTCTGGGAAACTGTGATGGGCATTGATAACACAATTCATTTCTTCTGGTGTGTACACACCAGAACCACTAGCTAACAGGTGAAGAACACACCAAAACCACTAGCTAGCTTTCTTTAAATGCAAAGAACTACAGACCAATAACAGGCTTAAGTGAACTGACAACATGAGTTATACGATTTACAGTTCTCAAAGACGCACACACACAATCTCAGCTGATTATCCTCCGGACAGATAGTTCTCCGACATGAAAACCTCTTGTACAAAACTAAAGTAACGAGCCAATTTTGTAAAATGTAAGAAGTAGAAAGTACCGATATTTGTGTTAAATCGCGCCATCCATACTACATAGTAGTACATAGTAGTATGGATGGCGCTAACGTTAGTACATAGTAGCATGGACGGCGACATGATTGAACATGAAGAAAACAGAGATCCCTGAGATTTGGCAGATAAGCAGCAGGACGTTCCCATCATCCTCGGCCTTATCAGAGAGATGTTTGAGACAGGAGACATCCAGAAGGACTCCTGGCCAACTTCTTCATTAATGTCTGTTTAGTCATTCATATTTTAATCTTTTATTTTCTTTCCAGAAGCCATATTTGAGCACACACACATACATGTAGATTAATTTAAATGTTAGGGGGAGGATTAAAAATAGAAACTGGATCTGTGAATCCTCACAGAATCACAACTGAATTCATATCTTGTTACTCAGTCAGAATCTTATTAACCTGGAGTTTCTGTCATAATAATCATATATGTGATGTTTTAGGCCCGTTGGCAGACATCCATTTAAAATGTAGCCATTGCCATATAAAGACGTGTCCTCCATGTCCACTGAAGTTCCTCAGCGTCTCTCTAGTAACTCTGTGTGCTCCAGGTAGCTTCACATTAAAAATGGTTGTCATTCGCAATGCTACTTTCACTTTTATACTTTAAGTAAATTTCCAAGCTTGTACTTTGTTACTTTTACATGAGTAAAGAAGATTAATCAGTACTTCCACTTTTAAGAGAGTATTTTTTAACAGAAGTATCTGTACTTCTACTTAAGTATGGAAAGTGAGTACTTCTGCCATCTCTGCTGACCTGTCACTTTATTGGCCTTTGGTTGTCTGACTGGTTGGCGGATTGTTTGATTGGCCGGTGGGTTGTGGTGAAACGGCCATGGCTATCCCCTTGCTGGCTGTTTGTGTATATTCTAAATATTATACTCTTGACAATCCCGCATTGTGTAACAAATTATGAAGACAATCAAATTGTTGGTCATAATGTGGATTTGTGGTACAGTAGTTACATATTTCATCCTCTCTTTAGGATTGTATTTAAAAGAACGAGCCGATGCCTGGGGACAAACGGTACAGAGCAGGGAAACGTCTTTATCTCGGTCTACATCAAGAAGCAAAACAAGTCACTGTACTTGAAAGATGGGCGTAGGAAATTGTGACCGCAGGCCACTGGCAACTTTCCAACATGTTCTACTTTCCCCAACTCAAATGACAAAACTTACGCTTTACATTTAAAATTAAAATGATTATCTTGGGTAGCAATCTTTCTGACTCTTTGGCAAAACAAGCTAATGTCAGCTGCAATGCACTGCATCAGATCTGATCTTTATCTTTATCTCAGAGCGTGCCTATTGTGACTAGAGCAGCAGTTTTTCCATCTGCCCGGCTTTCATACGACCACACAGCACATCCTAACCACCAACACGCAGTGCTAACCAGTAGGCCCTCAGCCTATCTGTCAGGACAACATGGCTTTATATTTATAACCTTGTTTCATTGAAATGTTCAGCGTTGTGAACTTGCAGCCTGTCAGCGAAGATTTGGACTGACAGGCAGTGAGGGCACATCAGGTAAATTAATTCTCCCCTTACATTGTGGACAATAAGAAAGGGACAGTCTGCCAAAGATCTGTCTGTAGCTTGGTTGCCTCTACTTACAAATGTTATGTGATGGTTGGGGGAATTTACAGTTGACAGCTTGACAGAACATTTATGTTAAGTATTACTCTCTTGTTAAAATGTGACCAAAAAGCTTGACACTTAAATCTTGTTGGCACCTTTGGCATATACTTTAAGTGTCTTTTAAAGCACAGGGAGCAGAACAGGTTAATCGGGTTCATAAAGAGAAAGCTGTGGTTGAATGTGGACTTGGAACACAATCAGGAACGATGAGCCATCAGGAAACATTAGGAGGTTGAGGTACTGTTACAGAAACTCCAGCTGAACAGGCCAAGGTTCATTGGATTCACTAAGGCAATGCTTGACTTGGCACAGTGAGCAGTTCTACGCTTCAACTCCTCAACCACCATTATTCTGTCCTGCTGCAGTGATGTCTGTCTTTTCTGACTTCATTCATTCAGACAGAACTTGTCATGCAATTGTTAGTCTCACATTGCTATACCTTCCTCCACAGCGCTGCGGAGGAGGGTCTGGCTAGTCCCCACAGCATTCCGGCATGGGAGGAAAATATGCTCTGGTTTATTGGCATTTCTTTAAACCAATCATAATTGTCTTGGGTGGTGCTAAGTGCCAAACGGAAACATGTTCCTCTGCAAAATAGCCTAGGGAAGGACCTTGTTTTGGTGGAACGTGGGCGTTCAATGTTGTGCGAGGAAAAACTCAGATTGGACAGATAGTCCAGCTAGCTGTCTGGATTTACCCTGCAGAGATCTGAGGACCAGGTAACCATAGTCCTCAGATTGGACAGATAGTCCAGCTAGCTGTCTGGATTTACCCTGCAGAGATCTAAGGACCAGGTAACCATAGTCCTCAGATTGGACAGATAGTCTAGCTAGCTGTCTGGATTTACCCTGCAGAGATCTGAGGACCAGGTAACCATAGTCCTCAGATTGGACAGATAGTCTAGCTAGCTGTCTGGATTTACCCTGCAGAGACCTGAGGACCAGGTAACCATAGTCCTCAGATTGGACAGATAGTCTAGCTAGCTGTCTGGATTTACCCTGCAGAGACCTGAGGACCAGGTAACCATAGTCCTCAGAAATCCACCGGAGTTTAAAACACAAAAAAGTGGAAGGTAGCAGAAATCCAGCTGAAAAAAAGTGGAATCCGGCAGGTTTTTCGGCAGCAACGGAGCAATCCCGGAAGTGGAACGTCGTGGATATAGGCTATGCAATGTTGAAAAGACACAAGGAAAGAAAAGTCTTATACCTCATCAGCTAAATTTGAGCTCCCATTGTGCTCAACATTGCTATGTTGTTACTTAAGGTTGTGGTCCCTGGAAAACCACTAAGGCAAACTAAAACCATTTGATTATATACTGATGATATTTATGTATGTCTGTGGTTAATTAAGATCGCCTTTGTGTTTTATTTTTACCAAGCTATGACATCTCTTAAACGTCCCATAGCATAAAAAATCACTTTATAAGGTTTTTTAACATTAATATGGCTAGAAATGGTGATAGGTGTAAACCGAGCCCTGGGTATCCTGCTCTGCCTATGAGGAAATGAAAGCTCAGATGGGCTGATTTGGGATCTTGCCCCTTATGAGGTCATAAGGGGAAACCTTCTTCCTTGCTAAGGTCTATATAAAAGAGACTTCAGATACAGTATTAGGGACCACTAAGGTCTATATAAAGAGACTTCAGATACAGTATTAGGGACCACTAAGGTCTATATAAAGAGACTTCAGATACAGTATTAGGGACCACTAAGGTCTATATAAAGAGACTTCAGATACAGTATTAGGGACCACTAAGGTCTATATAAAAGAGACGTCAGATACAGTATTAGGGACCACTAAGGTCTATATAAAAGAGACTTCAGATACAGTCTTAGGGGACCTTTAAGGTCTATATAAAAGAGACTTCAGATACAGTATTAGGGGACCACTAAGGTCTATATAAAAGAGACTTCAGATACAGTATTAGGGGACCACTAAGGTCTATATAAAAGAGACTTCAGATACAGTATTAGGGACCACTAAGGTCTATATAAAAGAGACTTCAGATACAGTATTAGGGGACCACTAAGGTCTATATAAAAGCATCCAAAGAGCACCATGTCATGGGACCTCTGTAATGAGCTGCAATGACATATTTAGCATGCTACTTTTCTCAGGTCCAACATGTCTGTCAACAAAGACAGCATAACTCAAAACATTTAACAGATTATTAAGAACTGATTGGAAGAGATCTTGGCTGAGAACCAAGAACATCTCTGTAAACTGTCACACTGTTGGATTGTGTGGAATCTGTATCTGTAAAATCAAATGCAAAAACTGAAAGCAGCTTAGATCCTATCTCTGTATCTGCACGCAACCCATGTGTGTGGCTTCTCAGTACTTTTGTGTCCTCACATAGCCTACACGAAAAAACAATGCACTGCTTTCCTGCACAAGAAGCAATATCCTCTTAAAGGTCAAGTTCTGGGCTGCTTGTAAATACAACATTATGGGTTTGTGGCCTCTTTTAACAATCCATTAAAATAATGTTTAAAACAAATGCTTGGTAGTCTGTGAACATGCTTGACCAGGAAGATATTTTTTTGTCCATTAAATATAGGAAAGCACTAGATTTTAGATTATTTCATGTCATGAATACCAATTGAGTTAATGACATGCTCTCTTTGACTCACATGTTAGCATTTTATAATAATAATACATTTGTGTTTTTTCACATTTCATATTAGAGGAGGAAAGGCTTTCAGAATGAACCAATGCGTTTGCCAAACGTAATGTAATCGCATGTAGTGTGTACATGGCAAAATCACTTACAGAGCCGCTAACGTTAGCCTGACATGCTAACAATTACAGTCTTGCTTACATAAGAGCAGGTAAACATAGGCCTACTTTTGTTTCTTTCTAACAACCTTGTCTGGCTGCTTACATACATGTTCAATGATAATAGCATGTTTCAATGTTAACTTATCAAGAAATAAAGGACAAGGATTAACAGATGTGTTGGGTAATGTTAGCTTGGGTTGCTGTGTTGTAAACTCCCCTAAATCCATTGAAGAGCTTCGACTCTGATAGCTTTCAGGATGAGCTTACATGCTATTTAGAAATATGTGCTGGCACAGTGCACTTTATGCATTTCAACCTTTTATCTAACTGTTTATTACAACTTTGTATTGTTTGTTTTTATTGCTGTAGCTTTATTGTAGTATTTTCCTTTTTATTTGTTGTGTAAGCTAGCTTTTTATTGCATGGTGTAAGTTGTCTTCACTGTGTATACGACAATAAAACTTACGTCTTGCATCACTGACCAAAACGAATCAGTTAGCGTAAAAGGATTCAAATTGGCGTTGTAATCTTGGCATAGAGTAATTTTCAGGAACTAAAGTGATGATTTGGACCAAGTTGTACAGGTTTTTGTTTAGGTGAAACCTCCTGTCGCAGAGCGGCTGTCATCCATTTGCAGGAGCCAGACTTACAACCCACACTTTTAAAGATTATTCCAATATGTGTCATAAATAATGGAATAACTGGAGGGAATAAAACCTTATTGTATATCCATTGTCTTTGCAAAGTTGACAAAATTGAGACTGTCATTTTGTATTACTGGATGTTTTCCTTTGCCTTGAATCGTAGTTGTCTGATGGCACTCACTGTCACACATGGCATTTTAAAGATTTAACTCTGTAGTTGATTTCAGGTGATTAGGCGCAGCAGTTTAGATATTTGAGGCTTGTCGCGTTGATCACAGCAGCATGATTTCCCCTGAGTTACTCTATGTTCTTCACCCTTCACCCAATCCTTTGTGATTCAGTTTCTCCGCTCCATTAAAGTCTTTCATTCATTCTCTCCCTGAGCTTTTTCTCTTCCCAAACTGCATTTCATCACTGGTTCTTACTATGACCCTCGATGACTTAAGTGTTCGTGGAACTGTGTAAACAAACAAATCGCCCGAATTCTTTTAAATTTGTGTGAGATGTTTAAAGATGAAAACTCAAGCACTCATGGGCCTATACAACAGGACACACACAGAGAGCTAGTAAAAACCTCCACCCACAGGGTTATTGACATGACATTCTGCCCCTCCGCCAAACATCCTTTTTACCAGAATCCAGTCCACCTCGGGATGGGATCAGACATAAATACCGTCCTAATTGCTGGATTAACCAGCAGCACTACCACATTTAGAAGTTGCGGGCGATGTGTGTATGTTGACAGATATGTATTACCTGAGAAAGGACAGTCCTATTTATTCTGATTTAATCCCTACACTGATTGGAAACAAACATGTCATGTAGAGCCATTTCCCTGCAGCAAACCGTCAGCGTGTCTGCTGCCGACCACAGCAGCGGCAGCAGATTAGAGAGAGGAATCCAGGAATCAACAACCGTCTGTCTGTGTGGTGTGCTGGGGTTAACGTCAGTCTGGGAGAGGATCACACACACACACACACTCTCACACTCACTCATACAAACTTTGATATACACAGGATTACATGCATAGACACACAAGCACATACACACACAAACAGCTGTTTGGAATTACATAGCCTGGGTGATGAACTCACTGACAGCACTGCAACTCATGCAACATTCAAAGACCGATGAGGACCTGGGAAAACACACAATATTCATAGATGTCTTGTAATCTCTCTTTGATGTCTGCATGTGTGTGTGTGTGTGTGTGTGTGTGTGTGTGTGTGTGTGTGTGTGTGTGTGTCTTTTATATAAAAAACAGGTATCTATTTCCCAAATCTGCCCTCTGGGGAATTCTTCAAGTTGCAAAATCAACAAAATCAGGACCGCTTACAGGAAAAAAAACAAAATTAAGTCTCAGTGGGGAACGTGGTTTGAGATATCGATTAATCTCAATCACTGTTCCATCCGCCACCAGAGCTTTCCGACATCATCAACACTCAACACTTACTGCTTTGGCGCTCTTTGTGTCGGACGGACTGATATCACTCATCACATGTGTTTGGATAGGATGATGGAACAACCTGAGCGATGCTTCAGAGAGAGACATCTGGCAGCGAAGCTGACATCGGCCTCTGATAGTCAAATGAAACATCAGGCGGCTGAAGGGGAGTGTGTGTTCAGATTAGGAGGATAACGAATGAAGACCTGACAGAGCAAGTCATATTTACCACTCTTAAAACAGTGACACAGGTTATTAAACTAAGAAAGGAACAGGTACAGATTTTGTATACAGGTTTTTTCATCTGAGCTCCAATCCCTTGCATGTAGAACTGCAGCTATCGATTATTTGAGTAAACAATTAAACATTCTAGCAATCATTTAATCCATCAATAGAGTAATTGGATAAGAAATACTTGAGCTTCATTAAAGAGCAAAAGTAAATATACAAGAAGGGAACTTCTTGGTTTCCTTTTTAGACAAATCCACATTTTTAGTCTTGCTTAAATTACATACAATAACATCTGTTTAAACTAAAGCCATTTTGTGCATTTAAGTGCCATATTACATATTTGGTTTTAAAAAAACTGACTGGTCCGTCTCCAGAGCTGCCGTCCGCTCTCCACCTGGCGAAGTAGTCTCTTAGCAGTGGGGGACTGAGGCGTAGGGGCGCAGGGCGCCCTAATTCTTGTAACATTTGTGGTCTGGGAAAATTCAGTGCCCCATATCGCTATTTTCTAACTACACTGTCAAAAAAAAAGTACCAAACAGGACCTTTAAGGAACCAAAAGCTTGTCCCTGGGGTGGTACCCTCAAAGGGACATTGTTGTACCTTGAATAAGAGGATCACATTTGGACCTTAGCTGTTTGCAGGGCTGTAGTACTCGAGTCCGGTCTTGGACTCAAGTCCGGACTCAAGACCGTTTTTCTGTGGTCTCGGACTTGTCTTGGACTCGGACTTGTCTCGGTCTCGGCCACTGGTCTTGCCAAATATGGCTTCTGGTCTGGACTGTCCAGGTGTCTTTATTATGTTGATAATAATATTGGAGGGAAAGTGAAACCCAAAATGATTGTCTTGATACTGTCATACATAAGACCTTTATTCTGTCTTGGACTCGGTCTTGACTCGGACTCAAACCTCTTTGGACTCGGTCATGACTTGGACTTGACTAGTCCTGGTCTTGGACTTGTCTTGGACTCGACTAAGGTGGTCCTGACTACAGCCCTGCCTGTTTGTACCTTCTAAGGGACAATATTAAACCTTTGAGGATCAATAATGTACCTTAAAGGTACAAATATGTACCTTACACCTCAGAAAGTACACACTGTACAATGGAAGGTGCATAAATGTACCATCAAGGTACATTTTTGTACTTTTAAGGAAACATTTGCTAAGTTTGTTTTGACAGTGCAGCTGTCGTATTTCACACACACGGACCTTCATGTAGCGGCTGTAGCAACTAGAAATCAGACCAAACGCCGGGGGTCTAAGTTCTGATATGGGGGGAGTCAGGGCGGTCCGCATTAAGCAGTCCCTCACCAGCCGTGTGCTCATTATCTATCAACTTGGGGGTTCTATTCATTCGGAAGGATTGTACACCATCTTGGTTTGTGATGAATAAATGGTTGTTGAGAGCAGCAGGCTTTCTGGAAGACTTTGATAGAACTTGCGTTGCCGTGTGGAGCTTCATGGAGACCCACCATGCAACTGTTGATGCGTTCATGTTCTGAGTGTATGTAAAGGTTTTGTCTGGTTTTGTAAGCTTGGTGTAGGAAGAAGGACAAAATGCAGAGGAAATTGGCATTTCATGTTTGTATGCATTAACGTGGCCATGCCTTGACACTCATTGGGCAATGATACTGTTGAAAAAGGTCAAGGTTGAATTATTCATTTCATACAAACAAATTAAGATTTCAGTGTGACAACAGTACATAAATGGATTAAAGTGGTCTTTTGTGTTTCTTGATACCCGACAGCACACTGTCTAAACCCACACTTGGCCTGTGTGTTGATTCTGATCCAGTAAGTCAGAAGTAGGCAGTAGCCTTACTGTAAACACAATTATGCTAACTGTGGCAAGATTCAGTGACCACATGAAGGGAGATAGACTCTCACGCAAAACACTCGCTCAGGCACTCTCACACACTATACTTACTCACTCACTTACACGCTCATAAACTAAAACATGGCACACATCCGCACCTGCAATCTCACGAAACAGGCCCACCGGCTGGCGGCTGCTCACTTGGATACACACCTACGCACCATAAACAACTTCCTCTGCAGCCGAGGTGATTAGAAAGCAACAAGGGGGCTGTCCCCCTCACTGGGCGCGCACACAGACACACACACAGGAACCACAACAGAAGATGGAGGGTTTATAGACCAAACACTCCACAGGAGCCCACACTGATGGTGTCCAGCACTATCGGCAGGAGCACTAATTCATGAACACACATACACAATTCCCAAAAACTATTTTGATAGCTAACTGTTGCACGCAAGGTGATTCACACAGGCATTCACTTGCAAACAACATCCTCAGCAAAAAAAATCTTTCAAAAATACATCGACTGATTCAAATAGGGAGTGCCATGTTCAAACTGGAGTAGGAAGAAGTTCATTTTTACACACACACGCACACACACACACACACACACACACACACACACACACACACACACACACACACAAATGCCCAGTGTCTCACCTCAGGCAAGATCTTTTTTTTTTTTGGTCAATAGTGTCATTTACAGAATAACACATCATTCTTTCCACTGTGGGAGTGGGCAGGGCTCTCTTTGGTTTCAGTGTCACTGTAGTCCCTCCAGCCAACACACACACACACACACACACACACACACACACACACACACACACACACACACACACACACACACACACACACACAGATTCACTCCGAGAGAACTATATTCAACTTTACACACACCCATTCACCACTGTTATTCCTCTTAACTGTGAATTTAAGGGCATCCTCAGGCGACGAGTTCCAGCGACATTAACACTCCTACATCACTTCACTGACCGCAAGCAGTCAAACTGACAGATTTATCTCGATCTCAATTAGTTTAAACAACGTGCAGATTAATACTGCCAGAAAGGGGAAAAGTTCAGATGCCCTGGATACGCTGTGTGTCACTGTCTTTGCTAAGCCTCCGTGTCTCTGCCCCTTGACGCTGGCCAGACATCGATCCAGACTGGCTGGAGGTTTATTGAACATCGTTTGCGGGTATGACATTTCCCACAGAGCAGGGTGCATTAGTTTTATTATGGACCACAAAGTCAAGTGAAAGGCTGCGTTCAATCAAACAAACCGCCATGAGGATTCTCGGTTAACCCCGCTCATAAGAGAGCACCACTTGAGCTGGAATGCAGCTGCAGACGTCACTGCTGTCCCGGGTCACTTGACTTCACAAGTGGCACGCATTGCAGACTCCACAGGGCCTTAGACTGATTTCCTAAATGTTATTGCGGTGGAGGTGTTAGTGCAAAGTTGGCCGTACCTACGCTGTCAGACACAAGACTTCTCAGGACTGCAAAGTTTTTTAGTGCATGCATTTAGTGCATCTGTGGCTTCCAGGGTAGTGATTAAAATCTGTCTGAGATATGCAGATCACTCTGTCTGACAGTAAAACCACACATCTTCCCACATATGCACATCTGCAACAGAGCTGAAACCGACTACAGATAACCAAGCAGTGTCCTAGCATTTCCTCTCTTGCTTCCTGTGTCAGATGTGGCTCTTACACCGCATTAAAACAAGATGAGAGTCACAGTGAATTTTCAGGGAATTAAAGTTAATGTGAATTTGAGTGACTTAAAAATGTTAAAAACAGAAAGGCACCACACTGAACAGACATGTGGCAAGAGCTAACGTTAGCATCTTAAGCCAAGTCGCAAAACAATGCTGCATCTTTGAGAAACTTTTTTTTTTTTAAAGATCTGTTTATCTTTTGATTATCTCCTTATTTTGGTTTTGAGCACAAGGTCTCCTGTGAAAAGTGAATCTGCCTTTTTCTTAGTTTGTATTAACAGACACAAGTGATGTCATTTAGCAATCCATCCAGAGGGAAAAAGGAGATTAATTGCAGAAAACAATAGCAAAATAGCAGATGTGGTTTCACTGTCCCCTTCCACCATTATGTGAAAGCAATAATCACACAGTGAGGAATTGATTTTAAAATAGGCAAAGAGACTAATCTTTTACTGACAGTTGCCTCAGCAGACCAGAATGCAATACAACCACAAACCATCTGAAATCCATAGACCGAACCTCTCGACCCACGTAGCTGTCAGCACCTCCACTCCACTTTCTGACCGTTACAAGTTTCCATCTGTTGTCTTCAACTTGTTGAAAGTCACTCTTGGAACACAGGAAACGCTTAACTCAAGAGGAAGTGGAGAAGTGAAAATGGTCAAACTAAAAAGAGTGAATTGAAAAGTCTTGACAACTTAATATTTCCTGGAATGCAACAGCATCACAACTTGAGTGTATCTCGCATTTTAAAGGGCATCCAAAGGGTTGATTTTCCATTAAGATGAAAAAAAGTGACAATAAGAAGAACGTGTTTGAGACACATCTCAAGCAAAACTGGTTTTGAAATCTGTCTTTTCACTAATCCCTGGTCCAAGCATTATGTTTCATTTCTCTGCTCTCACAACCTCAGCACAAACAGGATAATGACCCCGAAAACCCCAGTTGTAAATCAACCCGCTGAGTCAAAACCAATATTTCTCAACTAAGGCCCTGATGAGCCTTGCCCAAGTGGTTGTCACAGCTCTGCATGTCAGCAGGCAGGAGACTGGTACCCCCATAAAGTATCTGGCTATTTCAGGACAATCCAAGTCCATATGATTTGATTTGTCTTCCAAATAATTGCAACGATTACACAGCAATAGTTCAGCCTGTCCACCCATTTCTGGTCATGGAGCTGCAGACAGAGTTGGGGGGGGGGGTGGGAAATGACAGCGGAGTCAAGCGAGGTGTTACGTCTTCAACCTCAGGCAGATTTGCTGGATCTTGGATAGACACGCTGTGTATGTGTGTGTGTGTGTGTGTGTGTTACATCAGAAAAGCAGAACTTAATATTTGGTACAGAAACCTTTTGTTTGCAATTCCAGAGATCATACATTTCCTGTAGTTCTTGACCAGGTCTGCACACACTGCAGCAAGGATTCTGGCCCACTCCTCCACACAGACCTTCTCCAGGTCCTTCAGGTTTCTGGGCTGTTGCTGGGCAATGCGGACTTTCAGCTCCCTCCAAAGATTCTCTATTGGGCTTAGGTCTGGAGACTGGCTAGGCCCCCCAGAACCTTGATCTGCTTCTTCCAGAGCCCCTCCTTGGTTCTCCTGGCTGTGTGCTTCAGGTCATTATCATGTTGGAAGACCCAGCCTCGACCCATCTTCAATGCTCTAACTGAGGGAAGGAGGTTGTTCCTCAAAATCTCCCAATACACAATCCTCCTCTCCTTAATACAGTGCAGTCGCCCTGTCCCATGTGCAGAAAAACACCCCCAAAGCATGATGCTACCCCCCCATGCTTCACAGTAGGGATGGTGTTCTTGGGGTTGTACTCATCATTCTTCTTCCTCCAAACACAGCGAGTGGAGTTTAGACCAAAAAGCTCTATTTCTGTCTCATCAGGCCATATGACCTTCTCCCATTCCTCCTCTGGATCATCCAAATGGTCGTTGGCAAACTGCAGACGGGCCTTGACACGCGCTGGCTTCAGCAGGCGGACCTTGGGTTTTAATCCACGACGGTGTAGTGTGTTACTAATGGTTTTCTTTGACACTGTGTCTGTGAAACAGGTCTGTGAAAGCTGGTATTCTTACTGGTTTGTTGGTCATCAAATACTTATGTCATACAATAAAATGCAAATTAATTCAAAAAATCATACAATGTGATTTTCTGGATTTTTGTTTTAGATTCCGTCTCTCACAGTTTTGTAAGTAGGAAAACCTGCAAAATCAGCAGTGTATCAAATATAAATCTCCCCACTGTATGTATATGCATGGTGTACACACATGTTTTGTATATATATATATATATATATATATATATATATATATATATATATATATATATACAGTGAACCCTCGCTATATCGCGGTTCACCTTTCACGGTCTCGCTGCTTCACTGATTTGCATCATGCATTGTGTTCTGCATTCTGATTGGCTAACCAGTCTCTCAGCTTCTTCTCTACCTGGGTGTCAATAACGTTGCGGTTTATACACGTACGTAAAACAGCTTGCCAAATTTAAGTTAGCAAATTCTCTAAAACCCATAATGTCGACAAAACGTTCTGCACCGACAGAGGCACTCGCGGTGCTGATCTCTGCAATCTGAAGCCTTCAGTCCGTGTTGATGATTAAAGTTATTATTTTACAGTACAGTAGTTTTTTGTAACAAAACATTAATACAGTACTTTAATTTGTTAAACAAATGATTGGGCCTGTAAAAAGGTTTTGTTCTTTGGTTTCAATGTATTATGGAGTATTTCATCGTATAATAAATAGAAAGGGATAATCAGAATAAGATCATCCACAAGCATCTGCATTCCTCAGCTGTACTTTTCCGAGGTGCGGCCTATGAAGCTCCTCAACATCTCTGATTCATCAACCACACAGACATTTAATGAACATAACAAACAAAAATAGAATATACACGTGGTGCAGTGGTTACATTAATGATCCTCTTAATCAGTGTTCCTTAAACTCCGCGTCCCCGCCCATTGTGGGTCGGGGAGCCTACTGTATATGTGCTGGTCTCATGGATTTTTAGTATTCATTGCATACCTAGAAGCAGGGTTTGATTTGGGCTCAGCCCCGGGAAATAGGCCTACGATCTTCTGTCATCGGGGGACACTTACTTAGCACATCTTCAACAATTTACCCACTTCTCAGTCTAAATTATTCAAACTATGACTAAAACACGTTTTCTCCGTAGCTATACGGACCATTTTCCTAAATTGAGTCTTTTTCTACGCTACTTCGCAGATCAGTTTCCCCAGTCTAGGTGGCGGTAATGCACCATAACGCTGGTTGCCATCTGCCATAAAATGGAAAAAAGGAAACTTGTCAGACAGCACAGAGGGTGATAGGTGGGTGAAAAGGTAGGAAGGAAAACAGGTCTGAAACTGACAAGTTTATTAATGGAATGTGTGTATATCTATCTATCTCACAGAGGTAGCACACTTTTGGAGCATCTAGGGGTAGAGTGTCTTGCTCAGGGACACATTGGTTGATGTATCATAATGGGAATCAAACCCGGGTCTCCCCACCAAAGGCATGTGTCATATCCACTGCGCCATCGCCAGACAGACAGACAGACAGTCTGTTACCCTAAATATCTGATGTAGAAAGACAATGACCGCGGCGTAAACACCACAAGGACAGACAGACTGTGAACACAATCTCAGAAGCTCATTAACATTCCTTTTTAAAAGGTATTTGCATAACATATCCAATCTAGTATGGTAAGATGTGACCACAAGAAAATATACATCACAATTACGCTGTAACGTCCATGATTTATTGTATGGGTCGAGATGGGACCAGAGAAATTAAGCTCTTTGTGCAGGGCAGTTAGACAGACGGAGTCTTAGGAGACCTGTTTTTGGTAGAAAGACCATAATTGCTTTGAATTGGTCCTTGCGCAAATTCAGCCTGCTACAGTATGCTGAGAAAGCATTACGCTGTGTGTGTGTGGTTCTGCAATCTCCTGACTTGATGAAGTGGGTCCACTGAGCCAAAGCGTTGCTGAGAGTTCAGAGTCATCAGTGAGGATCCTAGGGAGACAGCGAGTGACCACAGGCTTGGTCAGGACATGGTCAAGCCTGGGTCAGGGCAGGGTCCGCGGGGATGGCTATATTAAGTCACTGAGTTTGTTTCATGGAATGTTTTTAGGGAAAGGCGCTGACCCGTGTTTTTGGGTTCATTGTACTGTAAGTTGTTTGTGTTTTTCTTTCCGTTGCTCCTGAATCAAGCCCGTTTTCTGGACTGCTAGGATCTCGCAAATCATTTTCAATTTCGACGAGAGCAATTAGGATGTTTGGAAATGTTATCAGGCTTCTGTACAACAGTATTTGTACAGTTGCAAATATATTCTGAGTCATTTCTATTTCACCACAGAATCTGGGCAAATGGTTTTCCCACAAAGGTTTTTCTTATTCCATTAATGCTTCGTAATGGCTGACTTGATATGGGACGTTTCTTCTGAGCCACAACACTTTTCAACAGGAAGACATCTATTGATAATGACATGAGTTTGTTGTCATTTGCTTCTTTTTTTCCCGTTTTTAATTTTGAGGAATATTTGAGTTGCATGACATCACTTGAACTTAGAAATGGCGGGTTTTGTTATCTCTATAAATACTCAATGTGCCAACACCGAATGCTTCATGTTCACATTGGTAGCCCCGTGGGATTTTCCCAAAGTTCTTTCCCAGACTCGGGGACAGCTCGTGTACATTACGTGCTACAGAAGGTAAAATGCCCATCCATTCATGAGGAGGACCTCCAGTGTTGTCCTAACCTCCCATTACACGCCATCAATCTGTCACCGTCACAGCCTTGTTACTGTAAGGTCTGTTCCACTTGAAACAAGCCTCTAATTATACTCCCAGTCAACTCCCACTGGACCACATACTGTACGCTGCGCTAACCAGCCACACTGCACTGTAGGTCTGCATCCACAGGCACTTTGCAAACCTTGTCGTCTGTCTCTGTCTGTCTGTCTCTGTCTGTCGGTCTGTCTGTAATCCCAAACATTCTCTCAGAAGAGCATATAGAACCAGCCACAGCACGGATTAACACCCCTCTCAACAACCTGATGGCATCGCTGTGGAAGTGGCAAACGTAAAGACAATTAGGACTCTATTTCTGTTTGTGGGTACACTGTTTTCCCCAGAAAATAGTAGATAGATAGTAGAATCATGGACGAAATTGAGAATAGGGTCTAGGGTCTGGTGTTCTGGATTAAGGCTGATGTCGATTTACCTGTGGAGGGTTTTCTCGATGAATGGATTGGTTGGTTGGTTTATAAAATGGTAAAAATGTGGATCAGTGTTTCCTAAAGCCGGAGATGACGTCCTCAAATGTCTTGTTTTGTCCACAACTCAACAATATTCAGTTTGCTGTCCCAGAGGAAAGAAGACACTATAACATATTGACATTTAACAAGCTGACATCACAGAAACAAAACTGACTAATCGATTATCTAAATAGTTGGAAATTAATTCAGTAGTTGACAACCAAATGATTAATCTTTGCAGCTCTACTAATATGATATGATATGAAGTTAAAACCTTGATTAACTCTCTCTCTTTGCTCTGTCTATCTGTGTCTAAAGGTGAGTGGGAATCGACACAGTGGCCCTGACATGATTATTGGTTTCATTTGTCATTTTCATCCCACTGCATGTGTGTTGTAGTGTGTGTTTTGTTTGTGCCTCAGTATAAGCAATACAATAGAAACGGGGCACCGGGCTAACCATTCTGTGGGTGGAGGAAACTTAGGAACCAATCCGATGATGACAATGCCTTTTGGTTGCGCTGTTGACAGTGGCTGAACTGGAAAGCTGTTATTTTGGCTTTTTGCATGAGGGGTAAATTACCAGAACACGCGTTAGTTCAATAACGTGTGTGTGTGTGTGTGTGTGTGTCAAAGATTTAAGGACTGTTATTCTTTTTTTAGTGGTGCCTTTTCTTGCATTTTGGCAGAATACTGAACGCAGCAGAAAGGCAGAACAGAGTGCACTTTAATGTCTGTTTTATTTTATTGCAAGTTATATTGTTATTGCAATATTCAACAACTTTATTGCATATTTTCTTCATATTGTGCAGCCCTAGTCTAGGCTATGTCATCTCTCTGAACCAAGCAGCCTCTCGCTAGTATTTGCTGAACCTTTAACCTGCCGTAATACTGAAGATTAGACTGGAGTCTGCCATTATGAGCATGGTGACTCATGTTCAATAGATCAATGTGATACTCCCGTATCACAGGCTGTGTAATTCTTGATCCACGCACCTAGCCGTCCTCTACTGTTTGCGGGCACTTTGGTCACTCAGACTGATATTTCTATGGCTGTGATTGCATGGCAATTAGAGCAAAAATTCTTTCTTTTTATTTATTTTGGTCACATTTTATTTCTTTATGGATTTGTAGTGCAAGTGATATGCACTCGAGCTGGAAAACTGTGTCCTGGGGACTTGGATGGAGCGTATGTGAGAGCTGCATCCGGAAGCCAAGAGGTCCAGCTAAAACAGACGGCTGTGTATTATCTTACTGCTCCTCATTTGCTAGGATGTCATAGAGTTATGAATTGGGCCATAAATCATCATTACAGGGTAATATCTCTGCCTCAACCCCGGCTTAGAGCGTGTAATAGATGCTGGATGAAACAAGGCATGTGTAACACTAGACGCAAACTGTGGACCACACAGGAAACTAGTGAGGAAGAGAAGCCAAGAACTCTGCATACCTTTGCGTCAGGATCCCTCATATTTCTCCCAGCTCTAAACATGACCTCGCTGTCTCTTCACGTGTTTGTAATTTTTCTTTTTCTTCTGTCTTGTCAGGTTTTATGTGTGAATGTTTCTTGGTTTTGTTTCTTCTTCTGACGATTTATGGATATTTTTTTTTTTGAAGGCTGAAGAGTGTGTGAATGTATGCCAGCAGATTAGTGTGAGCAGAGTGTGTGGTAAAGCACAGGACGTGTGTGTGTGTGTGTGTGTGTGTGTGTGTGTAAGTGTTGGGGCTGCATTAACCGTATATTGAAAGGTTGCATCATAACGCTAAGTTTTTTGCGTTACGTGTTTATGTATGTGTTGTAATTTGGCTGCTATCTTGGCCAGGTCTCTCTTGTAAAAGAGATTTTGAATCTCAATGAGACTACCTGGTTAAATAAAGCATTGAAGTTTTTTGCGTTACTTGAAAGAATATATCAGCAGAAAACTGCTCTTTTAAATGTTGTGTCATTCTTTTTTTTGAGGTGCCTATAACATTCAATTCAATCTTCAGGTTGAGTTCCAGGACTTGCATGCTTCTCTCAGGTCAGCCCGAGGTTCCCAGTATCCTGAAATATACAGTACCTTTCAGTCCTCGCAGTAGGAAATGTTTTACGACAGGCGGTACAGACATCACAACGCTGCGCCCGTATGTAAAGTCTAAGAGAACCATGTACGGTGCTACCCGGACCAGAACACACCCAGACAGCACAGTGTGGGACTTGTCTCCTGGATGCATTGTCGTATGCATATTAGGCCAAAATCTGCCGACTACAACTCAAAGAGAAGAGACTTTACAAACTCTTCAAACAATTTAAAGAGTCTGTAAAGTCACAACAAAAATGTCCTTGCCTACTGCTAGCGGCAGCTAACCATGCAGATAGTTTTGGTTTTATGTGCTGAAGTTTTGAAATATCTCCTTTCAACACCACCAATACAATGGAGGTGACTCGAATTCTGCTTGTGGTGTTCAAAGTGTTGAAAAATTACAATTGAACGACTATTTCTAGAAAGAATGTCCCGGTTGTCTGGGGTAATCCACAGACCTCACTGTGAACAATTTTCATTGGAACTACTTTCTCCTGAAGAACCAGTGCAAGCTGCCCAGTGAGGTCTGTGGATTTCCCAGCGTAACCAGGACATTGTTTCTGGAAATAAAACACCGTTGCTGCACATTTTCTACAATTTTCATTCTGTCAATTCTGTGTGCGCCAAAAAAGTGAAACTGTTTTCACATCTATTGTGTTGTGGTTGTGGCAGAAGTTAAAGAGGCTGATATCCTAAAATCTAAATGAACATAAAAGTGAAATTATCTGCATGGTTTATGGCATCGCTATGCTACAGGAAGTCGTTCCTGTGGGGTGGCACGATGGGTGGAAGTCGCTCAGTCTGTAGGGAGCTCATTTGGGAACTGGAGGGTCGCTGGTTCAAGTCCCCATAGGGATCAAAGTATGGTGGTAAACTGGTAGCTGAAGAGGTGCCTGGGCACTGCCAAAGGTGCTCCTGAGCAAGGCACCGAACTGCTCGGGGCGCCTTTCCATGGGCAGCCCCCTCCCTCTGACATCTCTCTGCTTAGTGCATGTATAGATACTGTATTTATATTACATTTTTATTCATTTTAATAAACTGTACTTCAGGCCTGTGTGTAATGTGTGTAATAACAACACAGTGTTGATTCACACAGCTGCTGTCATGCTGTTATTTCACATTAGGTTTAATAAAGTACTGCATCGTTCTATCTATCTTTGCTAGCTGTGCATCTCACTTTTGGTGCTTGCATTAAAATAAAATAAAAAATAAAAATTAGTTGCACAGATCTCTCAAACTGATAGGCCCACACATTTTGGCTGGTGGATGAGCATTACTTGTTTACTGACTTTAAACTTTCACATTGCTCGCTCACACATGAGCTCACAACTACTGCAAAATAGCCTCTTAAATAACAAATACTTCAGAGCAATAAAAGCAAAATTTCCAACACATAAAGATGCTTTATGCTTCTCAAACCAATATTTAATATTCTCCAGAGCTTCAAGGCTGTGTGTAGATGTTGGGGTGTATCTAAAGTGGACATATTTTATTGTATTTTTCACCCAGAGGTTTTGGGGTGTGTGTGTGTAACACTACAGTATGATGTGACCTCATTCTGACTGTGAACCGCCCTCTGGGAATCCCCCAACTCGTGTGTGTGTGTGTATGTGTGTCTGTGTGTGTGTGTGTGTGTGTGTGTGTGTGTGTGTGTCTGTCCCCTCATGGGAACAGCTCATCCTCAGAAACAACCACTGGGTGGTCCAGTGACTTAAGCAGCGACAATTACTTTAAGAAAAAAGGTACAAGTGGGAAGAACTAAGGCTTGAAGTTGTGTCATTGCTGCTGTAAGAGTCAAACGCATTCCTTAAACAGACTGAACTGTTGATCTTAGCCCTTAGGTACACTGGGGGGAAGCTCAGCTGTAATGGTTTTCGCAGCTGTGAGGCCCGGCAATGATGGAATGAACGCAAGTTCAAGCCTTTGAGTTCACTCAAATAAATTCTACTTGTATTTGATCTCACTGGAGTCCATTTATCACACACACATGCATACACCTAGTGGCTATCAGGAGGAAACGGAAGACCTGCATGGAGGGTGTTAGCATGAGAGTGAAAAGGCAGCGCTTCCTGTACGCTGTGTTTTCTGATTCATCTCTTTTCAACAACAACAGTATACCAACGCTGGTCAGCAGACAGGAAAGGATCGGTATTCCTCACTCTCTGGTGGGATAATGATGTGGGTGTTTTGTGTATTTACAGTACCTCCACATGTGTCTGTCCAGTACACGTGTTTGTTTTTTTTGTGCAGTTTGGGTGTTGTGCAGGCAAAGGTTTCTTGACTTTGAAGCTCTGGGAAAGAGTTTCCTCCTTCCTGCACCTGCCCCCTTCTTTCTCTCTCATCCTGGACCAAACCTCCACCAGCTGCAAGACCTTTCCTCCTGCTTCCCCCCTTCTCTTGTGCAAAAGGATTGTACCACATGTAAGGACCAGAAACATGTATTCATACCTACAGGCCAAAGTAGGTCATCTGACAGAGCCTTCCAAAATGACTCATAAGAGCGTTTTGTTTTTGTATCTCCCATTGCTGTGGTTGAGGTTTGGTCATAGTAAAAATAAGGTTAAAGTTACGCAAAATATATATATATTTTTTTTTTGGAAGCAAGTTGTGAACACAACATTGACATATCGCCTTTATAAGTAAATATGTTGATCTTGTTAGCAAAACAGTTATTTATTCACACATCCAGAAGTTACATGATGAGTTATGAGGAGTTATGTTTGTGTCCACCTGATGAATGTCAGTTCAATATTCTCTCTTTTAGCTCTGTTTTTGTTCTCCACCAACTTCTGAGAGAAATATCTGTCACTTTAGCTGCTAAATGCTCCGCTATGTTCCCCAGCTAGATGCTGACTGTGTCAGTCGGCTGAGCAGGTAGTGTACACTGAGTTTTTACAGCTTTTTCTCTAAAAATGACCCTATGAGAGCACTGAAAATAAACCGGGACAGTAAAGTTGCTGCCGGACACGTAAACAATGAGCTGGAACTCACTATGCAGTTCTGTAAATTGGAGAGGGTGTGGCTTCATGCAAAGAAAACATTAAAGCGATATAAAGACACAAAATAATGTTGAAAATGTTCATTGTCAAGAATAACAACAATAACAACAAAGACTTTTTTAGCCCACCAAATTCACTGTTTTGGTTCATGGCTTCTGCTCGCATCAGTGTTGTTCCCATCTGACAGATACACGGCTGCCACCATATCACAGTGTAATATCGGTGGTAAAACTCTTTTATCAGTCGGGCTCTACTTTTAAGCAGGGTAGCGGAGTTTGTGTCCCAGGGAAAACACAAGACTTTCCTCCAGAAACTGCATCATTTTAATCCATCTCAACCCACACCACAATCTTTTTTTGCGTAGTTCCTGTCGCCCCCATGAGGAACGTAACAGTGAATCATGGCTGAAGGCTCACCCCAGTTCCTCAGTTCCAAGTAAATGTAAGAAACATTTGCTCGATATTATAAACTGTGATAGGTTGCCGCACGTTGGACAACAGAACAGCTGAGTCACATTTTCTCCCCGATGAACGTTCTGGCGTGATGAGGTGCTTCCCGTTAGATTGGGCTAAGTGTGAACAAAGCTGATGTGTCTTTGGAGATGAAGTCAGACACTTTGAATGTCCACCATCCATCACAAATGTAAAACTCACACTACACGCTACCTTCTGCTTTTGCACTGAATTTAGTTGTTTTCAGCTCTCAGAACAATAGAATAACTCAAGGGGGACCGTATAAAACAGACACAATCCATGTACCGAACTGGAGGGGATTTTAATGTTTTTATCCAGATAACTTAGCTTCTTGGAAGCAGCCACAGATCTGCTGAACTGGATCCCAGCGCTGTTTCCATTTGAGCTGATTGAACAGCCGGAGGAGACGCCATGCGATACCTTCCCACACAAGTGTCTCATCAGCTCCCAGACATGAACTGAACTGTATTGATTAGGCGACAGAGAAGTGCTGTGTCCTCACCCCCACAACACACAGCCAGTACATTTTAGAGTTTTTCCTGGTCATTTGACAGAGATGATACACCCAAAAGGCGCCCGCATTTTAGAAAAACACATACGTTGCAATGCTCTACTTGTGAGAGCTACATACGATGACTCATGATCTCATGATTCCCCACCCAGCCTGAACCCTTCACATAATAACCTAATCAACATTTATTTTATTTTGACTGTACTAACCCAAATAAAGTTGTTTTCCTAAAAATGTCAAAACAGAAACTGGTGCATAATATGAAAAATGAATGTGACGTCATCAACTTCAACTTTGTGTCCCTGAAGGTGTGCAGCAAGTATAACGCATACAAGTTCTACACACACTCCCACTGGAACCGTAACAGTACAAGGTGCATGGATAGCAGCGTCAAAGTAACCTACATAGGGTAGGAAAATGCATATCAGCCTACAAAGTTGACGCAGTATAATCGACAATGACAATCGTCATCGACAACATCAACAACATCCCCTTTTATCAACGTTTCTGACATCCTCAACACATAGTCAACAGACTAGAATATATAACCAACCACGGAATAGGGAGAGAAAGAAAGAAAATAAAAAGAAAGAAGACTCCTGTTGCGTTCCAATATAAAGAAATTTTTTCAAATTGGGGGGTTTTCCCCTTCGTTTTCAGTCTTTATGCTAAGCTATGCTAATAGTTGTTAACACACAGACATGGTAGTAGGATTCTCCAAAATTCCCATAACCCCGCCCCCAATAAACTACTACATTACAGTTACATTTTACGCAGTTTCTTCTAGACGGTAGCTGACATCATCAACAAGGCATGCCACGATCCTGACACGGACTCTCCAAAACAACAAATACAATGGGATTAGCTAGAGTAGATGGAGAGATTAACTGAAGCCTAGAAAATTCTGAGTAGTGCATAGGAGGAAGAGGAGGGGGGAAATGAAGAAGGAGAAGGCAGTAAACTGGAGAGACCAGAGTAGGTCAGAGAAGGAGAGCTCCACAGAAGGAGATGCAGAAATAAGTGAAAGAAAATGGGGAAAGAAAGACTTGACTGTGAGGGATAAAGAGGAGGCTGCAGATTCAGAGAGAGGGACAGAGGCAGTGATGAGGAGGAGGCAGATTAAGATGACAGGGAGGAAGAGGCAGTGATGAGGAGGAAGGAGATTAAGATGACAGGGAGGAAGAGGCAGTGATGAGGAGGAAGGAGATTAAGATGACAGGGAGGAAGAGGCAGTGATGAGGAGGAGGCAGATTAAGATGCCAGGGAGGAAGAGGCAGTGATGAGGAGGAAGGAGATTAAGATGACAGGGAGGAAGAGGCAGTGATGAGGAGGAAGGAGATTAAGTTGACAGGGAGGAAGAAGCAGTGATGAGGAGGAAGGAGATTAAGATGACAGGGAGGAAAAGGCAGTGATGAGGAGGAGGCAGATTAAGATGACAGGGAGGAAGAAGCAGTGATGAGGAGGAAGGAGATTAAGATGATAGGGAGGAAGAGGCAGTGATGAGGAGGAGGCAGATTAAGATGACAGGGAGGAAGAGGCAGTGATGAGGAGGAGGCAGATTAAGATGACAGGGAGGAAGAGGCAGTGATGAGGAGGAAGGAGATTAAGATGACAGGGAGGAAGAGGCAGTGATGAGGAGGAGGCAGATTAAGATGACAGGGAGGAAGAGGCAGTGATGAGGAGGAAGGAGATTAAGATGACAGGGAGGAAGAGGCAGTGATGAGGAGGAAGGAGATTAAGATGACAGGGAGGAAGAGGCAGTGATGAGGAGGAGGCAGATTAAGATGCCAGGGAGGAAGAGGCAGTGATGAGGAGGAAGGAGATTAAGATGACAGGGAGGAAGAGGCAGTGATGAGGAGGAAGGAGATTAAGTTGACAGGGAGGAAGAAGCAGTGATGAGGAGGAAGGAGATTAAGATGACAGGGAGGAAAAGGCAGTGATGAGGAGGAGGCAGATTAAGATGACAGGGAGGAAGAAGCAGTGATGAGGAGGAAGGAGATTAAGATGATAGGGAGGAAGAGGCAGTGATGAGGAGGAGGCAGATTAAGATGACAGGGAGGAAGAGGCAGTGATGAGGAGGAGGCAGATTAAGATGACAGGGAGGAAGAGGCAGTGATGAGGAGGAAGGAGATTAAGATGACAGGGAGGAAGAGGCAGTGATGAGGAGGAAGGAGATTAAGATGACAGGGAGGAAGAAGCAGTGATGAGGAGGAGGCAGATTAAGATGACAGGGAGGAAGAGGCAGTGATGAGGAGGAGGCATATTAAGATGACAGGGAGGAAGAGGCAGTGATGAGGAGGAGGCAGATTAAGATGACAGGGAGGAAGAAGCAGTGATGAGGAGGAAGGAGATTAAGATGACAGGGAGGAAGAGGCAGTGATGAGGAGGAAGGAGATTAAGATGACAGGGAGGAAGAGGCAGTGATGAGGAGGAAGGAGATTAAGATGACAGGGAGGAAGAGGCAGTGATGAGGAGGAGGCAGATTAAGATGCCAGGGAGGAAGAGGCAGTGATGAGGAGGAAGGAGATTAAGATGACAGGGAGGAAGAGGCAGTGATGAGGAGGAAGGAGATTAAGATGACAGGGAGGAAGAAGCAGTGATGAGGAGGAAGGAGATTAAGATGACAGGGGAAGGAAAAGGCAGTGATGAGGAGGAGGCAGATTAAGATGACAGGGAGGAAGAAGCAGTGATGAGGAGGAAGGAGATTAAGATGATAGGGAGGAAGAGGCAGTGATGAGGAGGAGGCAGATTAAGATGACAGGGAGGAAGAGGCAGTGATGAGGAGGAGGCAGATTAAGATGACAGGGAGGAAGAGGCAGTGATGAGGAGGAAGGAGATTAAGATGACAGGGAGGAAGAGGCAGTGATGAGGAGGAGGCAGATTAAGATGACAGGGAGGAAGAGGCAGTGATGAGGAGGAAGGAGATTAAGATGACAGGGAGGAAGAGGCAGTGATGAGGAGGAAGGAGATTAAGATGACAGGGAGGAAGAGGCAGTGATGAGGAGGAGGAGGCAGATTAAGATGCCAGGGAGGAAGAGGCAGTGATGAGGAGGAAGGAGATTAAGATGACAGGGAGGAAGAGGCAGTGATGAGGAGGAAGGAGATTAAGTTGACAGGGAGGAAGAAGCAGTGATGAGGAGGAAGGAGATTAAGATGACAGGGAGGAAAAGGCAGTGATGAGGAGGAGGCAGATTAAGATGACAGGGAGGAAGAAGCAGTGATGAGGAGGAAGGAGATTAAGTTGACAGGGAGGAAGAAGCAGTGATGAGGAGGAGGCAGATTAAGATGACAGGGAGGAAGAGGCAGTGATGAGGAGGAGGCAGATTAAGATGACAGGGAGGAAGAGGCCAGAGGCCTGTACTACGAAGCAAGATTTGGCGTCAGCAAGGTAACTTCAGGTTCAACCCAGGGTTTTGTGTATCATGACGCTGGATCACTTGTTTACTTGTTAAATCACCATGGTAACTTAAGATGAACACCTAACCAGAGAGAGAGAGAGAGAGAGAGTTCTCTGATGGGTATTTTAATAGAAGATATAGATTTTCCGAGGGAATTACGAATAGGCTTCTATTCATATCCGGACTGATGAGGAAGTGATATTATATATACCAGAGGTGAAGTTTTCCTTTTGCAATGATTATCATTAAATTACCTGAAGATCCAAGTAGGTACATGACATGTCTTGTTTTGGTTGGTGTTGGTGCTGTTTGGCTGTTCTTTTACATAGTTTGATTGACCTATGGGGAACCTTTCTGTGTATGAATTGTAGAATTGAACGTCTATGGAGGGACGTTTGGTCAGGAGTTACATACTGTACATTTACTATGACGTATTGCCCAGCCGGGAGGAAGATGGATCCCTCGACATCTTGGATAATCTTCATCTCTTCTGTGATCAGTACACCTTCCTCCCCAGAAGGTTTCTGCTGGATGGAATGATCATCCTTCAGGAGAGAGGGCATCTTTTCCCCAAACCAGCTGTGGGATCTTGGGATGCTGCAGCACCCCATCAGACAGCCAGAGATGTTTGAGGAAAATGTGGCAGTCGAGTAATAATGCCAATGATGTTGTCCTGCCTCTGAATAGGATTTTCTCAAACTATATACTAATAATACTATCTTCTGTTGGTTTTAGGGAATCCAGATTCATGGGTGTAGTTCTCTGGTATTAGCGTGGACCTGCGTTCCAAACCAGCTTGCAGATGGAAAAGTTCTTCACTGCCTTTAGGAGTGTTGTGGTGTGAAGTGGTTGGAAGGCCCTCGAAGGCACCATCGCTTCCCCTTGGCTCCAAAAAGGGCAGGAAAAGACCTGATGAGAATATTTTAATCTGACATTACACAATACAGTACAGTACACATCTCACTAGTTATAGTTTGATAATTTAAATTGATGAATGTAAGGGACAAGTCAGTCTGACAAAGAAACCAAATACAGTGAGGGACCTTGTCATTTCTGTGTGGACACTGGGACGGCCATCTGTCCCTCTTTCCTAGCTCCTTCCCTGTCTGCTAGAATGAAACCGTGTTCAGAAGATGTGTCACATTATTTTCTACATGTTAATCTAGGTGTGTGTTATTTGTTGTGTCACTAGACTTAACACCTCGGGGTCTCTGGGCCAGTTTGCTGCTGCGCCCAGCCAGGGGAAGGTGTTGCATTTATGAGCAAATTTAGGAGGTGTCTTGCTGAATTGGCTACTTATGAGTTGTTTCCCTGTCAGAAGTATAAAAATAGAGTAGTAGTTTGGAAGAGCTATACAATACATCAACTTAATAACCCATACAACTATATAAATAACTTAAATATTACCAAATAAAAAAGTTACAAGGGATGTTTTCCATATTCCAAAGAAAATATATTGCAGTTATTCAATTAAAAGGCTAGCTATATCAATATAAAACCAAATTTTAATACAGTAGGCCTTTTATCTCTCGCTCTCTCTCATCCACCTCCTCTGGACAGAGGGATGGATCTCTTTCTCTCACTCATCCATCTCCTCTAGACAGAGGGATGGATCTCTCTCTCTCTCATCCACCTCCTCTGGACAGAGGGATGGATCTCTTTCTCTCACTCATCCATCTCCTCTAGACAGAGGGATGGATCTCTCTCTCTCTCATCCACCTCCTCTGGACAGAGGGATGGATCTCTTTCTCTCACTCATCCATCTCCTCTAGACAGAGGGATGGATCTCTCTCTCTCATCCACCTCCTCTGGACAGAGGGATGGATCTCTTTCTCTCACTCATCCATCTCCTCTAGACAGAGGGATGGATCTCTCTCTCTCTCATCCACCTCCTCTGGACAGAGGGATGGATCTCTCTCTCTCTCTCCCTTCCCATCTCCTCTAGACAGAGGGATGGGATCCGGTTGGGGAGAGTTCTAGCCTGACCAGGCTCCTCTCTTTACCCTGTCTCTCTTAGTTATGCTGCTATAGTTTTAGACTGCTGGGGGACTTCCTTTGACACACTGAGTTCTTCTCTCCTCTATCTTTCTAACTTTCCATTTATGTGCATCCATGTCCTAGAAATGCTTGTTACTAACCTAGTTACTAACCTAGTTACTAACCTAGCTACTAACCTAGTTACTAACCTAGCTCCGGGGAGTCATTCCCCGGAGTCCTTATGTTCTTTTCCCCCCAGCGTGTTTCCTTGGATCATGGAGGCCCCAAAATCATGGTTGCAGCTGTCACCATGGTCCCGTTACACGTCCTGCAATGCCCAGCTACGTCCTGCTATGCCCTGCTACACCCTGCTACGTCCTGCTACGTCCTGCTATGCCCTGCTACGTCCTGCTACGTCCTGCTATGCCCTGCTACGTCCTGCTATGCCCTGCTACGTCCTGCTACGTCCTGCTATGCCCTGCTACGTCCTGCTACGTCCTGCTATGCCCTGCTACACCCTGCTATGCCCTGCTACGTCCTGCTATGCCCTGCTACGTCCTGCTACGTCCTGCTATGCCCTGCTACGTCCTGCTACGTCCTGCTGTGCCTTGTAACGCCGCAAAGTGCCCTGCTATGCCATGAACTATTACAAAGAACTACTACATACTACTATTTTTTGTGACTGTTATTGCCACTCTTCATTCTAACCCCAACCGGTCGTCAGACACCGCCTACCAAGAGCCTGGGTCTGGGTTTGGGTCCGGGCCTGGGTCCGGGTCTGGGTCTGGGTCTGACCGAGGTTTCTGTCTAAAAGGAAGTTTTTCCTCGCCACTGTCGCCCTTTTGCTTGCTCTGGAGGAAACTACTAGAACTGTGGGGTCCTTGTAGATTCTGGAGTGTGGTCTAGACCTGCTCTATCTGTAAAGTGTCTCGAGATAATTCTTGTTATGAATTGATACTATAAATAAAATTGAATTGAATTGAAAAATAGACCACAATACCCTTTTGTTATTATGTAATTAATATTATTATACAATTAAACCAAATGACACGTCAACAGGTTTTTACACTAAGGTGTAAGGTGTATTTATGTGACAAGCCAACTTGTTATACATGAATGTTACACTATTGCCAGATATGTTTTGAACTGAACCCCAAATGGCACTGATGCTGCACCATCTCTGTGTGTACTGAATTCCCACTAGGAGTGTGTGAATGTTTATCTGAAGAGAAGGTGACACCTTAACTGGCAGCTTCGGTCACTGTAACTATGAATGTTTGTGTGAATGGAGGGAACGGTGCCAATAGTGTGTAAAGAGGTTCGAGTGGTTGTTAAGACAAGAAAAGCACTCTATAACCAGCTGATGGCGTCTCTGCAACTCAGCTGGTCCAGTCTCCAGAAGCTGGTTTTAGACTGTTCAGGGACGTCACCTGTGTCAACAGCCAATAGAGAAGTCGGCGTGTAAAGTCAGTTACAATAAAATTACAATTCATAATTGATAATAATTAATTTTCTCTGTTGCAAGATGTTAATGGAGGCTGTTTTAGCCGATTCATCACTAGAAATGCAACTGTAGCAAGCATCTCACTATCAGTAATGTTACCCAAATTCATATTTAGACAACAAATGATATATCCAGCTTCAAAAAAGCCTTGAAGTCGGAAGTTAAACAGAAATAGAAAGAGTCATTGCTATGGAGATATTACACCGTCCTGTCGCGTTGGTGTGGACTGGCCGGTTTCAGGATGCTGCAGACCGGCTTGTTGCAAGTAGTTCTAAGTTTGCACTTGTCTTGTTGCTAATCTTTGGTCTAAACTGGGCTTAACTTTGCAGTACTTGCTTTTCATTTTCATTTTCTATTTATTATTATGTTTCATGTGTGAAAATGTAAAGACCTAAACCTGATTCATTCAGATATTTTCTATTGGCCCTCGATAAAGAAAAGGTGTTGGCTCAATTCTGTATTTTAAAGGTCCAGATTGCATGTTTTAAGAATTGAGTTTCTTGTTGTTCTCCAGAGAAAAGACATTTGCTGGATGACATCAGTAGTAAGACGCTCGTTGCATGACTTCATGCCGGAGTAGAAGGGGATTTTCAGTCCCCCCCCCATGCTGAAAAGCACCACCCTTTGTTCTTTGTTGCCTCGGCCAGGTGATAACCATCTCTGCTGTCCGGCTCGGTGAAGTTCTGAGGCTGAGCTCTGTGCTCATTGCCCCCCTGGAACCCCCCCCCCCTTGATATAACACACCAATGACAGAGACCGCTTTGACACAGTGTCTTATTAGTCTTCTAAGGCTATGGTGCATCATATTGAACTGAAACCTTTCTGCAGAAATGTTTTTGTTGTATCCTGAAGAATCCTGCTATAGATACATCACATGCAACTTTGATTATGAGACAAACAAAAAAGCATCTTGTATTTGGGTAGAGATTTCTTCCGTCTGCACACACTGATTTAATTAAGAGCCCGAAATATGATCTGAAGATTATGAGTCATGGCGATGACCTTCAAGTAAACTGGTGGAAACAAACATCAATTCAACTCCGTGTCAGGGTGAAAATGACTCACGAGTGCATGCAAACAGATGCATGACACCCATGATTTATAACACAATCAAAAACAGATTACACAAAGCACATACCACTCTGTAGGTATATATTTAATGCAGCTGTGGAGTCAACATTTGCATTCATCAAACACCAGATATACAGTAAATTACATATATTCTGTATCATCATGAACACTGGCTCAACTCCTTAAGTTGCAAACACATTAGTTAGTTAAAGGCAGACCTTTCATTAAAGACAAATCAAACTTAATTCAGTGTGCAGTTGAGTAGTGTGTAGGCCTGATCATAATCGCCGTTGCACTGGTCGAGGATGTCCTCTAGGAAGACTTTGCTGAAGTCCGGAAAAGTGTTCATCAGTCTCATCAAGGCCCAGTCAAAGTCAGGCTCCGGTCCTGGAAAGCAAACAGGAATAAATAAAAGAAATCCTCAGATTTATTTATAATTTATTATTGTTAACACAAGCTATTGAAAGACGGTTCCTTGATATGGACTATGGTTACCTGGTCCTCAGGTCTCTGCAGGGTAAATCCAGACAGCTAGCTAGACTATCTGTCCAATCTGAGGACTATGGTTACCTGGTCCTCAGGTCTCTGCAGGGTAAATCCAGACAGCTAGCTAGACTATCTGTCCAATCTGAGGACTATGGTTACCTGGTCCTCAGGTCTCTGCAGGGTAAATCCAGACAGCTAGCTAGACTATCTGTCCAATCTGAGTTTTCTGTTGCACGACTAAAACTACTTTTGAACGTACACACGTTCCACCAAAACAAGTTCCTTACCGAGGCTATTTTGTAGGGGCACCGTGGCTCTGTATGGCGCTTAGCACTGCCCAAGATGATTGTGATTGCTTTAAAGAAATGCCAAAAAACCAGAACATATTTTTCTCCCATTCCTGAATGCTGTGTAGACTAGCCTGACTCTCCTTTGCAGCACTGTGGAGGAAGGTCTGGCAAAGCAATAAGTGATCACCACTTATCGGCTAACCCAGGCTGGCCTTTAGTAGTCTGTTTTTTTACCATAACATACACTGAACAAAAATATAAATATATTGTTGTGCCATTCATCCATGACCATCACCTGTGGCAGCATGATAATGCACGGCCTAATGTGACAAGGATCTGTACACAATTCCTGGAAGCTGAAAACATCCCAGGTCTTGCATGGCAAGCATATTTACAGGACATGTCACCCATTGAGCATGTTTGGGATGCTCTGGATCGGCGTTAAAGTTGAATTGTGAGGGTTTGGCTCTGGACCATGGGCCCTAAGGCCCAAAACTCGCAAGATTAAAGTTCTTTTTGGCCTAGCAAACGTCTTGGGTTACGTATGTAACCCTTGTTCCCCGAGATAGGGGAACGAAACACTGCGTCGGTTACGACCCTATGGGAACGCCTATAGTGTCGTAACCGACACAGTTCGAGTTCCCCTCAAAGGGGAACGTCTCGGGTTACGTATGTAACCCTTGTTCCCCGAGATAGGGGAACGAGACACTGCGTAGGTTACGACATTATAGACGTTCTCATAGTGTCGTCACCGACGCAGTTCGAGTTCCCCTCGAAGGGGAACTTTGCAGTTTGTTTCACATGGTGTTGCACTAGTAATGTTAGAAAAACTACAACCGGATCTACGCCGCACACACTTGGGCTCTCGAGCCCCCCCACTTGTCAAAGTATTTTTTTCACCCTTTTATTGATAGAGTGTTACATTGCGTGAGAGGTTATTTGCTGCAAGTGTGAATGTTACGTGTGAAATTGAACACTACAGTAGGCTATATGCCGATATGCACAAAGCAAGCCGATCCACTTTTCCATATTAATAACAGTATTAAAATGAGAAAAAGAAATAATGGGAGAAAAAGAAATCAATGGGGCATTTAGAATAGATAAAAATAATTAAGTGGTTAATTGCGAGGTTAACTATGACATTAATGTCATTTTTTGCTATTAAATATTTTAAGTGTTAGACAGCACTAATATATATATATATATATGAGTATGTGAGTGGCAGGTATTCAGACGTGTATGGCAACCAGCCAGGTACCAAACTTAGCATTTCAATATCCAGGCAAATTAAAGAAGGTCGGGACTGCTCTCATTTGGCTGCAGATCAACAGGACCTGTCAATCTAGCCAGGCTTCAGCGCTCCCGGGAGAATTCCTTTTCTTTAATTGACAGATTATTGACATAAAGTGGGTTTTTTTAATGTCAGGCTTTCATGCCATGATCTAGCTGTGTCCTGTCTGCAACCGCACACACTCGCACGCACACACACGCACAAAATGTGTTTGATATATTGCTTAATCCACAATAAGTAAAGGTTTGTGCCCAGAAGAAGGAAAATACTTTCTTACACACACACACAAACACACACACACACACACATTTCCCACAAGCTACAAGTATCAGCAGGATTTGAGTGCCAGGAGCTGCAGTATGACGATGTACCACGCATAAATTCCTACCTTCATATTTGCAGCACGTAAAGCCTTTGATTTAACGCAGACTAAACACACAATCACGGTCCTTCTAAGAAAATATGAAGTAGGCAACTCTTGTCACATTTCTGATTTAGGTTTGGTTAACCAGACTAAAAAAAAACGTGAGAAACAGGAGACAGACTCTCAGCTCACCGGCTTCGTCTGTCCAGTCATAGTAGCTCTGTTCTGGGTCTGGGTCTGGGTTCAGGTGAACCACGGGGAGTTGGTTTCTAGGGGTGTCTTCTTTAGTGGAGTCTGCCTCCAAAACGGCTTCCTCCTTTGTCTCTTTCTCGCTGCCTCGACCTTCAAGTTTGTCCAGGAAGGCCGAGTTCACCCTGTCAGAATATAAAAGTAAACCGTGGTTCACATAAAACTTAATGCTGTACTTCATAACTTCACATGCTGGCAGGCTCTTAATGGTCTTATCTTATAGTGAGGTCAGTGAATGCATTGGTTTTAGTCCAAAAGGATGAACAAAACAAACGATTCATCTCGTTGAGTCCATTTTTGCTTCTGCAGTTTGGATTCAGGTCTAACGAGTCCTCCATCTGATGCCTCCCTTTCACTTAATAAAACTATATATATTTACACGTTGTACAAACCTCCTGTGTTCCAGCTGTATGTCTCTCCCACTTGTTGACTCCTGTTTACTCTCCACAGCCGCGCTCTGACAAAAAAAAGATAATTCAGTATGAAGGAAAAGATAACGCACAAGGTAATGCTCTTGGGAACTGTGACAGACATAAACAGTATCTAATCAGTGTTGACTGTAAAGTTTATTATCATGGACTACAGTAACACCGCACTCCTGATAAAGAAGCTCTCAGAGCTACAGCTTTGAATGGAAAGTGCAGCCTAGAGTAAAGGAGATAGGGCATGTATAGGTGCTCTTGGACAGCTGGGTCTTGATCTGTACATGTGACATGGGACTTGGTTTTGGGACTTTGAATGTTTTGGGTATACTGTGGCTACATCTACACTACTGTGTTTTCATTTTTAAGCCGCGTTTTGAGACATAATCGATCTTCGTCCACACAAGAGTTTTAGCTCCAGTAGCAGATCAGTTGAAAATACAGAAAAATCCTCATGTAAGCCTACCTAACTGATAAGGCGAGGCAGCTTTATTTGTATCGCACATTTCAGCATCAGGGCAATTCAAAGTGCTTTACGCCTGCAGCCTAACAGACCAAAAATCTCAACAACTATTGGATGGATTGTCATAAAAATTGGTGGAGACATTCATGTTCCCCAGAGGATGAATCATAATGACTTTGGTGATCCTCTGACTTTTCGGCTAGCGCCATCAGCAGGTTAGATGATTTTATTGGCCCAATACTTGAACCTCAGCTGTACTGTGTGTTTAGTACGTATAACAAATTAAACAGAGATGAGATGGTGAATACTATACATGCTAAACATCAAAAATGTTAGCTTTGTCATTTTGATTATCCTGATGTTCGTGTTTAGCTCAAAGCACCAAGCGCAGTCTCACAGAGAGGCTAGAGTGGCTGTAGACTAGTTACTCATTCACCCAATGAAAATTAAAACACAAAGCTAAGGAAAGCATATGTGCATGCAGAGATCTATAGGGAGCATTACTGCTTTAAGGGTGTGGGCGATAATAGCAGCTATAAGCAGAGACGTGCAAAAAATAAAAATACATAATGACAAAAGTGTTGAAACAAGGGACAGAAGTTCAATGTTTGTCTTGTGCAATAACCAGTTCTGTAATTATGCTAACAAAGTACTGCTAACATCATGTGGCTAAAGTAGAAACTATCTTGTGCAAACCAGAAAGAGAAAAAGTTCCCATGTTCCTTTCGCTCTGTAGTATTTTTTAACATGCTGTCAGTCAAAGACGATTTAATAGATTAAGATTTGATTGAAGTCTATTTTACTTTACATACACATACATACACATATACATATAAACTGTTCACACACATCTCCCTGTTTTCCTGTCCCAGGCAAGCCATTTGGGTCAGGGATGTGGTTATTTAGGATGGCCTGAGAGGAGGAAGCAGCAGACAGCCCACCTGTGCTCCCATCAAAGCCTTGCATAAAATCTCCCACACACATCACACAAATAGAGGATATAGTGGGGAGATCAATCTGTCTTATGGAGCCATTGTAGAAAGAAGAACAAATCCCAGGGTCCCAGTAGAAACCACATCAAGAAGTTTGACTTTTGCTGCCCTGCTGCCGCAAGCTTTCTTCTCCTAATCTGTGACGTCTATCTGAGAGAGCTGCAGCCTGGAAGAGGCTGGAGACGAGGAAATGAGAGAAAAGGAAAGGAAAGTAGAGAAAAGTAAAGGAGACCACGGAAAAGGAAAGGAGGTAGGACGAGAGGAGACAAAAAAGGCAAGATGAGACAAGACTGGAAAGGAAATAATGTTGGCAATGAAATGAAAAGGAGGGGAGAGGAGAAGACTTTAGAGGTAAGGAGACTCAATGAGAGGAGACAAAGCGAGTTGAAACAAAGTGAGATGGGAAGGCTGGAAGTGGTGTCTTTGTTGCTGTCTGTAACCCTGGTTGTGTGTGTGTGTGTGTGTGTGTGTGAGAGAGAGATAATAAAAACAGACTTCTTTATTACTGTAACTGACTATCTGCTTCTTTCAACACCATAGTTTGAGCCAAGGTCTGTGTGTGTGTGTGTGTGTGTGTGTGTGTGTGTGTGTGTCTCTCTCTCTCTTTCTTACCACCAACTCGTCTGACGAAAGATTTGCATCAGGTCTTTGTGAGAAAAAGAGAGAGTGAGAGAGAAGAAAATGTACAAAAGCCCAGAACGAAAACATTTCCTCCATCCGAGGGAGCTGCGTGTGCACTTTTAACAGTGTTGTCCGTCACCACATAATCCGCTCACAGCGGAATACAGTGTATCCTCGGGCCGTTTCCTGCACACTCTCCTCTTCTTCTCTGGTACTTCACTGACAGAGACGAGGCTGGTTGGAGGAGCGCAGACACTACTAGCACCATGTCTGAGTTCTCTGACAGAAGCTATCAACACTCTCCAATCAATGTATGTTTTTCCTCAGCTAAGAATAACTGTGATCTCTTCACATTTCAGATTTACAGCGCTATTGATTTTAAAAGCAGCAATTACACCCCCTCCCAAAAAAGGTTTTGATTAAGAGGAAAGTTATGTACAATGAGGGCAAGTTGTTGCCCCTGACTAACAAAGCGTGTAATTGGCTGTTGAAAAGTTTGGGTTTTCTCCAGGTACTTTTACTAGAGCAGGTTACTCCACCCTCTTCTGTCTTCTGCAGACTCCTCACGGTCATGTCATGTTGTGTCTCCATCTCTGCTCAGTGTGAACTCTGGGAAGTCCCTTGAACTCTGGCAAAACTAACAGGCAGAGAGGAAGAGAGGCTGAGAAAAAGGAAGCAGAGAAAACAAAAAAAAGAGGGAAAGGAGCAGACTGACAACTTCAAGAGGCAAGAGAGAGGAAAATCAGCTGCCTATTCCTCCGTGTGTTTACGCTTCCCTTTACTCAGCCGTGAGCTTGCTGTACTGCTGTGTGCCCCGGTTCTGACCAGGAGATAATTGCAGGGGGATCTGGCTCCTCACCCCACCCAGCCTACTGGGGATACCGCCTGATACCCGCGCTGCCCTGGACGATGAAATCTCCGCACCCACGAGTATTTATTCAGAAAACAGCTCACAAAGGCAGATCTATTGGTGTGAATTACCGCACAGCTTCAGTCTCCGACCCCCACAGCCACAGATATGAGACTCAACACTGAACCCTGGGACCCACACAGCAAGCATGTGTACATACAGTATACTACACACACACACACAGGTTCGGTCTAAAATTGCATACTAACATGCTATTTAGTAGGCTAAAAGGGTACGTGAGATTTTTTAGTTTGTCTGAAATCTTAGCATGAAACTAACAGTATGTGAATTGCATACTATTTCTGTTGAAATATTACAGTATGCAACCACTGGACACTACGGCGGTATAAAGTGACTCTGAGGTTAAGTTACCTCTCTGTCAGAAACGGACCTCAGGGCAGCTCTGAAACGTCAAAAATGCTTCAATTTACATTTCTACGTATTCAAAAACTGATTTTGTCACCAGCGACTGTTGGTCTAGTTGCTTTTTCAGTCATTTCAGAATCTGCTGGCGATGCCGTGCTAGAGCAGAGGACGGCAGGATGTTACCATGGTTAAAAATGTACCAGATAGAGTTAAAAATTTACTCTAGCCGGCAAGGAGGCTCTCAGGATATGATGTTAAATATTACGGCTTCCGAAAAGATACGCACTTCTGTTTATTAACACAAGAGCATGTTGATCTATAGTACACATAGTGGGTACACAGTGCATGGTATGCAATTTCGGACGCAACCACACAGGGCGTAACTTTGGGTTCAACATTGTTAGGGGTCGAGATCTCCACCTATCTGGTGAAAGCATTCGGGGGGACAAATTATAAGCTATTATTATAATTATTATTCTGTCTGGTGGTTGTCCCCAGGAAATTTTGAGCAACTGAGAATTACTGAATTCTGGTAAATTTTTTTGCAACAATTTGTGCCTTTTCTGCCTGCAAATGTCTTTATTTATGTAAATATTATTAGTAATTAATGAATGAATCTGCTGTATTGTTCAAAACTCAATGGATGGATGTTTTTTTTATAGCAATTATGTACTTCAACAACAAATATTTGCTTGCCACAGCATTTAAACACTTTGACTTGCCCTTTCCCTGCATGAAAACAAAACATATGAAAGCACATACGACTGCACACGCTCTCACTTTGTGGCTGCTGGCTTACCCTAGATGACGCGAGTGTGGCACTGCTGGATGCCAGCGGACGTGGGTCCATACTCGCAAATCTCTGCAAAAACTTCTCAGTCCTCCTGCAATAAAATACACACATTACAATGTCTGTGTTGCAGTAACTGAAAAAAGACGAACACAAAAACACACACTAATAATAACAAGGGATGAAGGAGTATTCATTTACTCCCACAGACACTCCCCAGGCCTGGGATGCTGGCAGTACTGGTGTCCCACAAGGTTGACCAAGTTTGTTTTGTCCCTCCCTGACACCGCCTCACACTCTGTCTCCTTGGCCCCCGGTTCTAAATCTCTTCATTGTTTCTTCAGGTTCACACATTGGTCTGCTGTCTCCTGTTTTTGTTTCTCTTGTAAGGAAGCCAGAGATGCGACTTGACAAGCCAATTCCCTCTCAGTCGACCATGTTCCATACAATATTCCCACAACATCAAGTGGTCTGATGCAATACTGTAAGTCATTATTGTACATACATCCATTCAATATATTATCCAAAACCCCTGACCACTTTAAAGGCCACTCTAGATTGTTACATGTCAAAGTTGATTCACTAATCATGGGGCAACTAATTGTTTGTCCTCCAAAGAAGCTTCATCAAATCTAACAAAAAGAACTCAAGTGACATCACCCAGCTATCCCAGATTAAGCGCTGTAATATATAAACATTTATGGTTTATCTGGTGCCACCGGCAGGTTCACATGCAGTGCTTTCTGAAGCTACCTAGCAGAATTTCAGAAACAGGACCACGCCTCGACCTAATCAGAATCTCACTTCCCTTATTTGATATCTCCTTGCTCCTCAGTTGAACCGGAAGTTGTTCTGGCCCCCTTTTCTTGAAGGCCTTCTAAAAGCTATTATTCCTGCCCCCAGGATGGAGGAGGGATCTCTGAGGAGCTATGGGCGAGGATACACCAGAGCGGCCTTCCCGGAACCTGGAATTTACGTGACACTTTGGAAGAAAGGACGTCACATCTGTAAAATGTCCTTGTTTCCTCTCTCCTCACATGATTTTCTCCGTCTCTCCCGTGCTTCCTCGATGGGAAGAACTAAAGCACGAGTTATGGTTCTGCGGAGGCCCCACGCAGAGGCTTTCACCGTAGCCTACGTAAGTGGCCTGAAGTCTATACTGCAGGACCGTGTGTGTGTGTGGGGAGTGTGTGGTAGAGCGAGTGAGAGATTGATGGCGAGTAGCGACTCTAGAGTCATAGTGAGAGAAACAAAGTGTCTCCCCTGTGCTCGCTGACCACGGGGGTAAATCTGCAGCAGGAGAAGGTAACCCTCTCCTTGATTTCATGTTGTCAATGGAGAAGGAGAACCAGGACGTGAGTCGGAGGAAATGCGCAGCTACCAAGCCACGGCAGAGCTACGTGCGAGCTACATTCTTTTGAGAGGTGCACCTCAGGCTACGGCGTAGGGTCGTTATCTCCACGTACCTCCAGACGTAACGCAGAAGCATCAATCACACTTAAGATGCGAGGCACGGAAGCAAGTGGAGGAACCGCGGATGCTGTTTAAGGGAAGTGGGACAGCCGTTGTCACTTCCTGTATTACTATAAATACCAATCCTTGTGTTCCACCCTCATACTCTTCATTTCTCCCTCCCAACCCGTTCTTTCTCTCTCTCTCTCTTCCTCTCTTCTATGTAGGATCCTGAGGTGTTTGTCTTGTTGATGGTGTGACCAATGCATCATTCATCATAATTATCTCAATACTTATCTGAAGGATTATTGCCATGAATCACTAAGTCTTAAGTGGTGAACATCATACCGGCTTAACATCAGCATATTAGCATTGTCCTCATGAGCATGTTAGCCCGCTGACATTAGCATTTAGTTCAAAGGTCCTGCCATTTCACAGAGCCATAAAGACCGACCAATAAAGGATTTTTAAGGCCGATACCAAAATATTTGGTTATTTAAAAATCTGATATGCCGATATATCGGCCAATATATATATATAGTATATATATATATATATATATATATATATAGAAAAATCCAGAAACGCGTAACAAAACAACCAGATTTCCTTACATTAGTTATTTATAGTTATTTAAGTTCTCAGAGAAACATCAACATATATTAAAGTTCTGATAAATAAAATGTATAAAAATGCAAACTTAAGATATGAAACTTAAAGTCCTTTGAACAAAAACACAATACAAAAATAATCAGAGTGCTGCCAAGATGGACGCCGTAGAGCGTCCTCTGGTGGACAAAACTATGCAACGCCAACACTCATTGACCGGTTGACCGTCCGTTTTTATTTTATTTTTTAAATATTAATTTATCAGAATAATTTATTTGTCATTATAAATGATTCTGATGAATGAATACTTAAAATAATAATAACAATAATAATAATAAATGCCGATACCTATAGTTTGGGAAATTCCTAATATCGGCCGATAGTATCGGCCCACCGATATATCGGTCGGGCTCTAGCCGCTAGCATGGCTGTTCATGCTGTCTCTTGCAAGTCACCCAACTTTATGGAGGTGCACAGCCCCTTTAATGATTGAGGACGACGTATTCTTAAGAATTACTCCTTTTTCCCCAGTAATAAAGAAATAGCTACTAAAGTTTCAATAGGTAAATGGGGGCAATCAGAGGTGAAGCTCACGGCGCCGGTCTTCACGCTTCTGCTGACAACTGATATGCTGTTTATCCTTTTTCTGCCAACAGAATACAGCTTGCTAAATGCGCCAGTGATTATTTTAGGTCAGCAGAGGATAAAAAATTGGGCGTCTACTTTGTTAAAGGTCTGCAGATTGTGTCATTTGATGCTGCATCTGTGACTAAGATCCATTGCAGAGCAAGAAAGAACACAACAGGGCACAGAAAACAACACAATAATTGCACAGTGACAGTAATGAGACCCAGGTTAACCTGATCCAGGGCTGACCTGGTGTGATCCTGCCTGAACTGCTCCCTCCTCCTCTGCTCCTCCTGTTTCTTCTTCTCCTGCAGGCGCTCGGCCTGCAAAGCATCACAGTCAGCTGTCAGCACAACACGCAACCAGATACAGTTAGTTACCACTACAGTAGTCTCGCTTTGCCAGACCTTCCTCCACAGCGCGCTGGAAGAGGGTCTGGCTACTCCACATAGCAGTCGGAGATGGGAGGAAAACGTGCTCTGGTTTATTGGCATTTCTTTAAACCAATCACAATCGTCTTGGGCGGTGCTAAGCACCAGAGAAAAGCCAAATAGTTTCAGGAAGGAACTTGTTTTGGTGGAACGCGTGTTTGCAGAGATCTGAGGACCAGGTAACCATAGTCCTCAGATTGGACAGATAGTCTAGCTAGCTGTCTGGATTTACCCTGCAGAGATCTGAGGACCAGGTAACCATAGTCCTCAGATTGGACAGATAGTCTAGCTAGCTGTCTGGATTTACCCTGCAGAGATCTGAGGACCAGGTAACCATAGTCCTCAGATTGGACAGATAGTCTAGCTAGCTGTCTGGATTTACCTGCAGAGATCTGAGGACCAGGTAACCATAGTCCTCAGATTGGACAGATAGTCTAGCTAGCTGTCTGGATTTACCCTGCAGAGATCTGAGGACCAGGTAACCATAGTCCTCAGATTGGACAGATAGTCTAGCTAGCTGTCTGGATTTACCCTGCAGAGATCTGAGGACCAGGTAACCATAGTCCTCAGAAATCCACCGGAGTTTAAAATGCCAATCAATGCAAATCAATTCAACCAAACAATAATAAAAAAAAAAGAAAAAGTAGAATCAAATTGTAAAAAAAAAAGTCCTTCAGAGACATGTCAAAAGATGTGGCATTTTTCCATATTTATGTAAAATAATTTCATTATTTATAAGATTAGAAATCATCCTCAATTTGATGCTGTCTGTGATGTTTTGCAATATGATAATTGCAATCCCATTATCCTTTGAAGATATGGAAATCCCTTTCAGTCCCCTGTAATTTCAGTGTTTTTGCTGGATAGAAAGAAATGTCTTTGTCTCTGAATTAAGTTCTCATTTTAGAGATAATATTCTGGCCCAGCTGACGCGAGCAGCCTAACCATGTGGGCCGTTACAGAACGTGTTTACTGTAAATCAGAGACGCTGGCTGAGTCCAGGTTCAGGTTTTCGCTGTAGTTTGTTTTGGTTTGAGCACTTCATAACTTTCCACCCGGCACTCATCTGCCCCTGCATCCCAAACTTTCCCAAACCAAAGCACTTTAGGATGAAATCGTAACCCAGAGATGTTGTTTTTTTTTAAATCTAGCGTCTTGTTTGATCACGTTTACATGCATCTGTTAATTTCCTGGATTCCCAATATATTCCTGTCTTCACTGTGGTCCACAGCATTAATGAGCCTTCCACATACAGGGGTGTCAGACTGCGGAGGCGGCCGGAGTACAGGAGGGCCCAAAAAACAATAAATAGCTCAGGATGCGGGGAGCGGCCCGTTGCCAGCCTAGTGGAAGGGTGGGGGGTTCCTTTTAAATATAATAGTGGACCTTTTTTGCAGTTTTCCCCTGTTTATCCCTGTTTTTTTCCCATTTTGTATTTAATTATGAGGTTGAAATACTTCATTTTGGTGACTTTTTAATGCATCTTGTGCTGAATTAGCTTGTCTGCTGGTATCTTAATGAGCACACTTTTTAATGCACATTACTTACTTTTTTAATGTTGTCAAATTGCTTGCTGAGATCATGTAATGATGTATGTTATTTCAAAAGACACTTGTTTATTACAACAAAAAACTAGTTCACAAAAATGACTTAAATTATGGACCTATGCCCGCCCCCCTACATGTTGTGCTATGCCCCTGTCCACGTAGCGGTCCATTTAGCACTATTAGACCATAAGCAGGGCCAGACGTGGAGTAGGACATGTCTGAGAACACAGCGAGGAGCTGGAAACTTATGAGACCGTTCATCAATCAGCTGGTTGCCATGGCTTTAATCCCGGGTGTGTGAGGGAAGACTGACACACACACACACACACACACACACACACACACACACACACACACACACACACACACACACACACACACACACAGACCTGCTACAGCTCAAGTGGATGCTTGTCTCTGCTGACATCTACAGGCGAGGAATGTTATTGTCTCTCACTGAGAGAATAAAAAGTAAAGCCATGCAGTGGAAGACCTTAGCAAAATAGCTTTTGTTAAAAGGCCAAATATTTATTTTAATCCTGGTCTCACCTTCTCCCTCTGTTCATCTTTCATCTTCTGGAGCTCCTCCTCCTCTTCTTGTCTCTTCCTCCTGTCAAGCTCTTCCTTTTTCAGCTGGTAATAACACATCACATAAAAATGATTTCTTTGGGATTCAACCATCGCAGAAAGGAAAAGAACAAGATAACGCTCTGAAACATCGCGTATCAGTACATCCTGTGCTTCTAATATTCAGACCACACATGAGTGACTTAAAAAATAATATTTTATGTTCACACTCGGACGTGCAAATGAAATGAATGGATGAGCATGATGTTTTGGTTGCCTCAGTAAATGTGTGATTACATACCTTCTTCAGCAGTTTGGCATTACGTAATTCAGCAAGCTGCCTCTCCCTGGCTGCAGCCAGTGTTGCATTCCCACCTGTTTAGATTAACCAGCATATCACACTATATCAGAAAGTAAGCATGTGCTTAAAAAGTACCAGTTATTTTTTAACATGGACCCTATTTTCCTCTGTTTTTGTGTGTAAGTGACTGATGACAATCTTTGACATTGCTCCAGTATTAAGCGTGAATGCTGTAACTGGCAGCAATGTATCCCTATGGGGCAAATGTGCATTAGCAATTTGGTCCACTGAACGTCCTGTTTTTGCCGCTGACAGACTCCGATTAATATTCTTAATAGTGTCTGACATCATTATGGAAAGGACAGAGACAAACTTTTAGAACCTCTTTGAGCTTTTTCTGTTTAACCAGAAACAGCAAGTCGCTAGCGCTAAATCCACCAGACTCCATTTAAAAAACAAAACAAAAAAACAATACTTTTAGCATGTGTACAGCCGACATATGGCTTTTTATGTTTAGAAAAACAACATGGCATCATGACTTTGCTTAAATGTATATTTACGCGAAGGCACGATGCCATGTGTTTTTTCGTAAGCCATGTGGCGTGTTATCTATACGCATTTTGAGCTATCTGTGTGTATGTCTTATGGGTGGGGGAAAACATCAATACAGCATAGTATTGCGATATTTTCAGTGGCAATACTGTATGGATTCACAGTCGCCAAATATGGATCTTTTATTATATATGTGTTGGTCAGTTTGTCAGCTTGACAATCCCATTTTGCAGCAATGAAATTGACGTGAGATGAACAAACTGAGAAATGTTTCTTTTTTTAGAAAAAACTGCCGTTGACTAAGTTTCCTTTTGGGGACGTCATTTGAAATTGGGAAAAAAATAGAAGTTGGAAAAAAGGTTGTACATTGCAATTTATTGCAATATATTTAAAATCGCAATAATTTTGTCTTGTGGCATAAGTATCGTGATGATATCGTATATGGAGGCGTCTGGTGGTGTCTACGTTGTATTCAGCAGGCTAACACCCACATGCCACCTACACGCCACCTTAGAAACTCCCCTCACAAATCCTTTCCATAATGTTATCAGACACTTACAATAACCTGAGTCTGTCAGCGGCAAAACGAGCATGTCTGAGAAGGTAAATACAAGCTGGACAATTGCGCCATCAACTTCCATTGCAGCTTGTTTCTCTGCTGCAGACTTAATACTGGACCAATGTCAAAGACTGTTGTTCCCATCAGTCACTTAGACACACACACACACTCACATACACAGACACCCTACACCAAATATTCCTTCATGTATGTAGTCTTGTGCATTATGTTGTTATGTCTTGTATTCTATCTCGCTATCTGCATAAATCCTTTTCAGAGTGCGTGTGGCGGCGCTTTAAATAGCTGCGGCGCTGAGGCTCTCTGAACTCTCTAAACTGCATTTCGTTGCATTGTACCTGTACATGTGTAATGACAATAAAGTTGAATCTAATCTAATCTAGACACAAAATCATAGGAAAATAGGGTCCAGGATGAAAAAAACAGTAGTTACCCTTTAAGCATAACAATGTAAGAATAAATAGGGTTTCCCCAGTGTTTTGTGAGCCTGGTGGCCTGGTGGGAATTGTTGAAACATATTTTTAAGACATTTATGAAACAGTTACACTTCAGATGCAGTGGGCAGCTCGCCTGAAATCTTAGACGTGGTCATTCTTGTTTTTGTTTTTATTTCCAGTGAGCTGTGGAATCTGTCTTATTGCTTTTTTTAAATTCTCAATTTTGCAATTTCGTCCATTATTCTGTTATCACAGAAACTATTACATTAATGCTGCCATCCATCTGTGACGGCTCCAGTCGAGCCCTTGTCGAAAAAAAGCCACCTGCCACCAAGCTTACCAACTTTTCGGAGGGGGGGTTGAGGATTTGCATTGGGTTTGGGTGTGCAGGTTGGTTTACCCAGCCTCTCGGTCACGTGCACAGGGGGAGGTCTGTGTTCCTCTCTCCATCTCTGAAGAGCCTCCACTTCTCTCTGAGCCACTACACAGACACAAGGTGTCATTAACGTCAACATTTAGCAGGCTATCGATATAATACAGGTAGGAGAGTTGACGGTGGCAGCCTACTCATTCTGATGTTGTTTCGCCGGGATTCATTCGGCGGGATCACGGTGAATCCACCGGAGCTGAGACAAGGACAGAGACAGAAGAGCTCGTTAGTACTTTTTAATGCACGTGTGTCTCTGAGTATTAAAAACTGCCAAAGGTTAAGGCACGAGCGGTGGAAGAAGTATTCAGATCCTTTACTTAACCCTCATGTTGTCCTCATGTTGTCCCCATGTTGTCCTCATGTTGTCCTATATCAATGTTCTTTTTAATTCCCCAAAATAACATGATTGATTCCACCCAACGCTCTTTGCCAAGTACAAATCTCTACTTTCATTAATTTTGGGGCGTCTTATTCAATTTTATAGCATTTGAAAAAAACATTGAAGTGTTTTTGAAATAGTATTGAGTAAAAGTTGACATATTCCAGTCTGTGATTATTATCAACATCCATTCCTTTAATTTTAGTCTCAATAATTCCTAATTTCTGCTTTTCTAACTCAAACATTAGGTATAATTTCCTATAAATGAGGTTTATTGAACATAAATTCCAAAAATAACTGTAAACTAAAGTTAATAAGTTAGTGTTACGTAGTGTTAAATGTAAAAAAAAAAAGTGACAAACATTGAAAAAAGGATTAAAAACATCAACAAAAGTATTGATTCTCAATTTTGACGGGAAGACAACACAAGGGTTAAGTAAAAGTAGTAGTACCACAATGTAAAAATACTCTGTTACAAGTAAAAAAAATAACTGCATTTGAAATGTAAAAAGTAAAAGTACGTAAGTATATTTAGGAAAATGTACCTAAAGTGTCAAAGTGAAAGTACTCAATGCAGAAAAATTCTCACATTTTAGAAACTGGAACTGATCCAAACAGTGTTTACTCGTCTGGTCATCTCAGCTGGACTTGTTGGTCGTTATATTGTTGGGTCGTTTCATTTATAAGAAAACATCCAATTTTATAAGCTATGTGTGTTTTGGGAGCAAAAATCTTAATTTGTAGAGTAATTCAAACTGTCAGATTAATGTAGACAACTATTTCTAGCCATTGTTCCAAGATAAAATACAAATTACACTGAAGAAATACTAAGTACATGTGAGGGTGTGGTAGAGACGTGTACTGGTTTGTATAAATACCACACCCCATCCACCATCTGTAGGCACACAAAATACAAAATACAGATACATATTTCTCACCTGTGGTTTCCACCCTAGCACGTTTGAATGTATGGATTTTGTACTTCTTAACTTTCTTATTGTCAAAATGTGACATATTGTTTGACAATTTGTTTAACAAAACGTGTATATCATATGCTGTGATTATATATATATATATTATATATATATATATATATATATATATGTATAATATGATTAAAACAAAGTAATAACAATCTTAGTATAATGCTGCCTTCATGTGAGATGGGACTCTGAATTTGATTTACTCAAACAGCTGTTCTTTATCACCATAACTGGTGTGACACAAAATAATACCATAATGCTACTGCATTAAAGAAATAAGTAATGTTTTTTTTTTTTTTTATGAAAGCCTATTGTTTTTTTTTTAGCCATAATAAGAATTAGTCACGTGTGTTTTTCTTTTTATTTGCACAACACAAAGCACACAGCACAAACACACGTGTCTGTTTTGATAAAGAGTACACGTTGTTGTTCGGCATTTTGTGTCATACAGTAAAGGGTTAAAAACCCAAACACTTGAACACTAAATGGTCATTTCAATTACGTTTGTAGTCCTAGGTGACACAAGCAGCTGGCATTTCCGGGAAACAGTGAAGGCACCGTTTTCTTTCTCCTTAATCTCGGGAAACGAAAGTGAAAGTTAGCAGTAAATTAAATAGACCCACAAAAATAGTTTCTAATGAAATATTACCACGAACAGAGTGAGTGTTAGTCTAGCTTTAACGGTCTTCAGAGTATCTTAAAGTCGCGTTTATTTTATTATCAGCGCCATCCCCAGTAACATATAACAGTACTCACTACTGCGGGTTGCTGCTGCCTTCAGGTGCTTCTCTGTCGGGATTCTCAGGTGTCGGCTCACTTCCAGATGCTCCAGGTGTGTTGTCCGGGACCGGGATGGCTCTCCCTGCGTTCGGCTGTTGTTTTGAGCCTCTTTGGTTTTGATCAGGCTCCATTATCCCGTATCGGTGAAGTCTGGACTGGATACTGGGATCTGTCCTGAGAGCATCAGGTGTTCTAGCAGAGACATCTAGCAGAGTGGGAGGGAGTACGGCAACACCGCCATCTGCTGCTGGAGGGCGCTATTTTATTATTTATTTATTAACTAAGAATAATAATAATGTATACTTTATTAACCCTTGTGTTGTCTTCCCGTCGACCATGCAACTTTTAGTTTTTCCGGGTCAAAATTTATTAAAAATTAAAACCTAAAGACTCTTTTACCGCGTTCCCCCGTGATTTTGTCACTTTTCCAATGTTTTGGTCGATTATTTTGCGGTTTTTGTGACATTTTTGTTTCTTCTCTCAACGTTCTTTTATAAAAAAAAAAAATAATAATTATTTAAATGCCATAAAATTAAATAAACACCCAATTCAATCAATAAAGTGAACTGATCATTTATATTACTTGTGAACTTGTACGAACCATTCATTTTTGATTTGTTTGAAGAAACTTTTTGAAATGGGGTCAAATTTGACCCGAGGACACCAGGAGGGTTAATTTCAATTTACACTCTGTTGTTATTACACACAGAAGGCCCACTCTGCCATTTAAGTAACATGCGTGTTCTGATCAGTGGTGTAGTCTACGTGATGCGCAGGTACCCATTAACAAAGCTCCAGGATTTCCAGATACCCACTTAAAAAAGCCCAATGACACGTAACAACATACTTGACATGAAATCTTTGATATATTTTAAATTGTAATCTGCATTTTTCTTCTATGCATAGGCTAAATAAAGGCACGGAAGGTTCCCCTGTTTAAACCAGCACATGTCAAGGCCCGTCTTAAGTTTGCCAATGACCATTTGGATGATCCAGAGGAGTCATTAGAACTAGAATTAGATGTCAATAGAACTTTTTGGTCCTAATTCCACTAACCGTGTTTGGAGGAAGAAGAATGATGAGGACCATCCCAAGAACACCATCCCTACTGTGAAGCATGGGGGGGTAGCATCATGCTTTGGGGGTGTTTTTCTGCACATGGGACAGGGCGACTGCACTGTATTAAGGAGAGGTGGACCGGGGCCATGTATTGGAGATTTTGGGGAACAACCTCCTTCCCTCATTGAAGATGGGTCGAGGCTGGGTCTTCCAACATGACAATGACCCGAAGCACACAGCCAGGAGAACCAAGGAGGGGCTCTGGAAGAAGCAGATCAAGGTTCTGGGGGGGGCCTAGCCAGTCTCCAGACCTAAGCCCAATAGAGAATCTTTGGAGGGAGCTCAAACTCCGTGTTTCTCAGCGACAGCCCAGAAACCTGACTGATCTAGAGAAGATCTGTGTGGAGGAGTGGGCCAAAATCCCTTCTGCAGTGTGTCCAACCTGGTGAAGAACTACAGGAAACGTTTGACCTCTGGAACTGCAAACAAAGGCTACTGTACCAAATATTAACATTGATTTTCTCAGGTGTTCAAATACTTATTTGCAGCTGTATCATACAAATAAATAGTTAAAAAATCATACATTGTGATTTCTGGATGTTTTTTTAGATTATGTCTCTCACAGTGGACATGCACCTACGAGGACAATTTCAGACCCTCCATGATTTCTAAGTGGGAGAACTTGCAAAATAGCAGCGTGTTCAAATACTTATTTTCCTCACTGTATGTGCTTCCTGTTTGGCATTTTGATGCTGTGATTACTTGTTTCTAAATCTAAAACTGAAGAGATGACAGAAAAGGACATCTTGGTAACACAACTGCATATTATACATAACTGCAATTAATCAACTATTTTGTGTTTTTATAATATTACTGTAAAGGGAATATTTGGCGGGTTTTTAAAGATATTTGGAGATGTCACCTTGAGACATTTTTATTCACAACATGATATAGAAGAAGAAAACAAATCGATTCATTGAATAGACACAAACATTTCTTCTAAAAATGATTTATTATGAGTTATCATAATTCAGACTTAACAGGCAGGGTATTGATTACAAACCAACGTGGACAATGTAATGAAGATTTTATGGCAGCACACACAGGACGGACTCAAAAAACCTCTTCAACAACTGACTGGTGAAGTAAATAAGAAGAAAAAATCTAAATGCAATGTATTTTTATTAAGTTTAGAAGTTGTGTGAGAAGAGATTTAAATATTAGAAATGACAGTCCTTTAAATTGGACATGATTTGTGCTGCTTGATAGTAAAACGTCATGGGAACGCACAGACGAGAGGTTTCATTAATAAAAACATGAGTGTGCTATTGCTGTTACCCGAGGTATTTCTTTAAACACTACAAGACACGGGGAGGCAAGAATCAACCCATGACTTTGACCCAAAACAAATAAGGCAGTTGAGGGTCCAAAGGATCCTCTCAAGATGGATTCTGCCCCCACCCACCCACCCATCCACCCACTAATGAAAACTGACAACACACACTACTCACGTTAGGAGTGTGTGTAATAATTGACCGAGTGCAATTATGGTAAACATGGTCACTGAGCTCAGTGGCAGTCCCGGAGACAGTTAGTGGGCTTTTTTCTGTTTTTCTGACAAGTATGGCTGTCTCCTACTGATGGATTAACAGGGATGATCACAGGCCTCCACTCCCCTTTATCTGGACAAGACACCCTGCTGGATCCGAACACCATCGTTTCAGTGTGGAGATCTCTCGGCGTCCTTGTCAGAATTCGTCCTGCTCCAGTGTACATTGGAGTAGCTGTATAGTTGTCTCTGTGTGCATGTGTTTAAATGTGTGTGTGTGTGTGTGTGTGTGTGTGTTTTACGGCCGAGGCTGGCCAGGTGAGATCACAGTTTGGGCTGGTTAGCTAGCTTAACCTCCAGGTTCTCTGCCAGCTTGTCCAGGAACTCAAAGGTGTTCAAGTAGTCAGCACGTGTCACACTGCAAAGAGAGAAACAAGAAGGAGAAAGGACTGAGCTTACTTTGGGAGGCACCCAGTGGTTTCATTTGCATATTCAGTAGTATTGATGTTGCCATCCTCAGCCACAGGAGGTATCCCCAAAAGGCAGATTCTGGCCAATATACACGTGCTGTGTACCCACTACAGTACATTAGACTACACCACTGTGCCAACATTAAAACTGGCCTTGCAACCCAAAGGCCAAGGTTTTTCCTCCAGATTTGTGAGGTGACCTATGATGTTGGGGGTCTGGGGGTTCCACCCAAGAACATTTTGAGCATTAAACACTTCATTTCCTGCATTGTGGTGAATTTTTATGCCCCTATTTCTACCTTTGTCTGAATCAATGTATGCTGGAAATATCTTCATGTAAAGGGAAACATAGATCACAATCCAAATATAAAAACACAGTGGAATATATTGCAATAAGGCTCTCAGGCATTCTGTATTGTTTTAACTATTCTCCTTTGGATCCACTTTTATAATTATATCTGAGTCAGCACACATGTCGCCTATAGGCATCCTGGACTGGGGATGTAACGTCCTTAAATGTGCAAATGACAATTATTCAACTCAATGATACAATTTATTAATAAACCCCTGGACTGTAATATTTCAGATATGTTTGAGCAAAATTTCTGCTCATGTTCAAAGCTTTGTGCACATTTAAAATATAACTCATACGTCTGTTCTCTGAGATTTGGGGCAGTCCTGATATTGAGAAAAATAAAGTGATATTAGGCTTAGGCTATTACAATAATAATGACATGCTTGCTCTGCTGATACGGTAGATCTCGGACCTTCTGACAGACTCTGGTCTCTTAATGAGACTAAGTTTAGGGAAGTGGCTGAACGCTGCTATACGTCGGAGGTGGAAAACTACGGCAGAAACATGTCAGCATGTCGACAGCACAGTGCATCCATTACCTGAAGCACAATGAAATAAGGCAACTTATGATTTTGGGGGTATACATAGGCTATTGTCCGGTTTCATATTTGTCAGTCAACTTTTCAAAATACATTCGGGGATCGTATCCCGCGTGTCATGTTTCCTAAACTCAACCCGTTCCTTTCTTCCCGCATACTGTACAGCGTAGACATACACGCCGAATAGCTCAAAATGCGTACACATAACACGCCACTTGGCCTGAGAAAGTGGGCGTTTATGTTTACGCAAAGTCATGATGTCACGTTGGATACATGCAACTTGACTTGAGATGGTGGTACAACAGTGGGTAATAAATCCTACACCGAACAATAAATTCAATTCCTATGCCGTAGACATCTACAGCACCTGGCGCAGAAACATGCATTAAGTGTAAGATAAAGAAGAACACTAACTTTGCCAGGCCTTTGACACAGATAGCCAAATCCTTGGTCATGAAACCGGCCTCGATTGTCTCGATGCAAACCGCCTCCAACGACTCAGAGAACACCCGCAGCGCTGCGTTGTTGTCCAGCTTCTCCCGGTGGAGCAGGCCCTGCGACCATGCAAAGATGGAGGCTGCAGCACACAAACAAAGAGCGTAAAGACAGGATTTAGTTAATTAAGCCATATACAGTATATACAGTGGGTACGGAAAGTATTCAGACCCCTTTAAATTTTTCACTCTTTGTTTCATTGCAGCCTTTTTCCAAAAATCAAAAAAGTTCATTTTATTTCTCAGTAATGTACACTCAGCAACCCATCTTGACAGAAAAAAAAACAGAAATTTAGAAATTTTTGCATATTTATTAAAACAAAAACTGAAATATCACATGGTCATAAGTATTCAGACCCTTTGTTCAGTATTTAGTAGAAGCACCCTTTTGATCTAATACAGCCATGAGTCGTTTTGGGAAAGATGCAACAAGTTTCTCACATCTGGATTTGGGTATCCTCTGCCATTCCTCCTTGCAGATCCTCTCCAGTTCTGTCAGGTTGGATGGTAAACATGGACAGTCATTTTCAGGTCTCTCCAGAGATGCTCAATTGGGTTTAAGTCAGGGCTCTGGCTGGGCCATTCAAGAACAGCCACAGAGTTGTTGTGAAGCCACTCCTTCGTTATTTTAGCGGTGTGCTTAGGGTCATTGTCTTGTTGGAAGGTAAACCTTCGGCCCAGTCTGAGGTCCAGAGCACTCTGGAAAAGGTTTTCGTCCAGGATATCCCTGTATTGGCCATTCATCTTTCCCTCGATTGCAACCAGTCGTCCTGTCCCTGCAGCTGAAAAACACCCCCACAGCATGATGCTGCCACCACCATGCTTCACTGTTGAGACTGTATTGGACAGGTGATGAGCAGTGCCTGGTTTTCTCCACACATACCGCTTAAATTAAGGCCAAAAAGTTCTATCTTGGTCTCATCAGACCAGAGGATTTTATTTATCACCATCTTGGAGTCCTTCAGGTGTTTTTTAGCAAACTCCATGGGGCTTTCATGTGTCTTGCACTGAGGAGAGGCAGCCATAAAGCCCGACTGGTGGATTGCTGCAGTGATGGTTGACTTACTACTTTCTCCCATCTCCCGACTGCATCTCTGGAAGCCACAGTGACCATTGGGTTCTTCTTTGCCTCTCTCACCAAGGCTCTTCTCCCCGATAGCTCAGTTTGGCCGATGCTCTAAACTGGTCGTCCCAAACGTCTTCCATTTGAGGATTATGGAGGCCACTGTGCTCTTAGGAACCTTAAGTGCAGCAGAAATTTTTTTGTAACCTTGACCAGATCTGTGCCTTGCCACAATTCTGTCTCTGAGCTCTTCAGGCAGTTCCTTTGACCTCATGATTGTCATTTGCTCTGACATGCACTGTGAGCTGTAAGGTCTTATATAGACAGGTGTGTGGCCCTAATCAAGTCCAATCAGTATAATCAAACACAGCTGGACTCCAATGAAGGTGTAGAACCATCTCAAGGATGATCAGAAGAAATAGACAGCACCTGAGTTACATATGAGGGTCACGGCAAAGGGTCTGAATACTTATGACCATGTGATTTTCAGTTTTTGTTTTTTTAATAAATATGCAAAAATTTCTAAATTTCTGTTTTTTTCTGTCAAGATGGGTTGCTGAGTGTACATTACTGAGAAATAAAATGAACTTTTTGATTTTTGGAAAAAAGGCTGCAATGAAACAAAGAGTTTTAAAGGGGTCTGAATACTTTCCGTACCCACTGTATATATATAACATTGATGACTTTGTGTTTTGGGGGTTATGTTTGGGTTGTAGCTAAATGCTATGTCTATGAATCATTTTTGTACCTATAGGATTGGTGGAGGTCTCCTTTCCCTGCTGGTGTTGTCTGTAGTGGCGAGTTACTGTGCCGTGGGCGGCCTCAGACTCGACGGTGCGCCCATCAGGACAGATGAGCACACTGGTCATCATACCCAGGGAGCCATAGCCTGAAAGAGTCACACAAAACCACATTACCAACAAAACATCTTTGAACCTGAAATGGCAAAAAAATCTGCATTCTTCGATATTAGTATTATTATTATTATTATTATTATTACATGGAGTTGTGCATGGGTCAGATTTGGAAAGTTTCAACATAGTTCTTCACTTCTGATGGAAAAATATGTAATTTCTACCAACCTTGTGCCACAGAGTCAGACTGTACGTCTCCATCGTAGTTCTTGCAGGCCCAAATGAAGCCCCCCTCAGACTTCATGGCCTGGGCCACCATGTCATCGATCAGGCGGTGCTCATACCAGATGCCTTTAGCCTCAAACTGAGCACGGTATTCCCTGGACACACAAGAAGGTGGACACTCCTTTAAGTTGGGATCTACATCTGGTAGAAAAGTGTGTCCTTGTGAATAGGGCTGGGTACCGAGACCCGGTGCCAAAACGCCTTTTTTTGGCGCCACTTAAATGGCGACGGCGCTCTCTGATGCTCCAAAACGGACTTTGCAGGCAACAGAAGCCTCGCTGCATGTGGCAGTAGTTAACACTCACTTGGGTTAAAGCCAAACGGTGTAAAGTGTGACTTTATTTCACAGCAGAGGACGTCCGACAGCCTGAAGCTGCCGTTGTTGGAAAAACACAAACGGTGCGTTCACTTGAAACTGGTAAGCCTCGTGGTGCATTCAAAGTTATTGTAAAATACCCTTTTCTCATCAAGTAGTTGTTTAACAGCAATTTCCTGGTGGAATTAGTTATAAGTTTTTGTTATTACATTATTAATAATTTATTTGATTGAGACCATGTGGCCTTAGCAGTAAAACACACGGCTCTTTTTAATGTTGTTTTGTCCTCCTTTTTTTTTTTTTTTAAATTAAAGTAGCGGTTCAGGCACCAGTACTGTTATCAAAGTATTGTTTTACCGGCATTGGTGAAAAGAGCAAGAGACGGAGTGTGTGTGTGAGAGATGTTTAAAGTCATTACTTCTCGTAGATCTCGTGGAAGATGTCTTTGAAGCGACCGTCGTACTTCTTCAGGATGGTGTTCTTGGTGCTGAGGTAAAGAGCACAACCTTTGGTCAAAGCCATCTGGAAGGAGCTGTGGGCAAAGTCCCTGATGGACTTATCTGTGTTGTACATCCCCATGGCAACACCACCTGTGCCTGGACAGACACAAATATATACATAAAGTACGGTACATTCACACACACACACACACACGCTGTGCCAGCCTTGTGTTTGTGTGAGTGTGATCATTATTTCAGTATGAGTAAATAAACATTTAAAAAGAAATCCCAGTCGCTAGTTGTCATTACTCAACCTTTCTAATCTGGTGGAGTTAGCTCCGTGTTTGGGTTTGAGTGATACAACAGGTGAACTGAAACATACTGATAAGCCATATCTTATATTTCCCCATTTCCAATGGAAATGTGGTGGTTATGGGTTTTCTCTGCTGCTTGTCCAGCTTCGTTATATTGACTTACACTCTATTACACATTCGCATTGATTCTTGAAATCTTTGCTCTAGGATAAGTTTCATTTAAGACTGATCTGTTTATCTGATCTGCACACCTGAAACGTGTGTATTTACGATATAAAAGTACACTGTCACGATTGTTGGGTATCTTTCCCCACTCGCTTTAATTATCAGATATTTCACATGTAGCGAGGTGCTGGTAGCATGATCGTGTGTCGGGCTGGTTGTATTCTTACCCTCAAACTCATGGATGACATATTTAACTGGCTCTCCATTTGTAGGTGTGTAGGTCATCTCCACTTTCCCAGGCCCAGGCACCACAAAGTCTGTGGCTTTGTACTGTGGGGAGTACAATGAGAAATGGGAAAAAGGTTAATACTACTGCAACATTGCTGTTTGACCCCAATGAACTACATGGCTATAAGAGACGGCTATCAGGTGTGAACACTGTCCTATAAAATTGTGTGAGATCAAAGTTCAAATTGCAATGACCATGACTGTCATAAACACCTTGGCAGGACTAGGCAGCAGAGTATGTAATATGTGTACCTCTGACATCCGTGGGATATTAAGTAACTAGGAGCCATCTGACACTTCACCTGCACTTCTACACCGAGGGAAGAACTGTTAACTTGACACAGCGCCATGAGTTAGTTCTGTGACTTGCTGCAACTTGTCCAGGCTGCAGAGGTAGTACATTAGGGTCCAAAGGACAGCTGATGAAATATAATTATTGCCCAAGTCAGTTCTGACAACCCTACAGTGTCTGATGCAACTGTAACTCACTGAGCTCATACGCGAGTTGACAATAGCTTGTCACAGAGGTTTTGCTGGAAATTATGCTTTATTAACAGTAGTGATGTTGTCAGATGAAAAGGGAGTTGGAATAAGTTTCTCTGCACACAGATAAAGACAATGAAATGATTGCTCCTTTCTAGCTGTAGTCCTGCAGGCTGACACTTTGAAGAGTATTTAAACTCTAAGCCATGCTTGGAAGTTTGATCTCACGCCAACATACTGTCCATTTACCATAGTTGTCCTAGTACGCAGAAACAAGTTGAAACAAGTGAGTGTAAATACTCCGCACCTGATCTCCGTGGGCGTGTCTGCCAATGATGATGGGCTTGATCCAGCCAGGCACCAGGCGGGGGATGTTCTTGCAGATGATGGCCTCCCTGAACACCGTGCCACCCAGGATGTTACGGATGGTGCCGTTGGGCGAACGCCACATCTGCTTAAGCTTGAACTCCTCCACGCGATTCTCATCTGGCGTGATGGTGGCGCACTTGATGCCCACGTTGTAACGCCGGACTGCCTCTGCCGCCTCAACCGTCACGCGGTCGTCTGTTGCATCTCGGTTCTCCATACCGAGATCATAGCTTTGCAGGAGGAGACAAAGAGAATAGACGTTATATTGAAATGTACGGGAGAGAAAGCATCCATAATGTCCTGGAAATGTGTTGAATATACAGATACCTGTGTCAGTCAATACTAGGGTGTACGATTCAGAAAATGTCACGATTCAATTCCAATTTTTAGGCTCACTATTCGATTCAATATCAATTTCATTCAAAAATGTCATTCATTTGATGAAAAAAAAAGGAAGAAAAACGAGTATGTAAATGTAGTTACTTGTCCCATCTATCTATCTATCTATCTATCTATCTCCATGTTATTTATGTGGGTTTGTTTATTTGTTATGATTATGTATGTTGTGTGTGTGATGTCTTTAAGCTTGAATTTCCCCTTGGGGATCAATCAGTTATCTCTCTATCATGTGATTGCAGTAGACATACAATGAAGAAAGAAAAAAATATTAAAATATGAATGGATTTTTTGTAATTCTATGAATCAATTTTGAATTTGTTTTTTTTGTAATTCGCGATTCGAATCGTTTTTGTTGCATACCCTTAGTCAATATAATCCCTAAATTACAAATAAAGGTTAAACAAACATTCCTGATTTAGATGGAAATCTGATCATAGGGTGAATTAACAAGCCTAAGAATATGGCAAATGTTAAAAGCAGCTCCTATTAGTTGACACTATTTGATAGCCGACAGTCTGTGAATGTAACAGCGAGAGAGATGATGTATCAAAAGGACAACAACAACATTAATGAGTAGTCAAAGAGTGTGAGCACACTTCCTGCTTGAGGAATAACTCAAATTTATTCACACCACATCTTGGCTAAGTGTATTTCTATTCAAAAATACCAATTATCCTCCTACCTCACTTCCTTCAACGTACTGTGCTCACTCTGTACTTCTTACCATGCATGTCACTCGCCTACATGATAAGATCTGCAAACCCAGGCAGCAACACAGAGACAAAGGAAACAAGGAATCAGTTGTGCAACGACGACTGGCCCTCTGCCAAGATAAGTGGAAAGGTTGCTCCACTCGTTCCACTCGAGCTGGAGGAACCTCAAACTGTTGAGAGGAGGAAGTGTCCTTTGTCTAAAAACTAGACTATGATAAATGTGCTAATCACATTCCCTTCAAGCATTAGCCTAGCGCATGGGCCTCCTTGTCAACCCGAGCAGCCATGACCTTTTACCCACTTTCTTCATACTTTACCCCCGAAGGCCGATACCAAGCCACAAAACAATAGGACGCACAACGAGTGAGGACTAACTGGACATAAGACGCTTTTAAACAAACTGCTTCAGGGTCAACAAGAATGTGTCCCTGTTTGTGACATCTGAACGTCCATTAGCCTTTAGGCTATCTGACAAATGTGCTTGTAACACTTATTCAAACAAGTTAATGCATTCCTCGGACACACCCGAAAACCTGAACAAGCCTTGGATTTGAATCTTACATTTACCCTCTTTATGTCTGCAACAGCAATCTATTTCCCTTCAGTGTATTGAAAGTGTAAAGTTAGATATATCCTGAAGATGTCTTCCCTGCCAGTGGGTTGTAGTTTGTCATTCGAGTGGAAGTCCTTATTGAATTGCTAATCCAACATCACCACATTTTACCTGTGCAGGTCGAGCTCCAGGTAAGGAAAGATAAGTTTCTCCTTAATGAGCTCCCAGATGACTCGAGTCATCTCGTCTCCCTGCATCTCCACCACAGAGCCTGCCTTGATCTTCTGGGACATCTTTGAGCCTGTTAGTGGACACGGGGGACAAAAACAGACATTTAAGAGAATGGTACAGAAATAAAGCCAAGAAGAGAACATGTCAGCGATTGGGCCAGTGATAGTGGCTTATTTAGCTAAAACAACATAAATGTGCTATTATTAAGATGTGGTTGTTTTTTTTTACTCTTAATAATATAAACTGTTTGAAGATACATAGTTTTAGTTTTTATTAGTCGTAAAGTAGGGGTGCATGAGTCAGAAAATGTCACAATTTGATTTTTAGGTCCAAGATTCAATTCAAAATGTATTTTCAATTAAAAAACTGTAAGTAAATGTAGTTAATATACACATGTGATAGTATACATGCCATAACAAAACCAAAAAGAAAATTTGAATGGCAATACAATACAAAAACTAAGTAACATATTACTCAATCATTTTAAAAATGATGTTCCTCTCAATTAGGCATTCACACGTGGGACTGTAATAGCACTCATGATCATGAGAAAGGTCCTTTCTACACAACAGGCTGCTTAATGAATAAACTCATTCACCAGAGCAGTGACTCTTCATTTATTCCATAATCCTCTTAAATCGGTGTGCCAAACACAAAACCCTGTAGCTGTGTTTTCAGCTTTTTATAACTGACCTAAAATGTGTATCCTTCTATAAAAGTTAAATGACATGGCTGTTGGATTTCGCGATAAGTTTCATAACTTGTAGATCTGTCTTTTTTTTGGAAGGCGGGGGGGTTAACGTTACATAAGTAGACAGGCTGCTCATGGCATGATGGGGAGGAGACCAATGAGATAGCCATTAACCGAAGGGAACTGTCAGGAGGTCAGACCGCTGAAGTACCTCACTGCGTCTTTGACGCAAACATTGTATTAAATTGGTGCTACACGGCCAGAGAAAACACAGGAAAACCTACAACTACCAGAATGCACTGTGCCACACCAGCCCAATACACGCTCCGGCCGGTGGGTGATTTGGATATTGCACTAGTAGTCCATATTCCGATTGCGATAAATTGCGGCTAACCTGCAAGTGACGCCTTTTGCGTCATTTGGAGTTTTTCTGCTGGCCTGTGAGAAGGCAGATCTCTCAGGTGGAGGTAAGCTTACCACATAGGCTACTACTCCCAACATTACTTCGTCACAACGTTGGTTTAATATCGGCAAAAGCATCCCTTTAACATGGTGTATAACGGAGGGTACAGTTTGGATAAATGTGCCAAATAAAAGACAAGCGGACAGAAAAAAACGAAAGCTTTAGGCTTTATTCCGCCTGGCTGTGGTTAACCAGCGTTACCGGGTCGAAACACACGAGCTCATCACTTCCCCGTGGCGTTAAGTCGCCATTACTTTGTTCTGCACTAAGCACAATTTCCTAATATGTTACAAACGTTACCTTGTTTTATTTTAAAGGTCCACGACGATGTCAGCGACGAGGCGAGGAGACGAAGTGACGTCCGTAACGCCGGCTGACGGAGCTCCAAGCGTTCAGGCTGACGGAGGCGCCTCCTCCTCCTCCTCCTCCTCCTCCTCCTCCTCCGAGCGTCTCGACCTCCAGACCGCACTGACAGCTCACTCACTGACCAATCAGAGAAGAGAGGAAAAGCTATCCGCCAATCAGATAAGCCCACACGATAATGGGGCGTGTTTTGTCTGGGCGAGGTTTGCAAACGTGGCACCCTAATTGGTCAGAGATGTGCTGCGCTCTTCCTCATCCAACAGAGATAATCATTATAATTCATAATTAATGTAAACTCTTTATTGATCCCCAACGGGGAAATTACAATTTACACTGTTGTTATTACACACTACACACAGCCCTGAAATACACGGGTGCTATACATGCACTAATGGAGAGATGTCAGAGTGAGTGGGCCGTGACTACTCAACAGGAGCCCTGAGCAGTTGAGGGGGTTCGGTGCCTTGCTCAAGAGCACCTTGGCATTGCCCAGGAGGTGAACTGGCACCTCTCCAGCTACCAGTCCATACTCTGTACGGGGATTGGAACCAGAGACCCTCCGGTTCCCAACAGTGACGAGGGCTCTATTGAAACTGAAGGAATTATTATTATATAATTATGTATAGGCCTATATAATTATTATAGGAGCTTAACATACTCAAAGAGCTGCTGTCATTGGCCGATGTAAGTCAAGTGCAGATTTGAGTAGCGCATGCTCAGATTTAAACGGTTTACACCATAACGTGTCATACCCAAGGGGGTCAGCCTCTCCTCTCTAAACGGAGGTCCTATGGCAACATTTTGATGCTAATAAGCCATCACCTGCCGTTAGCATCCCATTGACTCCCATTCATTTTGGCGCCACTTTGACAGCAAATAACTTTACATCTGAAGCGTCTATTTGTCAGTTGTTTATTTCTAATGAAACAACACGACAATGTATAAAAAGTGTGTGTGTATATACTGTATATATATATATATATATGTCTCATTCCAACAAATCTGACCACTGCTTAATGAGTTTATTTAGCTTTCCCTTAACGTTATATTAATGCATACAATACATAATTCATGCATATAATACAGGACTATTTACATATCCTAAAGTCTGAATTGCTGTACAGAGGGTACCAAGACTGCTGTCAGCTGTTGTGAAATAAAGCCTTATTTACATATCAGTGTGGCATACTTTACTAAGCTACATGCTATTACAATTTGAAATTGGAGGCAAAAAAATTGTTCCCAATTTCATAATTCTCAAAGTTTTTTTTGATGTAGTGATGACATGGAGGCAGGAGGTATCTTTGGCGTCAGTGCGAAAACAGGACATCAGGATGGCTTACTCTGGCACAAAACTGGGCGCAAAGATGACAGACAATGTGTGTGTGTGTGTGTGTGTGTGTGTGTTTGGGGGGTACCAGTGTGAGTGACAGTCCTCTTGCTTTCTCACCCTCTGTTAGTTTAAATATAGGTTGAGGTTGATGGGCTGCCAGGGTTGGACAGTTTTGTGTTAAATGTAGACTTCTCCACACCAGGAGCCGATTCTCGCTAGGCTAACCTTTGGTGAAGCGGCTGCTTCTTACCAATGCATGTTTAATGTTTGATGAACATTGAATGCTTGGACGGATTGGTTGCTGGGTTAAATGTCTTTGTAGTGTCGCTGTCCTGAGAGAACCACATATCTCTAAAAAGTCATGGTGTCAGCTGATCCAGGAGGCTTTTTAAAGACTTTCCTTTGGAGGACCACATAAGGAGCACTTCATTCTTCACAGACATCCAACATAAACACATCTGGAGATACATGGTTTTCATTGGATACGAAGGGGATGAAAAGTGTACCTAACTACACTACTCGAGTAACAAATACTTCCTTATATCCCACCACTGTATAAAGAGAATTTAGCACAACACCTGCAACAGCTACCTGGGGCAAACGGTGGTCAGAGATGCCCAGAGCAGTCACCGGTTTGATTCCCAGCTGCCCAGACCATTTGCTCCATGTCATCCATTTCCTGTTTGTTCTGGATTTTTTGGGATCAATCCTAAGATGTCAAAAGTTAGACATACAACATATCTGTTATGGTTAAGTTTTTTTTTACTTTAATATCCTGTGGTTTTACTGTGTTTTTATTCCATATGGTATTTACAAAACATATTTAAGCCTACAGCTAGTATGTAGTCAGCCATATCAGCTGTAAAAAGAGTCAACATTATACAAAATGTCTATCATATGGTATGTTTTTAACAGTTCAGTAGATGAGGCGCTGTCTCATAATAATAGATTTAATTACGTGAAGCTGGGTGGACTCATACTCTAAGCTGAAATCAGACCTAATGTAGGCCTGTACTGTAGTCTTTCGACATATTATCCTGTGAAAGGCGCACTTACGACATGTAGCCTATCACGAAACAGATGACTGCAATTCAGAAAAAAAAAAAAAACTTTTAAACATTATTTAGTTAAATGGCCCCGAAAAGCGTTAACCTACAATTTGTATTATTATTGTAAAGCAAGTGAAAACATAACAAGCTGGTCCAGTTCCTCCAATACCTGCTGTGTTGCTTTAATTAGATCTACAAATAACACTCAGGGTTCTGATTCAAAATCTATTTGTTTTTAATGTGATGGCATGACGAACCTAATCTTGTACTTTAAGATACTATTCATTGTGTGTGCGTGTGTGTGCGTGTGCGCGTGCGCGCTATAATGGCTCCTATTTCTTGTCACGGTGCGTTTACATAGCGATGCGTAACCAGAAGAGGGCAGAATGCCACTGTGCAATGATAACTGCACGAGGCCATGTGGTCCTGAGGAGAGGAGCATCGCAGCTTCCTATATGTAATGGTCCTCTTGGACAATCTCCGTAACAATTTCCTCTCTAGGCCTGGTCCATTCATATTCATTCTTAACTTCGCTAGTTGGATGCACACTGTAAACATGCCCACCTCCACCCTGGGCACCACCTGCTCAGCCTGCTTCCCTTTGGGCGGACGTACAGCAGCATAGAAACCACAACAACCCGATTGAAAAAGTTTTTTTCATGGCCCATCAGAACAGTCAACATACATCAAAAGCATTAACTTACTCTTATCATCCCGCAATAATATTACAATAATCATACACGATGTGCAACATTTTTCCTGTCCCGTCCTTATAGTGTTGTTATTTCAAAAAATATTCTTGTTTTTAGCTATTTATTGTCTTTTCTTGTTTAGTATCTTTAATGCCCCTTCAGTTGTGGCACTCAGTTTCGTTGTATGGCTCTCTGCAATGAGAATAAAAGGTTAACACGCAGTAAAGTTTTAAGATTTCAATCGACGCTTCAACAGCTCAAACAGGATCCATATAGCCACGTGCATCGGGTCTACAGTACTTTTCTTTTGGTGCACATCAGGCCACATCTCATTGTCTCCACGTGTACTTGGAAACAGCACCACAGCTTGTCAAGGCGTCATGTGTCTCTGCATCTGCTCTCAGTCGTGGCAACGACAGAGAGAGAGGGAGGGAGAGAGAGGGGGGGGAGAGAGAGAAGGAAAGAGTTGAGGAGGAGCTTGCAGCGATAAGATTCACTCCACGCGCTGTCGGCATCAAAACTTGCAGTCTCTCCATCCGTCCTCATCTCTCTCCAGCGCACTTGTTTTTTGCGAACACACGCACACTGGCGTTTTAATATATCCCCCCCCCACCACGTTGGAAGGTGCACAGGTGCATCCCACGGCCATTGCTCGCTCTCTTCTTACTTGATTATGGTCACAACCCCCGCGGTGCCAAGGTGGAGTCACCGCGCGTATCTCGGATCGGTGCGCTTCTCCAGGGGCTGGGATGCGCACCGGGCACCTCCCGCTTCCTGCCGAGTTTCGGCTCTACGCAGGAGTCAAGCGCTGCCCCGGGGCGCCGAGGCAGGAGGACCCAGTCGACCCGGAGCAGGATGCCGGTGATGAGAGGGCTGCTCGCCCCACAAAACACCTTCCTGGACACCATCGCGACCCGCTTCGATGGCACCCGTGAGTACCAAACGAGAGCTTTCTGATGATCGATTTTTTTTGTTTTCTCAAAACATACACGAGGGTTAAAAAAAACCTCACTGCATAGAATGCCCCATGCATACTGAACCTATAAATATAATCTATCTCCCGCCACCGGATGTTTCTCTCTAAGATGCAACTTTAAAAGAGTTTCACTCTGCCTAATAAATCAAAGCACTAGTCTCTTCAATAGGTCGATCATCTACAAAGTGGCATCCTCTGTAAGAAGGTCCCAATGCTTTCTTAAAAGATAATGTGCACCTGTCTGCACAAAAGTACTCAAACCGTATGCTGGTCTTCTGTTTAGTCCAGTGATGGCAGTGTTGTGATGACATACCGACATGTTTTCTAATAGGTGCATGCAATGCAAGGGGTTAAGAGATTTTGCCAGCTGATTTGGCTCACTGTTCTAGTTTTATGACTGAGACTGTCTTCAGTTCCTTTGTGCACCACTGTGGCCATTGTGTCCATACAGTGCGTCTCTTTCAGTCGACCAGTCTCACCAGAAAGGTTGCAGGTCAGACTCAAATCTTTTGTACCCGACTCCCCAGATGTGTCTGTTTCTGAAAGAGAGGTAGGCTATGGTGGGGTGGTGATGGCGCAGTGGATATGACACATGGCTTTGGTGCAGGAGATCTGGGTTCGATTCCCTCTTCAATACATCAACCAACGTGTCCCTGAGCAAGACACTTAACCCCTAGTTATATGTATAGCAATTGTCGTTTTAGATAAAAGTGTCCGCTAAATGACATGTAATATACAGACTATTCTTTTTCTTTGGCGAGGGTGTCTTGTAAACAGATGCGATGAGCAGCCCGTGTGGTGTGTGCCCATGCTGGGTGGGTGGGCGGGTGAGAGATGCTTATATCGGCCGTTTGTCTCTCCTTCTGCGTTGATTATTCAGGGCAATGGCTTGTGTGAGTCTGCGAGTGGGGGGCGAGCCAGTGTCTCCCCAACACCAGTTATTTGCATGACAGCATGATAGAAAAGACCATTCGACCATGCAGCAGCAAGCAAGGCACTGAAAAGGCAGATCCCGATCTCACCCAAGGGTTTTCCAAGTCCTCCGCTCTCCTAACTACACTCACTAAACCTAATGGCTCCTGCTTTTGTCGACATGACATCAAAATGCTCTGACTTTGAAAGGCAAAGTGGGTTCTTAGGGCTGTCTCTTAAGGATCTGCTCTGGGGACGAGAGGAACATAGCTTCTCTGCTCTGTGTTGTCCTTTTTATCTTCACACTCCTAGAGCTGCAAAGATGAATGGATTTAGTCGTCTACCTAAAGTGATTCCAGTTTTGGATCACTCACTAGTCCATATTTCTTTTCCGATACAATTGTGATTTAAATGTGCAGCCCTACAAACAACCAATCGATTCATTGACAGATTAATCGTTAACACGGCCGGGTGCTGATCATCCCACATCTCTAGCAGTCGTAATTAACTTGCAGAGATGTCAAGGATTCATCATGGCCTTTCTGCTTGTTGCACGGGGTAAAAGGAGAGGTTGTGGGGGTGGGGAGGGCGGAACGGAGTGTGTGTGTGTGTGTGTGTGTGTGTGTGTGTGGGTGTGTGTGTGGGGGATTTTGAATATGTTGACATATAAATCCCTTACGGTTCTCAGCTGTGACAAGCTATGTGTTTCTGAATGGTGTGATGTTAGTTTCTCATTAAAGTGTGTGTGTGTGTGTGTGTGTGTGTGTGTGTGTGTGTGTGTGTGTGAGATTACTTTAAAAAGCCAGTCGTCTCTGCCAGAACAGGTACACATTTGACATTGATGACTATTAGCTACGTTGTTTTACATGTCTCAGTCAACTGACTGTGGAACCTGGCGATGTTTACATTGCTCTTAGAAATGTTCCTCAGAGCAGAAAAGAGATGATTTCAAACCATGCCACCATCAAGCGGGACTCACACAGATGCACGCACAGCTGCACAGTGCATCTTTGACTAATAGTCACTGAGCTCTAACAACTTGCTTTGGCTTAAACGCAACACCTTAAGTAGAGAATAATGGAAAATGTGCACATCTAACCCCAGTTGGCTTCAGTTGCAGGACAAGAGCATCATCATAAAGTGGAAAAACAGGCCCCACAGTGAATTTTCCAAGCTCCAGCAGGGTCTGCCATTGCCTGATGGAACACTAATATACTTTTGATAAATGCTCCTGAGCTCGCACATTTCCTTGTTAGCACTGCTCCTTTCAAAGCTGGAAGTAGAGATGCACTGATCTAACTTGTTGCCCCTTGAGTACCAAACTGATAGCAGTACTTTATCTTTCTTGAATCTAAAATTTGTATATTATATTATTTATAGGTAAGGAAACACAAGACCAGGGACTCTTGTGGAGTTGGGGGCCTGCCGTGACTGAATGGATTTAACTGGTAGTGGAAACAATGCATTTTTATCACACTGACTGAGAAACTGTCTTTAATGTGATGGATCAAGTCATAGCAGGTACCTGATTCACTCAATATGGTCAGTATGTTCTCAATGGCAGAATGCTGCTACCGTAATCTCCAAAAGAAATACTTCCATGTCCCAAGTGGCCCTGGTCTAGAAGAAGTCTCCCAGCTAATCCTGCCTTGTGCTGACCAAAGTTTGAGAGTTAATTTTTTTTAATGTGTTTATTAATCCCCAATGGGGAAATTACAATTTACACTCTGCGTACACACTTTGTTAGTAATCACACACACAGGCCTGAACTACACACACATGCTCAGGACCTATACATGCACTAATGGTGAGATGTCAGAGTGGGGGGGGGGCTGCCAGCTGAACCAACACCCTGAGCGGTTAGGGGCGGGGTACGATGCCTTGCTCAAGAGCACCTGGCAGTGCCCAGGAGGTGAAGTGACATCTCTACAGCCACCAATCCACACTCCGTACTGTTTGGTCCACATTGAACCAGTGACCCCCCGGTTCCTAACCCAACTCCCTACGGACTGAGCTACTGCCCCCCCAAGTTATCTAGCTGATGGGATCTTCCCGAGCTACTGAGCATGTGCAGCTCCCAACAAAGATAGTAAAGAAGTGTGATGTCTCACTCTGCAGCTAAAACAAAGACCTAAACACACAACACTTTCTTTGTGTTGGCTCAGGTGGATTCATGAGGACTATGGTTAGACTATGGTATTGTAATTGATCTCTATGTTCCACCAAAACAAGTTCCTTCCCGAGGCCATTTTGCAGCGGCTCCGGGGCTCCGTCCGACGCTTAGCCCCGCCCAAGACGATTGTGATTGGTTTACAGAAATGCCAATAAACCAGAGCATGTTTTTCTCCCATCCCAGAATGCTGTAGACCAACCACACTGATAGTGATGATGTAAGAGAGGGAGGGCAGTTGAGAAGGTCGTTGCTCAGTCTGCGAGGGACTTGGTTTGGGAACATGGAGGGTCGCGGGTTTAGAGCCCCAAGTATGGAGTGTGGACCGATAGCTGGAGATGTGCCAGTCCACCTCCAGAGCACTGCCAAGGTGCCCACACAGCATTAATAGTCCGCGATAACACACAAAAAATAGGAAAATAAATGAGGTGCATTTGTTTTCCCTCAAACGGATCTACATTACACAACATGGCACCAACAGTCATGAGATTAAAATAAGGACTAATCAAAGAGTGAATTACTAGAAGTAATAATGTTACCCAGAGTGGTTCTGTTTGTACAGTAGCTCAGCCTGCAGGTCACTGTCTGCCGAGAGAGAGAGGTGGGCGAGGGAGGGAGGGATGGATGGATGTTAGAGGGTGGAAAGAAGAGGAATAAATGAGCTGTTTGGTGTGAACAAGGTACTGGCAGATATGATGAGGATGCAAAAATGGGAAGTAGGAGGAAGGAAGAAGGGTGGAGAGATCAGGGTTTAAGCAGAAATGTATCCTAGATAATAACAGTAATAATAAGTATAAGTAAGATGATAACAATAGATAACCCAGGGATGTGTGTGTCACCACTGTGGATCACTTGTTACCGGGTTAAATCGTCGTGGTAATTTATGCTGAACACCTAATCTGGTCGGGATCAGGTTATGTTGGAGATGAGAGAAAGAGGGAGAAAAAGAGGGAAAAACCTTTTTATTTTTCAATAAATAAGACGTTTTCCATATTTTCATCAAATTATCACATCTTCACAAATGCTTAAAAATAAATATATGTTAAACATATACTATCATAGAAACACTGAGTGAAAGATGAGCTCTTCCCCCTGCACTGAACACACAGACACTGGTCTAAAAACTCCTGCATGTCCGTCACCAGAGAGACGTACAGGACATGTCCATCAGCAGAGAGACGTACAGGACATGTCCATCAGCAGAGAGACGTACAGGACATGTCCATCAGCAGAGAGACGTACAGGACATGTCCATCAGCAGAGAGACGTACAGGACATGTCCATCAGCAGAGAGACGTACAGGACATGTCCATCAGCAGAGAGACGTACAGGACATGTCCATCAGCAGAGAAACGTACAGGACATGTCCATCAGCAGAGAAACGTACAGGACATGTCCTTCAGCAGAGCGACGTACAGGACATGTCCATCAGCAGAGAGACGTACAGGACATGTCCTTCAGCAGAGAGACGTACAGGACATGTCCATCAGCAGAGAGACGTACAGGACATGTCCTTCAGCAGAGAGACGTACAGGACATGTCCTTCAGCAGAGAGAGACATGTCTGTCAGCTCTCGTCCGGACGCAATGTCCATTTGGTTTGGTGGTATATATATACACACACAATGTGTATGTAAATATGTAGAGAGATAGATAGAGAGGTAGTTAGAGAAAGAGATATAGATGTAGAGAGAGAGGTATAGAGAGGATTGAGAGAGTGCGAGGTAGAGGGATGGATGATGGATTGAGAGAGATAGATGTAGAGATATATAGAGAGAGAGATAGATGTAGAGAGGTACAGATATATATGTATATGTATACTAAGTTTTGCACTAAAACACTAGAATTTGCATTTTTGTGCCTTTTTTCTTCAAATTGACCCTTTCACAGGCATTTTGTATTCATAGTTAGACATATACTGTATGGTGATGTATCATTATAGGACTGTCTAGCAACGTATTGATTATGACATCGATACTGTACCCTGATACCCCCCCCAACACTTAATATGGATGGGAAGTGCGCTGCAGTTCTACATCACAGCTTCTAAATCATAATCTTGGAGAAAGGTTTTTTTTTTTTATAGACCTTCCCCCTTCTCCCTTATGACAATGTTGTAGCTCACACCTCAGAACTGCATGAGAAGGCGCACACACACACACACACACACACACACACACACACACACACACACACACACACACACACACACACACAAAATTTGCCAATTGACTAAGCACCCTGTACAAATGATGTTTATTTCATTTCATTCTGCAATCAGTGCATTCATGCAGAGGTCTAATTAGAATCATTATTTTGAATTTGTTAAAATGTGCCAATTACAGTCTGGAGGAAACTGAGGAAAGAACGAGCCCTCTGAAGGCTTACCATAAACCTCATGCACTTTGCAATCAATGAACATTTGCTGCTGTGCTTCCTAGAAAGGTGGCAGCTGTGTGGGACTACGCAAGTCAATTGGTCCTATTAATTGAGTGGTTCTTGGCTTGGTCCTAATCAGGTTAAAGCCTGAGCCCTGCACGTCACGTGGACACGCCTGGACCAGCGCTCTGCACAAGCTGCCACCCGCCTGCGAGCACCCCCTCCTTCTGTCACGCTTCATTTTAAATCCAAAAGGAGATTTAACTGTATGAAGAAGGGACAACATTGGACCTAGTTTGTCGAAGGTTCTCGTTGAAGGTGTGGACCTTTTGCTGATCAAGATAAAGATGCTTTACAGAGAGATTCAGCTATAGCTTTTTTGATGACAAAAAAAATAAGTTTCCCTTTTATTTCTGTCCGAATTGCATGTAGAATGTAAAATTTTCCGTGAACCCGTCTCTAAGCCTGGTGTCCGTCTGGCTGTTCCCAGGTATTCTGTTACACCTACACTGTTTTAAGAATAGAATACAATTCAATCTGCTGAGAAACTGATGTCTTTACGTCGTCCGTTGTCGATTTATTGCTATATCCTAGAAATGAATTAGTAGCAAATCAATCAACGTTACTTGGACTGATAGAGGGCTTAACAAAGGCAAAAAAAGGCCGTAAAGTCTTACAAGAATAGAGATGGTAGTTTTGGATCTATTCATTTAGCTTTCAAGATCTTTCCCCTCCATCTTCTCACCCTCATCACACAAAATACTCACTTTGCTCTGAAGCCCATTTGCTCCTGTCTCAGAAAAAGAAGGCATATTACGTTCTGTCTCTCTAACAGCGGAGATAAGTCCCAATGATCTCACACCTCTCTTCCCTCCTTCAGTCTTTCATTAGTTGCCTCCCACCCTCTCCTCTTGTCATCATTCATTTGATTTGGTGTATGCGTGTCCATGTGCATATGTGTAAGTGGGAAAATGAGTGCACATGGCTCTGAACTGCAGGGAGACAGCCTGTCACCACTTTGCTGTGCCTGTGTTTGTGTATCTGTGTGCATCTGTGCATCTGTCTCTGTTTGACAGCGCAGATTAGCACTGAAGCATTGTCTTGTCCCAGGTGTGTTTTCCCCCGTGGCGCTTGGTGCCTAAACCCCCTCCTGGTCCCTCATCAGGCAGGAACAGATATAATGATAGGCCTAGTAATGGCTGTGCTCGGCGCTGTTACTTAACAATAAATTGGCAAGCTCCAGCCAGAGAAAAAGGCCAAGAGTAAGCCATGCTATCGGCTCTGTGAGATAGGATTTAGGCAGAGCGTGGCTTTGAGCTAAATGGTGTCAGCATGGCAACATGTTCACGGCAGAGATGCTGTACTCGAGTAGATTTTTCAGATATTTTTATTTTATTTATTTTTTGTGGCAACGTTTTACTTCTACTCCTTACATTTTAACACATATCGGTACTTTCTACTCCTTACATTTTAACACATATCGGCACTTTCTACTCCTTACATTTTAACACATATCGGTACTTTCTACTCCTTACATTTTAACACATATCGGTACTTTCTACTCCTTACATTTTAACACATATCGGTACTTTCTACTCCTTACATTTTAACACATATCGGTACTTTCTACTCCTTACATTTTAACACATATCGGTACTTTCTACTCCTTACATTTTAACACATATCGGCACTTTCTACTCCTTACATTTTAACACATATCGGTACTTTCTACTCCTTACATTTTAACACATATCGGTACTTTCTACGCCTTACATTTTAACACATATCGGTACTTTCTACTCCTTACATTTTAACACATATTGGTACTTTCTACTCCTTACATTTTAACACATATCGGTACTTTCTACTCCTTACATTTTAACACATATTGGTACTTTCTACTCCTTACATTTTAACACATATCGGTACTTTCTACTCCTTACATTTTAACACATATTGGCACTTTCTACTCCTTACATTTTAACACATATCGGTACTTTCTACGCCTTACATTTTAACACATATCGGTACTTTCTACGCCTTACATTTTAACACATATCGGCACTTTCTACTCCTTACATTTTAACACATATCGGTACTTTCTACTCCTTACATTTTAACACATATCGGTACTTTCTACGCCTTACATTTTAACACATATCGGTACTTTCTACTCCTTACATTTTAACACATATTGGTACTTTCTACTCCTTACATTTTAACACATATTGGCACTTCCTACTCCTTACATTTTAACACATATCGGTACTTTCTACGCCTTACATTTTAACACATATCGGTACTTTCTACGCCTTACATTTTAACACATATCGGCACTTTCTACTCCTTACATTTTAACACATATCGGCACTTTCTACTCCTTACATTTTAACACATATCGGTACTTTCTACTCCTTACATTTTAACACATATCGGTACTTTCTACTCCTTACATTTTAACACATATTGGTACTTTCTACTCCTTACATTTTAACACATATCGGTACTTTCTACTCCTTACATTTTAACACATATCGGTACTTTCTACGCCTTACATTTTAACACATATCGGTACTTTCTACGCCTTACATTTTAACACATATCGGCACTTTCTACTCCTTACATTTTAACACATATCGGCACTTTCTACTCCTTACATTTTAACACATATCGGTACTTTCTACTCCTTACATTTTAACACATATTGGTACTTTCTACTCCTTACATTTTAACACATATCGGTACTTTCTACTCCTTACATTTTAACACATATCGGTACTTTCTACTCCTTACATTTTAACACATATCGGCACTTTCTACTCCTTACATTTTAACACATATCGGCACTTTCTACTCCTTACATTTTAACACATATCGGTACTTTCTACTCCTTACATTTTAACACATATCGGTACTTTCTACTCCTTACATTTTAACACATATCGGTACTTTCTACTCCTTACATTTTAACACATATCGGTACTTTCTACGCCTTACATTTTAACACATATCGGTACTTTCTTCTCCTTACATTTTAACACATATCGGTACTTTCTACTCCTTACATTTTAACACATATCGGTACTTTCTACTCCTTACATTTTAACACATATCGGTACTTTCTACGCCTTACATTTTAACACATATCGGTACTTTCTACGCCTTACATTTTAACACATATCGGTACTTTCTACTCCTTACATTTTAACACATATCGGTACTTTCTACGCCTTACATTTTAACACATATCGGTACTTTCTACGCCTTACATTTTAACACATATCGGTACTTTCTACTCCTTACATTTTAACACATATCGGTACTTTCTACTCCTTACATTTTAACACATATCGGTACTTTCTACTCCTTACATTTTAACACATATCGGTACTTTTCTACTCCTTACATTTTAACACATATCGGTACTTTCTACTCCTTACATTTTAACACATATCGGTACTTTCTACGCCTTACATTTTAACACATATCGGTACTTTCTACTCCTTACATTTTAACACATATCGGTACTTTCTACTCCTTACATTTTAACACATATCGGTACTTTCTACTCCTTACATTTTAACACATATCGGTACTTTCTACGCCTTACATTTTAACACATATCGGTACTTTCTACGCCTTACATTTTAACACATATCGGTACTTTCTACTCCTTACATTTTAACACATATCGGTACTTTCTTCTCTTTACATTTTAACACATATCGGCACTTTCTACTCCTTACATTTTAACACATATCGGTACTTTCTACTCCTTACATTTTAACACATCGGTACTTTCTACTCCTTACATTTTAACACATATCGGCACTTTCTACTCCTTACATTTTAACACATATCGGTACTTTCTACTCCTTACATTTTAACACATATCGGCACTTTCTACTCCTTACATTTTAACACATATCGGTACTTTCTACTCCTTACATTTTAACACATATCGGCACTTTCTACTCCTTACATTTTAACACATATCGGTACTTTCTACTCCTTACATTTTAACACATATCGGTACTTTCTACTCCTTACATTTTAACACACATCGGTACTTTCTACTCCTTACATTTTAACACATATCGGTACTTTCTACTCCTTACATTTTAACACATCGGTACTTTCTACTCCTTACATTTTAACACATATCGGTACTTTCTACTCCTTACATTTTAACACATATCGGTACTTTCTACTCCTTACATTTTAACACATATCGGTACTTTCTACGCCTTACATTTTAACACATATCGGTACTTTCTACTCCTTACATTTTAACACATATCGGTACTTTCTACGCCTTACATTTCACAAAATTGGCTCGTCACTTTAGTTTTGTCCGTTCATTTAAGCCTGTTTTTAATTTAAATCTAAAGTTAGTTAGCTAGTGATTCTGTTGTTTGTGTCCTTCACCTGTTACCTAGGTTACACCTGGTTGTTGATTAATAATGGCGACCGTTGAATGCCCTTGCTCACGTTTGTATTTTAGGTGCATTATTAACATGCTACAGTTACACTGCATTAAGATAATGTAATTAATAGTGGGTTTGTTTGTTGTTATTTTAACAAGTTTTTAATTAATTTACCGTTATTGTTGTTTGTAAATTCAATCTAACTGGAAGGATTAGACGGTACGTTGCACTTGACACACCACAACAAAATGACTCCATTCAATTTTATTTATAGTATCAATGCATAACGAGTTATCTAGAGACACTTTGCAGATAGAGTAGGTCTAGACCACACTCTGTAATTTACAAGGACCCAACAGGTCTAGTAGTCCCCTCCAGAGCAAGCGACAGTGGCGAGGAAAAACTCGTCAGACAGACCCAGGCTCTTGGTAGGCGGTGTCTGACGGGGCCGGTTGGGGTCGAGATGAATATGAACATTACAAGGCACAGCAGAGCGTAGCAGGAAGTAACATTGCATCGCAGGATGTGTAGCAGGACCAGAGCGACGGCTGCAGCCATGATTTTTGGAGCCTCCCCGATCCAAGGAAACATGCTGGGGGGGATCACTCCGGGGAATGACTCCCCAGAAATAAGGGGATTTGGCAGCATTCATTTTTGGCAAATTATTGCGACTTGATGGCGCTAACGTTGGCACATAGTAGTATGGACGGCGACATGATGGAAAAGGAAGAAAATGGACATCACAGAGATTCGGCAGACAAGCAGCAATCCATTAAATATCTGTTGAGATATTTCAGCCGTGGCCAAAACGATGGACCGACCAGAAGACTGACACTAGGGCGGCAAAAAAAAATTAATAAGTGGAAGGAAAATAGAGAGCATTGACTTGTGATGCGGAGCCATTTTATTGACTATGAATCATGGCTAAAATTGCATAGATAATGTATTATGTTGCTGTTTGAGTGAGTGGAAGAAAGCTGAAGTTTACCAAATGGAGTATTTTGAAAATAGAAAAACACATGATTTGTATCTACATTACATTACACACCAACACCAACAATCATGGGAATAAAAAAGGCTGGGGGGGGGATGTGTGTTAGAGGAGGGAGGGTAGAGCTGGACGGGTGATGATGAGGCTGGAGGGAAGAAATTAAGCTGTTAGGTGTCAACAAGGTATTGGCAGATATGGGAAGTAGACTGAAGGCATAGAGGAAGGGAGAAGGATGGACAATGGGGGGGTTGAAGCAGAATGTATCTTCGATCAGTCATTCGCAACCAGGGGTACTTGTACCCGAGGGGGTACTTCTGTTGTTGCCAGGGGGTACGTGGAAAAATTGTGGATGTGCAGAAAGAGGGGAAAGAAGTCGGTCACCACTGTTGCAACACTTGGAGTATACTCCAAGTGCACGTACAAGTACATAAAACAACTTTATTGTAAGACAGAGTTGTTTCGTCTTGTGGCCTGCAGCTACTCCCTCTCCTCTCTTTTCTACCGCTGGTTTACTCACTCTCCAATAAAACGAGGCCCGTTCTATTCTTTACTTGGACTGGGTTTGGGATGGAGAATTAATGAAATTATCAATTAGGCATGCGCCTCGGCTCATTTAAAACCATGAGAGCTCTCAATAAAGTGAGCACACTTCATTATTCCTCTACCTAACAAGCACCTCTTTGCACCCGCAGTCAGATTATGAAGTTGATAATTAACCATGAGAGACCTCTGCTCACTTACTGAATTAGTGCTTAACAGATGTATAAGTTCCACTCCTTAGACACAGAAAGCATAGGTTGTGTTTGATTAGATAGAAACACATGTACCAGAGTTTCCTTTAGGATTTATTTTTTTAGCAATGGGGGCAGGTCCGTCAAAACTAACCCTAAAGCCAACATGGACCAGCAGCCACATACATGCATAAAGACAAACGATACAGCAGACTGAGGCAGCAGCCTAGGAGGTTAAAAGCAGACAATTAAAGCAACATAAATACTTAAAACCAACAGTAAAACAAACACAGAGTTATGTACTGCAACTCACTAAGGATAAGAATAGACAAAAGAAGAGCGTAAATTATACTGTGCAGTTTAAAAAATAAAGGGAGACCACTTAAACTGATATTGATATTTATACTTCTTTCCTTTTTTATTCTGTAGATAGCATCTGTGCATCTTACTGTCAGCTTCCCTGCATTACCATTTAGTACCAGTTGCTCCAAATAGAGCAAAAAGTAATGCAATCTTATTTAAACAGGGTCAAACAATGCACAATTAAACATGAACCTTGTATAAGAACAAGGAGAGATGCATCGTACCAGGTTATAGCCCAATTGCTACTTTCCGCCTGTAGTCCCTGGGCAAGAAGTTAAAACAATAAATATTCAATGTGTACCAGTCATTTTTCAAACAGCTGACAGTACCTATCAAAGACCATTAGGGAGAGAGGTTTATGATACATAATGACATGTGTGCTGCCAATCAAAAGACCTTATAATAGGGCTAGGTATCCAGGCAGTGCTGCAGGGGCTCTTGAAATGATCCAGAGGAAACACTGTGGTGAATATATGACAAAATCCATCTTGACATTTTGACACCTGAGTCATTCAATTGCATGTGCAGTGGCTTATTTTAGACCAACAGAGCTGTGTTAGACGCTCAATGGTTGTTACTCTAGCGTTTCAGCTGAAGTGAGGTGGAGAATGCACCATGGCCAGGTGAACTGGCAGGTGAGAGAGAAAGAAATAGTTGTTCTGGCCCTGGTTTTTTTTGAAGGCCTTCTTAAAGCTCTTATTCCTGCACTGGAGATCTAGAAGGGATCCTAGGAGGGATTTTATCAGAATACAGCATAGAAAACATGGCTTGAAATATAAGAAATATGAAGTAGGATAGAACAACACCAGGGGAGAGGCAAATCATATTACGGGGGGGACGATGCCACCCTGTGCCACCCCTTGCCCCACTTCTAGCCCCGCCTCTGCGAGGAGCTATGAGCCGGAATACACCAGGGTCTTTTCTGGCCCATAATGGGCCTTTGGGGGGGACAACAACGCATATCAAGCTGAAGGTTCTCCCCAGGGAAATTTTGAGTGCCAAACACTTCATTTCCTTCATTCTGATACATTTGTATGCACCAATATAATGGAAACCTCTTTATTTATGTGAAGGACAACACAAAACTCAGGGGGCAGGTGACAATTCAAAATATAATAAAGTACAATGGAATATAATGCAGTTATAATGCAGGGGACGTTTACATCCGGGACCTGGGCCCAGATCAGAGTACACTTAACCCCAAAGTTTCATTAGTTTAAACACTGCGTACCATACCTAGGCAGAATTGGTTTATCCATGCCCAAGTCCACTTGAACGACTCGCACGATTTCCTCACGTCCTCGGTTGGACGAGAGGAAATCAAAGGAAAACTAAAGCCCAGTTCAGACCAAAGATTCGCAACAAGACAACCGTTTCAGAACTTTGCAGGGTTGTTGCAGCGGTCTGAAACCGGCTCGACTCAAACCAGCTGATGGTGTCGCTGTGACTCAGCTGGTCCAGTCTGGTCCAGAGAGAAACGTAGAGAAGAAGCGAGACAATGGTGGTCAATAAAGATGTCACCATGTGGGAATATGAGGGAAGCGAAATACCCGAGTGTGCAGGAGGAGAAGGACTGAGCCCGGGTCTCTAATAGCGCTAAATGAAAGTGATGAAGCCAAAGCGACAGGGGGTACATTAGACCGCTTTGAGCTCATATGTTCCAGTTGGAAGCAGATGAATCCGGGCTCAGGCTTTATTAGACGCTGAACTTCTCACAGCATCATGGAAAGGGCCGACTGAGCAGCTATTGGACTGTCCTTCCTAGCAAATTTACTAAAAAACGTTATTTGATATTGTCTTGTTAGACCAAATTTCAGTGCTGGCTTAATTACAGTATGTGTACTAGTTAGAAACTACCTCTAGCTTAATCACAAATGAAACTAATACATGCATAAACAAAAATGAATTGTATTAGCTGTGGTTACTCAAGCTGTGTTCCTGAAAGACATGTTAAATATCTGCAATCCTACAGTATTTCTAAAAGCAAACAAAAAGCAGGTATTTACTGCTAATTCTAATATTTTGTCACAATTTTAAAATACCACCAAACAGCTGTTTTGTATGAAAAGGGAAAACAAAACTGTTATTTGATATGTTACATCAGAACAAGAGACAGATGAGAGAAGAGACCAATTTGTCATGTGATACATTAAAAACATGACAAGAAAAGATACACTTTATGGCCAAAAGTACATACTTTGGTGTACTTTTAATCCAGTGCAATTGTTAATACTTTGGGCATTTTGAAGTAAAAATATTTTTTTGTGATTTAACATTGTTATGGTTTTAAATTAAATATAAAACAACTTTGTAGACTTCGATTCGACAAAAATTAAGACAAGATAAATGAATAACCATAATACTCAAGATTATACAAATTAACAAAGTGTAAGCAAAATAAACATAATGTATATGTGATAAAACAATAAGTACATGGTATATGCCTCTTCACAGTACATGGCTTCTAGTAGTTTCCCCATTTTCTAGTGTAGACATTCAATTTAGCAAACCATTTATATGACACAAGCCCTCTCTTGGATTAAAGGCACCCCTTCGTTCCTCCATCTCTTTGGAGCCAGCTTCTTATGTGCTGATCTAAAAGTTGAAGTAATAATAATAGTGATAACACAAAGTAATAATTCAATCCTCTTAGGATTGACCCATCTCCTCTTTAATCTATCAGCATACAATAACAGTTTAGAGACAATTAGCATTCTTCCAACCTTGTGGCAACATAAGACCCTTTCCTGTTTCAACATGATGAAACCCCACAAATCCAGCTCCATGAAGATTTTTTCCTCCTCTCAGTGTGTTAAGAACTTGACTGGTCTACACAGACCCCTGGCCTCAACTTCATCTAACACCCTCGGAATGAACTGGAACACAGTCGTCATCATCCAGCGTCAGTGGCCAACCCCACCAATGCTCTTTTGGCTCCATGGGAGCAAATCTCTGCAGCCAGCTTCCAAATTCTTGTGGAAGGCCTTGGCAGAGTAGTGGATGCTGTTACAGCATGGTTACTGCATGGTGTACCATGGTTTTTGGAATGAGATGGAAACAAATATGGGGGAACTACGGGGAGCTTGGTCCCACTGAAAAAGCTTCCCAGGAAAGCCTCATTTGAGATATTTGGAAGGGGGAGCTCTAATATTTTTTTTTGTGCCACTGGATAAATGTACATTTTCCTGTGCATTGCGGGTCCTGAAATGTTATCTTGCTTTGTTTTCCGTACCAATATTTGAGGCTGTGGACATGTTCATAATGTGTGTGGACTGGTAGCTGGAGAGATGCCAGTTTACCTTCCTGGGCACTGCCAAGGTGCTCTTGAGCAAGGCACCGAACCCCCCCTCAGCCGCTCAGGGCGCTGGTCTAGCTCTGGCAGCCCCCCTCTGACATCTCTCCATTAGTGCATGTCTAGGACCTGAGCGTTTGTGTGTATTTCAGGCCTGTGTGTAGTGTGTAATAACAACCAAGTGTACATTGTAATTTCCCCATTGGGGATCAATAAAGAGTATACATTATTTAATTATTATTGGCAAAGAGCCATTATAACAACAACATTGAAACAATGAATATTTTTTACTTTTTGTTGTTCCAGGCTAAATACTCTCTCTGAGTTCTTGATAGTATATTTTTACATTACATTTCTGGATGACATGCATGTGTACATGACAACGTCTGCATCATTTTGGACATGTAAGTGTAAATCTTACCTCCATGCAACTCATTTTTTGAAGCTACAATTCTGTAATCTTAACACACACATGCAGCCTTAAACCCTGGCTCTCATCAACACTTATTACTGGATTTCCAGCTTTATATACAGTACAGGCCAAAGGTTTGGTTACACCTTCTCATTCAATGTGTTTCCTTTATTTTCATGACTATTTACATTGTAGATTCTCACTGAGGGTATCAAAACTTAACAAAAAAACTGAAATAACTGAACACGTCTTATAGGCTACAGTGGGGCTCGAAGGTTCGGGCACCCTAGGTAAAAATGTGTATTAATGTGCATAAAGAAGTCAAGAAAAGATGGAAAAATCTCCAAAAGGCATCAAATGACAGATAAGACATTGTTATAATATGTCACAAAAAGTTATATTTTATTTCATCATTTACACTTTCAAAATAACAGAAAACAAAAAAAATGGCGCCTGCAAAAGTTTGGGCACCCTGCTGCAGAGTTTCTTGCATGCACCCCCCCCTCCTCCCTCCCTTTGGAAAGCTGAGACCTGACAGTGTCATGGATTGTTCTCAATCATTGTCTGGAAAGACCAGGTGATGTCAATCTTAAGGTTTTAAATGCCCAGACTTATCTGACCCCCCACCACCCCAACAATCAGCACCATGGGTTCTTCTAAGACGTTGTCTAGAAAACTGAAACTGAAAATAGTTGATGCTCACAAAGCAGGAGAAGGCTAGAAGAAGATAGCAAAGCGTTTTCAGATGCCAATATCCTCTGTTGGGAATGTAATTAAGAAATGGCAGCAATCAGGAACAGTGGAAGGTTAAGCAAGATCTGGAAGACCAAGAACAATATCAGAACCGCTCGCAGGATTGGGAGAAAAGCAAGTCCAGACCCCCGTTAGACTGCCCGATCCATCCAGAAAGACCTGGAGACACTGGAGTTGGGCTACACCAGTCCACTATAAAGAGATACTCGTACAGACATGGTCTTCATGGAAGAGTCATCAGAAGAAAACCTCTTCTACGCCCTCACCAAAAAAATCATTTCTTTTGCAAATGTACATATAGACAAGCCTGATGCATTGTGGAAACAGGTTCTGTGGACCAATGAGGTTAAAATACAACTTTTTGGCCCGAATGAGCAAAGGTACGGTCAAAGTCAAAGTGGCCATACACTAGAAACTGAGGAGTGGCAGATACAGCTAGCTGCTTTGAACTAGATGCCAAACGCTGTGTGATGTCTGAGTCACTGCACCACCAACCTGCACAGATCAGAGGGTGGTTTCATTTCTGATGAGGTGGAAACCATGGCATACACCGTTACTGCAACGTGCAACCTGCTGTAATGTGAAATGGCATTTATTCAACCAGACGTCCTATAGAGACACAGAACACTTTTAGCTATGGATACAGTGGAACAAAAATCATCTTCCACACCAATGTCCACTTATTTCTTTTTGCATTTGTGCGTTGGCCTTCATGTGATCATTTCACTGCAGCACTCCAAAGTTTGTCTGGTTGCAGCCATACGAGGGACACACTGCACAGAAGTGAGATGCTGTCAGATGTACTGCACTATGAACCAGATGTCACCAGATGGAGCATAAAATCCCCAAGGGCACCCTCCTGTCTCTTGGGTAAAAAAACCAGTTCTGCAGTAAAATGTATGCACGCACATATAGATACTCGGCCCTTATCTAGCCACAGGATATCACTCTGTCAAAGATGTAAATATATACATAAACAAGGCTGAGAAGAGGACACAAAGTCAGGATGAGATATGTACAATGAGAATAGGGCTAAGGACCAAATTTCAGAATCAAGTATTGAAAAATGCCTTGTCATTTAATACCAAATTTCAATAAGACCTGTGTGTGTGTGTGTGTGTGTGTGTGTGTGTCATTGTGTGTTGTATTTTGGGAGGCTTGACTACAGCGCGAGTGTGTCCACTTGGTGTAAAGGAGCTGAAAAACAACGATTTGTACCGTAATGTTTTGTAATATCTTTTTGTCAAAATGGACTTTAAAAAATGTATTTTTGGGGGGGGGGACGACAATATTCAGGAACTGGGGTTCATTGGTATCAGTAAGTGGATCAAATGCTCAGCCCTGTAGATATCCACAACCTTCCACTTCCGGGATTGCTCTGTTGCGTCATTACCTTTCACTTCCTTTTGTGTTGTAATTTTAAACTCCGGTGGATTTCAGAGGACTCTGGTTACCTGGTCCTCAGATCTCTGCAGGGTAAGTCCAGACAGCTAGCTACTCTATCTGTCCAATCTGAGGACTATGGTTACCTGGTCCTCAGATCTCTGCAGGGTAAGTCCAGACAGCTAGCTACTCTATCTGTCCAATCTGAGGACTCTGGTTACCTGGTCCTCAGATCTCTGCAGGGTAAGTCCAGACAGCTAGCTACTCTATCTGTCCAATCTGAGTTTCCTCTTGCACGACTAAAAACAACTTTTAAATGTCCACATGTTCCACCAAAACAAGTTCCTTCCCGAAACTATTTTACTGAGGCACCGGGGTTTGCACCACTCGGTGCCCATTGCGATTGGTTTAAAGCCAATAAACAGGTTGCCTGTTTCGCTCCCACCCCGAAATGCTGTGTGGACTAGCCAGACCCTCTTTACCAGCGCTGTGGAGGAAGGTCAGGCAAAGCAAAACTAACTTAGCCCTTATCGTAAAGGAGAAATGTCTGAAGGTCAGAGAGATGATCCTGTTAGAAATCCCCTGAAAGACTCTAAAAATGAGAAATTATTGGAGTTCGATGGTCAGTCACATCTTTCTCTTAACAGACATTAAACAGACATTTCAATTAAAGCTCACATCATTAATAACACGTTTTGTAGCCAGCTTCTACCTCAGGTATCTGAAATCTGCCAACTATGATTGTTGCTCGACCATAAATCTGACATGTCGTTGGCAACAAATGAGTTGATTATCTACAGCTCTTGTTTGTAGCAGTCCCCCCAGGTTGGGGATCATTAAATCTGAAGCAGAAGCCACAAGATGATCCCATGATGCTGTAAACAGGCAATCACCTGATACTGGTCCCTTGGTCAGTTTAAGATTTAAGATTCATTATTGTTGTGTATTGGCTGGTGTTTTGTCTTATATGCCAGTGCCAAAGCCACACTTCCATTTTATGCTTATCTAACGGACAATAAAGTCATTTGAATAACATAATTAAATACAATGGTGTGTATCATTGTAAACATGACACCTCCTAAACATCAGAATTTCAGCATGATGACATTAGCTTTTAGCTCAAAGCTCCGATGTGCTCAGGTAAAAACCTACAAGGTCTTTTATTAAAGAATATTTAAAGGTCCCATGACATGCTGCTTTTATATAGACCTTAGTGGTCCCTAATACTGTATCTGAAGTCTCTTTATATAGACCTTAGTGGTCCCCTAATACTGTATCTGAAGTCTCTTTTATATAGACCTTAGTGGTCTCCTAATACTGTATCTGAAGTCTCTTTATATAGACCTTAGTGGTCCCCTAATACTGTATCTGAAGTCTCTTTTATATAGACCTTAGTGGTCCCCTAATACTGTATCTGAAGTCTCTTTATATAGACCTTAGTGGTCCCCTAATACTGTATCTGAAGTCTCTTTTATATAGACCTTAGTGGTCCCCTAATACTGTATCTGAAGTCTCTTTATATAGACCTTAGTGGTCCCTAATACTGTATCTGAAGTCTCTTTATATAGACCTTAGTGGTCCCCTAATACTGTATCTGAAGTCTCTTTATATAGACCTTAGTGGTCCCTAATACTGTATCTGAAGTCTCTTTATATAGACCTTAGTGGTCCCCTAATACTGTATCTGAAGTCTCTTTTATATAGACCTTAGTGGTCTCCTAATACTGTATCTGAAGTCTCTTTATATAGACCTTAGTGGTCCCCTAATACTGTATCTGAAGTCTCTTTTATATAGACCTTAGTGGTCTCCTAATACTGTATCTGAAGTCTCTTTATATAGACCTTAGTGGTCCCCTAAGACTGTATCTGAAGTCTCTTTATATAGACCTTAGTGGTCCCCTAATACTGTATCTGAAGTCTCTTTTATATATAGACCTTAGTGGTCCCCTAATACTGTATCTGAAGTCTCTTTTATATAGACCTTAGTGGTCCCTAATACTGTATCTGAAGTCTCTTTATATAGACCTTAGTGGTCCCCTAATACTGTATCTGAAGTCTCTTTATATAGACCTTAGTGGTCCCTAATACTGTATCTGAAGTCTCTTTATATAGACCTTAGTGGTCCCCTAATACTGTATCTGAAGTCTCTTTTATATAGACCTTAAAGGTCCCCTAAGACTGTATCTGAAGACTCTTTTATATAGACCTTAGTGGTCCCTAATACTGTATCTGAAGTCTCTTTTATATAGACCTTAGTGGTCCCCTAATACTGTATCTGAAGTCTCTTTATATAGACCTTAGTGGTCCCTAATACTGTATCTGAAGTCTCTTTTATATAGACCTTAGTGGTCCCCTAATACTGTATCTGAAGTCTCTTTATATAGACCTTAGTGGTCCCTAATACTGTATCTGAAGTCTCTTTATATAGACCTTAGTGGTCCCTAATACTGTATCTGAAGTCTCTTTATATAGACCTTAGTGGTCCCCTAATACTGTATCTGAAGTCTCTTTATATAGACCTTAGTGGTCCCTAATACTGTATCTGAAGTCTCTTTTATATAGACCTTAGTGGTCCCCTAATACTGTATCTGAAGTCTCTTTATATAGACCTTAGTGGTCCCTAATACTGTATCTGAAGTCTCTTTATATAGACCTTAGTGGTCCCTAATACTGTATCTGAAGTCTCTTTATATAGACCTTAGTGGTCCCCTAATACTGTATCTGAAGTCTCTTTATAACCATTACTAGCCACTGGGGGACCATAGGCAGGCTGGGGGAACTCATATTAATGTTAAAACCTCAAAGTGACAATTTTATGTAAATGTAAATGTGCTGTATTTATATATCTTTTCTAGTCTTAACGACTACTCAAAGCGCTTTTACATAGTACAGGAACCATTCACCATTCACACACATTCATACACTGTGACCGAGGCTGCCGTGCAAGGTGCCATCTGCTCATCAGATAAACATGCACACACATTGACACTCTGATGACACAGCATCGGGGGCAACTCGGGGTTCAGTGTCTTGCCCAAGGACACTTCGACATGGGACTGGAGGGCCGGGGATTGAACCACCAACCTTCCAATTGGCAGGCAACCGCTCTACCACTGAGCCACAGCCGCCCCAGCTGCCAAGGGACCTTTTTTTTTTTTTAAAGTTTTACCAAAACAAAGGCTGCATGGATAAGGAGGATTGGCCAATAAAAACAAGAGTATCCACAATTTCCTACCTAATTAACTACCCTTTTCTTGTTTTATAATTTGTTTTGCATATCTTGACAGTTCTGTGTTATAAAAGGGAGAAGGATATTCTGGCCACTACAGAACATGCTCTCTCTGTTTCTTCCAACAATTCATTGATGTTTGACACATGCTGCATCATTTCATGGCGGGGGAACAGACTCTCGCTTCTTTTGATTTGAAAAAAGACTTTGCTGGGGGGTGGATTGGTAGTCATATGGCTGGGAGGAGAGTTAAAGGTGGAGCAGGGCAGTTGGAGTCTCTTCAGTGAAGCGGACAGTCAATCAAATAGACACTGTGTCAGAGCCAAGTGACCCAAACAGGACTTGGCAACGAGTGCCTGGGGACTATCGCTGTTCACCTCCAACCTGCTCTCTGAAGAGGATCGATACACACTGGACAGCCTTTTCAGAGTGTCAGCCGCCTCAAAGCACCTTTTTCATCCAAGTGTGCATCCATATTTTTATGCTTGGGGTAAATGGTCACGCTCATATTTCATTAAACATGTTCTTGGCCATTTGTTTGTTTTTTGGGGTTTGTAGATGGCTATCATATTGCATCATTAGCTAGGCCACTACTCTCCAGTTTACCATATATCCTGCTTTTGTGGAATTGTAGCAAATATTGACTTTGGAGAAAGACAATTGGCCTGTTTCTCCTCCAGTATCAAAAGGCCAGGGACTAAGCAATGTTCCAATAAAGAAAAGCAATGGTGTTGTTGCTGGGAGTAGCAGCTGGTCAGTGAGAGATGCACCTGTTACTGGACATGACAGATTGGCTTGACATGGCTTTACAAGGTCTAAAAGACTAAATCCAACCTTTTGTTGTTTCTTTCATTGTGGTCTGTGCTTGAGTAGGCTCACATTGCCAGACCTTTACTCCACCGCTGTGGAGTAAAGTCTGGCTACACCACGGATGCTCTTCAGGGTAAGAGTGTTTTGCATTTCTTTAAACCAATCACATTGGTCTTTGGCGACAGTGGAACTTGTTTTTGTGGAACATTGCAGCCCACAAAAACAAACACAATACGAAATGAAGTTAACAGTTCATACAATGAAGTAATTTGAGCTATTTAAATTAGCTAATACATCGTTAAACATCATTGGCTCTTCCCAGTGTATCTCCGCGTGTACTTTGTCCCCAGCGATTCCACCAATCGGCCCCAAAACGTCCCAGTAAGAGAGGAAGTGCCGTAAACCTATTCTTTGTACATCTTTACGATCATTTCCCGAAAGAACCAAGCAGCTTTGTTGCACCATCCAAATATATTTTTTCAAAACTTTCCATTTTCAGCATATAGCTTGCTAGCTTGGAAATTTGTTTCTCGAAGCGAAGAGATTTTAAAAATGGGAACACACCGAGAACAGAAAGGTACTTCGGTGGATTCAGCTTCAGTAGATCATGCAGTTCCGCATGGTCACATACTGTTCCATTAGATAGAAAGGAATTGTTCAGCTGCTTATCTCACCCGGTTATTTGATGACATACTGTATGTGCTGAAAGGGATTAGCTTGTCAATGGAGATGTTTGCCAAGAAAGCTGCAATTAATCCCTCACATTGGAGTATTTTTGGCTCTGACAGGCAGCCCACCTCACATAAGACATACATTGGGAGGGAATGCACTGCTAGTAATATCAATCCCTATTATAAAAGGATGGCAGGACTTCATTGAAGTGTACTGGTTTGACATTATTTGCCTTTATCCAAACGGATTATGTAAACGTAGGTAAAATATGAACCTCATCAGGTATTTATTTCATTCCCTCTCTCCCTTCTTATCCTGTCAGCTGCGGGGAGAAGCAACAGTGACTGACTGCTACTCTTAACTCCACCGCTCTCCACTGTCAAACTAATTGTGTGTGTGTGTGTGTGTGTGTGTGTGTGTGTGTGTGTTCGTTACTTGGATTACTTTCATTATTACCACCTTTCTTTATAGCCTGCCAGAGTCATACGATTATGCAATTGTGCATTGTGTCAAAGTGATGAGGGAGACCTTTGTTTATGCATTTTTCTCACGCATGCCACAGGCAGTGTGCAGTCAATGTGATTTACAGCATGATAATTATTGAAATGCCACACGTGTGTGTGTGTGTGTGTGTGTGTGTGTGTGTGTGTGTGTGTGTGTGTGTGTATAAAAATATAGTCTTCTTGTTCAGGCGTGGTCAGACTGATACCCCAACATTCAGTCTGCCTGAAAAGTCCAGCCAGTCTGAGGTATTGATGGTTTATATACTGTACTTGTTTATAGAACCGCAGATGTAACTAATTCAAGTCACCTGTTGAGTGCTGCTTGACTGCATTGACCGCAAGTACAACGACAGAGGATAATGGCGGTGTTTGTTAAAAAGCTGCACAGTGTAATTTACAGCTCGTTAGCTTGCCAGCCATTTTAGGTCCTGCACTCTACAGCTCATAGCTTACAACACTGTCTGCTTTCTGCCACATCCATGTGTAGATTTTGCCTGGTTAATTGTGGTCCGACCGCACCGTTTAGAGAGAGTCTGAAGATGGCACTGACTGTGCAGCTCCAATTCCATTATCTTAACAGGATGTCTTGCACCGTAGTGCTCCTGTCTTTCTAATAGACATAAGGAACTCGGAGAGAAAAGACAGAAAAATAACACGGATTGGATATTTCTGAGTGTGCAGCCACTGCCATAAACACCTGTACATGAAATTGACTTGACCCCAGTATTAAGCAAAGTAGTGTTTCCTCTGCCAAGCTTTTGTTCCCTACATCCCTACATTAGTAACACATTAACAACACATAATGTTTAAGTGTTGATCAGTTTCCTTTGTGTGAAATGAGATTGCACACCTATTTTTGTGCTTAGCTATACAGATGGACAGCTGTGCATTTGGTTTTACAGTAAGATAAAAAGCTGCTCCCCCTGACACCGGATAAGCAGAACAAGGTTTAAAAAATGGGCGCACAAAACGAAAGTTGGCAACATTTAAGAATGGCTTGTTTATCGTCAAGGCCATATGGGCAAAATAAATTGATTTATTAAAAATATTAGAACAATAACTCGTAACAACTTGCTGTAATCGACAAAAACAACCACTAGATGGGAAAAGGGTATTTTACAATAACTTGGAAAGAACCACGGCGCTGGCAAGGCGAGTTTCAAGGAAACACCTGTTATTTTAAGGTAAAATAGCTACATAGGGCTGCAGGATTGGACCTAAAATCAAAATCACCTCCACCTTGATAACGATAATTAATCCTGTTGTCCTAAATCAACTTTTTTGAAGCCAAAATGTTTCCAGATGACGGACACTTTTTTGTTGCTCAGTAGACTCGGAGTTTGAATTATCCTCCATTGTGCTTTCCATGCGGGAACTAGTCCACACAAAGTCACGATACAGCATTGTATCAGAATATTTTTGATACACAGACGCCAAGTATGGATATTTTATTATATGTGTTGGTCATTTTGTCCGCTTGACAATCCCATTTTGCAGCAATACAATTTAATTGATATGAACAAACAGAGAAATGTTTCTTTTTAGATAAAACAGATGTTGACATCATTTGAAAAGGATAAAAATTAGAAGTTGGAAAAAAGGTTATAAATTGCAATATGTTTAAAATCGCAGTAATATCGTATCGTGATGATATCGCATCGGGAGGTGTCTGATGATTCCCACCCTTAGTGACTACTCACTCTCAAACTCTGGACCTTCTGCAGCGAGGAATAAACCTCTACATATGTGTCCCTGCTCGACCAACCGAGCTAGCCGGCCAAAGGTACAATGTTTCTTAAAGAGAAAGTAGGACTATCAACAGAAAATAAATTATCTAAGTTATTGTCACGGGAAAAACACGTCTAAAAGTTTCTGGATTTGATAAATCGTCTAGCTCTACTTCATACTGTCGCTTTAAAAGCTAATGCAACGGGAACCATTTAAGGAGCATATTTTGTCTGTATGTAGTAGGAGTAGCTGCATTATACATGAATGAATGAATACATTCATGCTTCTCAGGTTCATAACTCCCCACATCCATTACATGTTAAGTGTACGTGCACATGCGTGTGTTCTGCAGGAGGTACTATGTGTATTTGTGTAAATCTACATGTATAATATATGTGTGTGTGCATATAGTTTAATTATTTGTTTGTGCATCAAGGTGAAACCGTTACTTTTAGGTCACCTGACCACAGTGGCTGGGAGATCATTGGTCAATTAAAAAATAAATGAATAAATAATTGTTGGAAACCTGAGGAAATTAATAAAAATGTTGATTTGTATTTCCCCAAAGATGCTACAAAATGGTGAAATATCATTCTTTTCACAACATTATATGTTTGCTGTTGATCTGAATTTTTCTAAATCTGTAAGTTAAACTTTAAAATATACAGTACTTGGACAAATTACCGGCTTTAAGCAGGGTGCAAAACACAATGTCATAGAACAATTTAATAAATTAGGAAAAAACATTAGTTTACAACCCTCAATGATCACTCAACTTTTTTCATAAACCGAACTGGACCACGGGACTATGTCACAGTAAAACTAAACTTGAATGAAGTCTCCTTTTGAAACATTAGTCTTCTGAAGTTTGAATATAAGCATTTTGTCATTATTCTTTTAATTTGACTGTTTGTATGAATTAAGCTTTCATACAGAATGCTGTGTGGACTAGCCAGACCCTCCTCCGCAGAGCTGTGGGTGAAGGTCTGAAAAGTTGCTAGAAGTAACTGATGCTGGGTTGCATTTACAAAGGATTGTGCAATGGTTGTAATATGAACATGGATGTTTAAGAGGCATTTTTGCAACATCTTGTACTCAAGTGATGTCTGAATCATCAAATTCTCTTTTTGTTTCCCTTGTTTTGTCTCTTTTACACAACAGATTAATCAGCACCGTGTAGATATGTAAAGTCTGAAACACCTTTACATTAATCCACCCACTAACTGGTCGTGCTTTGAAATATCTTTTTCTGTCATTGATTGTCTCGAGTGCTGAAATCCATTTAATCAACAAAGCTTTTGTGTGTGTGAAGTGGCTGCTTACAGTGCGACACGACTGGTGTCTGAATGTGATGATTCAGATCTCATTTGAGGACACGGTGTTGCAAAAATGCCTCTCAAACATCCATTTTCATATTACAACCATTGTAAATGCAAATTGGCATAATTGAGAAAGTTATTGCACAGGTGTTGGCTACTTTCTCGCATTCCCAGACCTTCCTCCACAGCGCCGCGGAGGAGGGTCTGGCTAGTCTACAGAGCATTCTGGGATGGAAGAAAAACGTCCTCTGGTTTTTTGGCATTTCTGTAATATGTGTGTGTATGTATATAATGCGTTGTTTTGGTGGAACATGTGTATGTTCAAAGGTAGTTTTTAGTCCTGCAACAGAAAACTCAGATTGGACAGATAGTCTAGCTAGCTGTCTGGATTTACCCTGCAGAGACCTGAGGACCAGGTAACCATAGTCCTCAGATTGGACAGATAGTCTAGCTAGCTGTCTGGATTTACCCTGCAGAGATCTGAGGACCAGGTAACCATAGTCCTCAGATTGGACAGATAGTCTAGCTAGCTGTCTGGATTTACCCTGCAGAGATCTGAGGACCAGGTAACCATAGTCCTCAGATTGGACAGATAGTCTAGCTAGCTGTCTGGATTTACCCTGCAGAGACCTGAGGACCAGGTAACCATAGTCCTCAGATTGGACAGATAGTCTAGCTAGCTGTCTAGATTTACCCTGCAGAGATCTCAGGACCAGGTAACCAACCTGGTGTAGGAGGAGATCTCAAAAATGTGTTTTTCAAAAAATTCAAAATGGCAAAAGAATTTTCTTGGCAGACCTTAATGGTCCTTGGGGCTTTTTTGTAGAGCACATTAAGTTACAACTGTATGAGAAATTTCAAGTCAATCGGACTGGATTTACCCTGCAGAGACCTGAGGACCAGGTAACCATAGTCCTCAGATTGGACAGATAGTCTAGCTAGCTGTCTGGATTTACCCTGCAGAGACCTGAGGACCAGGTAACCATAGTCCTCAGATTGGACAGATAGTCCAGCTAGCTGTCTGGATTTACCCTGCAGAGATCTGAGGACCAGGTAACCATAGTCCTCAGATTGGACAGATAGTCTAGCTAGCTGTCTGGATTTACCCTGCAGAGACCTGAGGACCAGGTAACCATAGTCCTCAGATTGGACAGATAGTCTAGCTAGCTGTCTGGATTTACCCTGCAGAGATCTGAGGACCAGGTAACCATAGTCCTCAGATTGGACAGATAGTCTAGCTAGCTGTCTGGATTTACCCTGCAGAGACCTGAGGACCAGGTAACCATAGTCCTCAGAAATCCACCGAAGGTTAGAACGTCAACACAAAGAAAGCAATAGGTAATGGACATCTGGCCAAAATGAGGGACTTCCGGCCGGCACCGGAGCAATCCCGGATATGAAAACATTGTATATAAAGACTAGCAACTTTCCAATGAAAAGAATTTGAGACCGCAATGTTCTAAGGACTCAGAAGAAGAGAGTGATACGGGGAGAGATGGATGGACCAGGCGTCGCTAGTCTTTGCAGAGCAGACAGATGGCCCAGACAAAACCATTGTATGCAGAGGTGACAGATGGGTCTGGATGGGATCATGAAATATTCAGCAGTAATAAATGGAAAAGGATGCGCTAGGTTGTGTTCTCTGTCAAACCAAGACCGACTCGACTGTTTTCATTTGCATTCATTAATATCAAGGATAGCATCGGCCTGTTCTGTCATTGGGACATTCGTCTCTTCTGTTCCTCTTCTGTTCCTCCCACATCCTGGCCTCGTAGGTCACCTGCCACAACACGGGCCGTTGAATTCTTCTTCTTGAAGAATGGTCTCAGAAATGCTGTTCAGTCACGGTCCATGATGGGGCCGTGCTAAGAGCAAATGCCAGTGGACTTCAATTTATTTTCAATTCAGTTTCATTCAATGCATAACAGAAGTAGTCTAAATGGTCTAAACCACACTATAAATCACAAAGACCCAACCATTTTCACAAGAGAATGCATTTATTGTGACAGCGGCAAGGAAAATATTCCTTTTAAGCAACAATATCGGACAGAACTTGACTCTTAGTCCATTAGCATCTGACTCTGCTGCTTAAGAGAGGGGGGGGAAAGAGAAAAATACAGAAATCAGCAGATACAACCACGATCCAGTATATGTATTGTCAAGCATACAAACTGACCAACACATGTTGTATCGAATTATTATTTATTTTTTTCCCCACCCCTAGTAGACAAGGTTACTTGGCAGACAGAAAAGAAAAGGAAAACACACAGGTGGATGGACAGGCACATGCAAAGCAGAAGAGGTGGGAAGTGAAAATGAGGGAAAAACTGGGAAAGTATTGAATGGATGGAAGGCTGCGGGACTGTTTGATGTGGTCGGAGAGGGCTAAATACACAATGTGTTGTGATTATTGTGGCATCTGATCAGATTTCATCTTATCTTATGAATGTAATGCATATACACACACACCCACGCACACACAGACTGATGTAGGCCGTATGTACGTAAGTCTTGCAGGCTAAATACTGTCAGACCAGACTATTAAAATGATTACGGACATCCTAAGGGTAAATGTATTTCTGTGCTGTACTCTGAGTGTCCTTGTTGTGTATTTGTTAAAGATTGAGGGGATGGGTCAGTTAAAACTAGAGATCGCCTCCTATACTGCCTAAAACACTGGTATCGGTATTAGGAAGTACTGGAGTTTATGCACCGATGCAATACCACGTAATAAATCCCTATAAAAATGTATTAAAATAAATTTAAAGTTTAATTTATGTTCTTTTTTCTGTTATAACAAACTGGATGATAAAAGAAAGTTCTGTGGCATTCATTGTTTGAGAGTTTAACCTGAGGCAGACCGACCACAAAGATAGAAACCACATCCATACAGGGACAGTAGTACACAGCTGCTAAAACACAATAAAATATTTGACACACTGGTATCGGATCAGTACTCGTTTATCGGCCGATACACAAGTTCAGGTATCGGGGAGCAAACAATGGTATCGGACCATCTCTAATTAACAACCTGTAGTGTTCCTCAGAGTTAAACATAACATCTGGAAAAATATGTGTTCCTGTTTTTCCCCATGGGGAAAAACTAGATTCAGTTTGTCTTGGGTTTTTTAGTTTCCATAGTAACAATGACACTGTGGTTAAACTACAGACTTCCAGTGCTTTCACATGCATGCACTTACCTGTGGAGTTTTCTTGTAAAGTTTTCTTTGTTGCCATTTAGTGTTTCTCATTGTAATGCATTAAGTACATTCTTATGATCTTGTGTGTGTGTGTGTGTGTGTGTGTGTGTGTGTGTGTGTGTGTGTGTGTGTGTGTGTGTGTGTGTGTGTGTGTGTGTGTGACTGTTAGAACTGGGAAATGATTTATCAGGTCTGAAATGAGTGTCAAATAGCAATCTCTCCAGTTCTGAATAGCACTGACACAACGTTGAGTCTGTCAGTCTGCCTCTCTCTATTCAGCCGTCTATTTATATGTCTGTCCATTTCTCTGCCTGCTTTTATGAGCAGTATTAAAGTCCTGTCTGCCTTTCTGTCTGTCCATCTGTTTATCCATTCATCTGAAGTCGGTCCATCCAAACTGTCGCTCTGTTTATCCACCTGTCTTTCCATCTGTCCGTCTCTGTCCAATTACTGGATCTGGCTGCCAGTCGTATTGCTGAGCCAATCACTGTGGCTGCACCATGTAAATCAGAATCAGTTCACAGCCCCTCCTCCATATCCATACGGCTCATTAACATCTGCGTTACCATGTACTTACTTCAATTTAGTATGCATTTCGCTTTTCTCCACTATTGTTCTTACTTGGCTTATTTAAAGGTGCAATATGTAATACTGACAACTAGTGTTTTAAATAGTTACTGCAGTACAATTTCTAGATACTGGAGTGAGTCATCTCCCCCCCGCCCCCTCCTCCCCAGACTCAAAGTTCACCGAGGTTGCCCGGCTGAGACCGGAGCATCCATAGTCTCGCTTTGACAGACCCCCCTCCAGAGAGCGCTGAAGGAGCATCCACAGCAATGTAGCTAGACGCTTGTCTCACATAGGCAGACATTACTAGCTAACGTTAGATGCTGGCTATGTTGTATATTGTATAGAAGCCCGTGCTCACGCGGGGCTCTGTACGACAGGGTTGATGCAGGAGATTTAGGAAGGGAACAACTCAAGGCAAGGCTATGGAATTAGGCTACATGAAATAAGAATAATAAAGGAAGGCTTTGGTAGAAAGGCTCCTACCAAGTGAAGAACAGACCATAGACACAGTATCATCTGAAAGTATAAACGCAGCATGTGTGAGACTATCTTTTTTAATGAGAAAATATTCTAACCTTGAGAGGTTGAGTGTTGTTCAGGAAGCTTCGTGTTGCACTCATGCAGCCGTACTCATCTCTTTCACCCAAAGTGGAGTCTTTCAAAAGAGCAAATCAATTTAAAATGAATGTAAACCTCAGTCATGAATAGTGATATGATTATGCACCCTGAAAGCAGCGAAAAAACAATAAATAAAATCAATAATTTTACAATCCATTTTGAGCTGACCTGTTTTGTTTTCAAAATCTAATTTGACCTTTTTTACCATTCAACAGGTACATTTTACAATAAACATAAGTGTGTGTGTGTGTGTGTGTGTGTGTGTGTGTGTGTCAGTCACAGAAATAACTGGTAAACAAGGTGCAGCCTTTGATTCTGTTTGTGTGTTTTGTAGACAAACAGGAGCCGGGGAACAGCAGCACGATGTAATCGCATGTCTAAGAAGCAGATAATGTGTTGGCCATGGGACACGTGCACTCTTGATATAGAGACACTGTGGTCTCTTCAAGCTGCAAGCAATTCAACCATCTCACACACTAAAGCCAGAGGAGGAGTGCTTTTGAAAAGCTGTTGCTAACCTTATCCCTATTGGAAATATTGGATTTGTTTTGATCAATGGTCAGAGTACTAAACAAGCCTAACATAAACCTAATGATCCACTGGGTAGAGTCAACACACACACACACGCACACGCACACACACACACACACTTTAATGAGAAACTAATATCACACCATTCAAAAACAAATGAACAAAAAGGACAAGTCTACCCAGTACCTCAGATGTCATTTTTCCCTTTAGAAGGTCAAAACCTCACTCTCTTCAAAGTTGTCATAAAACACTTGTTTGTCATAACACCTGCACCCAACTGGTTCCTTGGAGCTTGCTCACAAATAACGTGCATCAAGTAGCAATCTGGGGTTAGAATTGGCCGGAGTGTTTTCCCATTGGCCGACGGACGGATACTTAAAGTGATGCCAAACATCCATTCCAGTGTTTTTGTCTTTTATTGCATTTTATTGTCTGACTCTTTTAATTCAATTCAATTTTATTTATAGTATCAGATCATAACAGTTATCTCGAGACACTTTACAGATAGACTAGGTCTAGACCACACTCTATAATTTATAAAGTCCCAACAAGTCCCAACAAGAGCAAGCATGGTGCGACAGCGCGACCATGCACAGTGGCGAGGGAAAACTCCCCTTTTTAGAAAGAAACTTCAGCCAGACCCAGGCTCGTGATAGGCGGTGTCTGACGGTGCCGGTTGGAGATGTGATGCATAGTGGCAACAACAATCACAAAATGGAGAAAATGGGATGGTGACTAAAAAATGGTGTTAGTAGTAGGTTTTGTACTCTTCCTATATCTGGGTTGCTGTGTAGTTTAAGCAGCATTTTCCTCCATTGAATCAGCTGGAATAAGCAGGTGCAGCGTTGACTGGCAGCCTCGGCCACAGTGTGTGAAAGGTCTTCATCCTGTACCATGTAAAAGCATTCTGAGCTATATAAATACATTACATTTACTCTGAAATGACTTCACAGGCTAGAGAAAAGGCTTTAGGGCGCTAAAGTCTGTTTTAGAGCCAAGAGGAGGGGAAGTCACTTGAATTACATCACTGACACGTTTACCCTTAAGATTTAAGATTAAGCTGTTTACATGGCTAATAAATGTCAATATTCCACTAATATTACCGCTCGCATGCAGCCGTGCAAAACAAGATTTTTTTTTATGGTGCCAGACTTGTTGGACTGTGCAAACACAGCGTCCCTCTTTCATTCCTTAATCCAGCTTCTTGAAAAGGTCGTCATAGTGATGTGTGCGCATATGCAGAAACCTGTTGATATCCAAGTCTTTGGTAATGTAAAAGAAGCTGTTTCTCCTTCTCATTGGGCCTGCGGACTCGCAAACTGTTGGCTGGTTGGTTTGTGTACAGCAACCATAGCAACGCACAGAGCTGACCATAAGCCGTAAACTGTCAAAAACGGCAGTAAAAACCCAGATTCAGACGCATATTCAGAATGGGCTGTATACATGTCCAAAGAATGCCTCTACAACCCAAATAATACCACAATATCCCACATGTCTCAATCGGAAAATGCTATATTATTCTGAATATACAACCGGAATATGCTCTTTACATGACCTGAATCAAATTAGGAATATTATCATATTTGGAATAATATATAATTTGTTCCCTCTTGACACTCTGGAGATTGACCCCCCCCTCATTTATTAATGTTATTTTTATTTATAATATATATAAATAATAATATATATTTTTATTATTTTTTGCTCCAATATGCTTGGTGACAGTAACATTATAGTTTCCTTTTCCATCTAATAACTTTAATTGCCATAATTAAATATGTGTCTGTCATATGTTGTCTACCGACACAGTGGAAATAAAGTTTCATAAAAGAAGAACACTTTTATTAAAAAATGCTGTAATATTACTATGGGATTTTTGCCCAATGACGCATAAAATGAGCTGCCTACCCCAGCTTTAGGAGTGACCCTTTGACACAGGCTTAATAAAGACTTTGTCTTCTAAATGGTGTCAAATTCAGCGAACATGAAGGGTAAAAAGCCCCCTGGTCTCTCTGCTGCTCCTTTTGAATGATTTATTTTCATTTTCCTCACATCTTAGGGCTTAAACACTGATATTGGTGTTTTGTATTGGGAAAAAAATCAATCATCAATAAATCATAAATGGAAAAAAAGACTACAGTTGTTGGGTTATGTTAAGGGATTTGTCAAACACAGTTGATTAAACTAGCGATGCCTGTGGAGAGATGGATGGATGGATGGATGGATATTCATTTATTGATCCAAAAAAAGGGAAATTATGTTGTTACAGCAGCAAAATCAGTCGCACAGAATATAAAAATAAATTAAATACTAGGGTACAATAGTACATACATGAAATAATAATAGGAATGAAATAAAAGAACAAATATTTTAATATACTCTATACAGAATTTTACCTCAATGTTACTGAGCAGTATTTATTTAGATGTGTTATGTATTTAGTGTCACCCGGTGATGATGTGATGCGAAAGGAACAGGGCAGGAAGGTCTTCATTTTTCCGTGTCATTGTAAGAAATAAGTTATTACCTGTTGTGGTAAAGTGACAAACATGTGAGTTATGACTCAATTTGGAAATTGGAACAAATTAGAGCCTCATGTCCATTATTACAATGGATATGTGCAAAGTGACACCTCGTGGCTCAGCGTATGATGAGAAGGAACAACAAAGCCCAGGTGTGAAGAGAGCTAATGGAGCAGACATGGTTGGGTAAAGAATAGACAATAATAGAGGAGTAAATTAAAGGCTGCAGAGGTTGTGTTCTGTTACACACACACACACACACACACACACACACACACACACTTTGCCCTGGAATAGAGGGAAAGGGTCAGTGTGAAATAGTCAGGTTTGCTGGGCCACTTGATGGAGGCTGTGGACCGCTGATCTTTCTTTAGATGAGACATGATGAGATTTGGGATTCTGACTGACTTTCAATGACTGCACCAGAGTGGCGGCATCACGTCAGAGCAGACAAAGTGAGGGCAGAGAAAGTTATTAAAATGCTTCAGAGAGCAACCGGGAATCATCAGCTAATGACTGCAGATGTTTCACATCGTCTGCAGGTTCCATAAAGACGCAGTCCCCGCTCCCAACTGTGTGATCGTGTGGCGATATACAAACTGTGACACTGTGGAATAGACACACACACTCTTGAGATGTTGGAGAGCTTGTTAACGAGGGATGTACGATTCCGAAAATGTCACGATTTGATTACGATTTTTAGACTCATGATTCGATTCAATATCGATTTTCGATTCAAAAAAACGGTTCTCAATTTAAAAACAAGAAAAAAAAGATTCACAGTATGTAAATGTGGTTACTTTTCGTGTGTGTGTGTGTGTATATGTATATAACATTTGATTGCAGTAGACATAAAATAAAAAAGGTTTTCTTTAATTTTATTTTCGATTTTGAATCGGTAGAGCTTGAATTGTGATTTGAATATGAATCCATTTTTTTTGCACACCACTATTGTTAACCAGCAGAGTTGCACATCAGTGTCAATCTTATTACACTGCAAGCATTAAGCAACACGTTTTATTATGATATGTAAGAAATGTGATTGAACAAGCCCTTAAGATTATTAATAACTTAACAGTTGTTGTGCACTGCCTCCTTTTGCTTATCTTCTCCCCCTCTGCCTATCTCAGGCGCTCCTTATTTGGCCATTAGTGGTACGCAGAGGTGGGTAGAGTAGCCAAAAATACTGTATGTAACCTAAAAGACAAACATCCACCTCTCCACAGCAAACACTACAACTACCGCTACGTCTCCTCAGGTTAGATGTTGAGTTGTTGGACGCTCACATGTCCGATTGTTTTGGTCGACACTAAACGCAGCACCATGTAGCTGCTGTTACCACTTTAACTAAAAGGTAACCATGCTTTCACTATGAGGCCGGGGGGGGGTCCTCCTGGTCTGCGTTGCCTTGGCGACGGTTGATTCTGACATCTTTGTTTTGCTACGACTGTAAAGCTAACCTGTCCCGCCGCTGAGATCGAGTATGGTCACGTGACTGCACAACGACGTTTGATTGGTGGAACACAGTCACATGGTAGAGCCTTCAGCGTCAGTCGGTCAGTCAGTCTCTCTCTCTCTCTCTCTCTCTCTCTCTCTCTGTCAAAATAAAACATTAAAATGAGGCGTACGCTGGGGTAAAAACGATGACGCGTAGAATACCAAAGAGGTGAAAAGAAGAGTAAGGAGCTCATTGTAGACTGATGTAGCTTCTTCTTCTTCACTAATCTACTCGAGTACAAGTATAGTGATTTAAAACTATCCTAGAAGTACAATTTTTTTCAAAAACTTACTCAAGTAAATGTAACGAAGTAAATGTAACTCGTTACTACCCACCTCTGGTGGTACGCTCCGTCTCTATACTTAATGGTGCTTTCACACCTATAGTTTCCTGGTCTCCAGTGTTTCCTCTACCAACAACCCCCACCTCCCCTGAAAGAATGACAAAATTATATAATTATACAATATATATTAACAAAAAAACGGATGCGCGAGAGAAAGCTGTTATCACACATCATCATCTTCTCGCTCCTCGCATTAAGTGCAATTCATTTTACATGTAGTTGCGTAAACTTGTCCCTATTTTTACCTGTTGCTGATTTAATGTACATTAATATTCCATGGTCTTGTGACTGTAGCACAACTGTAGCAAGATCCTAGGTGCGGAGATGGTGACCAGCCTAAACGGCCACAAATGAGTCCTTTTTTTTTCTAAAAAGCAACAAATCAACTCAAGCAAAGCCAGCCTCTGTGGAGACGCCAACTGGCACCTTGCAAGAGCACCGCGAGCTGCTCCGTCAGGTCACTGGTCGTTGGTGGTTCAGTTACAGAACAGGGTTACTCGATTGCTTTCACACTGCACTTTGTCAAACACTGTAAACATGTAACTCGATCGAATCAGTCGCTTGTTTATTGGACAGATTATTCGAAACTTGCAGACTCTTCTGGTCTGAGAAATGAAGGAGCAAAACCACATTTTTAGGAACTTGGATTTTCTGTTTCTGCTTCAGTGTTTCTAATATTTTAGAAGAAGGTGAACAATGAGCAGCTGACAGACAGCGAGGTGATGATGATGTCACACAGATGACCAGCGATGTGTGCTCATAACAGCTCATGGATCTGAAAGTTATCTTAAATCATATTGAAGTCTGTAAATTGTGTGCCATGTTGCAGTTGCAGGCTACTAAATGCTCGCGATCACCTGAAGTGAACCCAACTCTAGCTCACTTGGAAGAGAACCGAGACCCCCGTTTTGAAGCGGCCCAGAGTTTGTTTGATCTGCACCAGAGTTCAGATGAGATTTCACACCAGTCCAGAAGAACCAGACTATCCAACCAAACGCTCCAGGGTTGGTTTTAAATGGACCAAATGAGGCGGGTGTGAAAGCAACCTTACAGAGGACAGGGGTGGCTCTCTGTCAGACTGAAGCATGCAGCCCTTTCACCAGTGTGTTTGTTCCTGTTTCTTTCTTTCTAATGTGCTTTTTCTTTTAAGAATGGAGGTCTGGTAGTCTGCTCTTCAGAATAATAGATACTGATGTTCAGCTGGCAATGTGCAACATAAAAGACGATCCAAGAAGCTTTTAAAGGCAGCCTATACTATATTCTCTTTGAAGATGCTGCTCATAGTGATGAAGTGAGGGAGCATTTTTTCTTTCTTTCAGCTCATTGTTTTGGTCGTCGGGCTCATTAACCTCCTCTCCAGCCGTATTAGGCAACTGTTTCAAGCACAAACACTAAAAGAAGATTTTGTATTCAACTCCTATATCCAGAACCAATAATCTAAATGAAAGTGTGTGTTGCTCTGTCTGTTATTTGAGTTAACATGCAACACTTGCTAAAAAGTTTACCATAACGTCTTTTTATAGAGCTAAAACAGGCCTATTTTGTTGTTGCCCAAAAGTGACAAAATAAAATCAATGAATGCAGCTTTAAAGAGAGTATGTCACTCCTGCCATGAGCATTACTGTACTTATACGTGGTCGACCGTTTGTAGCTCTTAAAATGTTCTTGAGAGGCTTTCTGGCCTGATTCCAGTCTGGTGATAATTACTGTACAGCACGTCCTCCAGCCTCCATAAATAAAATTATTTTTAGGAATGTGGTTAGACACAGTTCAGTTTAGATGTATAGTTAATTAGATTTGATGATAATGAATTTGACGTGTTCTCCAGTGCGCTGTGTGAGAGCTGACTTTAGGATAAAGAAAGTCCCATAATTGTTGACATATTTACGATAACGTAACTGAAGAAGAATTAAAACACGTACACACGTAGCTAGACAGGGGGGTAGCACAAAATTCTGGGTTCTGTAGAAAGGCATTCTCTATGGGTCCCTCCCCGCATCTACAGCTAATCATTCTAGCATCTTTTTGGGACCTGCTCACATGATGGCCCTGGGTACTCAGTCCCATTTCCACCCCCACTCCGGCACCCTTGGAGCTTGACAACAATTACTCATATAGTTAAAAGATGAACAGCCAAGGCAAAGAAACACATTTTGAGATATGCTCGGGTCCAGATCTTAATTGGCAGCACACTGATTCTGGTTTAGCGACAGGATAGACTGATGTAAAAAAGACTCTAAATGGCCCTTTAGAAGGCATATGTTGGTACTCCATCATTTTAAAACATGCATGGAGTCAGAAGAGATGCTGTTAGCAGGTCTGAGCATGCTCTACTTGTGGAGAGGTTGTTTTACTTTCAGCAGATAGGACATGCTTGACTTAACCGAAACTCATTTCATATGCACACAAAAAAAATCTTACGTTGCCCAAAGTATCACACTACATTATGCAAATCATTTCAACTCATTTAGGCAACAAAACAAAAGCATTCAATCAGACCACTTTGCACTAATTAACTCTTATAGAAACAAAAGAACTCCGAGTTAATCAGAAATATCCCCAGTGTACACGCCACAGGATGATGGGAACACTCAACTGAAGTTATGTTTTTATTTATTTATTTTATTAATTCAGGACAATGCACATTGATGAACATGCACAACAGTACATGTGAATGTGCCAAATTGTAGCCCGAGATCTAATTTCCATCTGCAGCCCAATCGGCATCACACTTCTCAGCCTCCCTGGTAAAGTCTACTCCAAGGTGCCGGAGAGGAGGGTTTCGGCCGATAGTCGAACCTCGGGTTGAAGAGGAACAATGCGGATTCGGTCCTGGTCGTGGAACAACGGATCAGATCTTCACTCTCGCAAGGATCTTGGAGGGGGCCTGGGAGTATGCCCATCCAGTCTACATGTGTTTTGTGGATCTGGAGAAGACACTGTGGGAGGTGCTGCGGGAGTATGGGGTGAGGGGGTCCCTTCTCAGGGCCATCCAATGTCTGTATGACCAAAGCGAGAGCTGTGTCCAGGTTCTCGGCAGTAAGTCGGACTCGTTCCAGGTTCTGGAGGGTTGGCCTCCGCCAGGGCTGCGCTTTGTCACCAATCCTGTTTGTAATATTTATGGACAGGATATCGAGGCGTAGTCGGGGTGGGGAGGGGTTGCAGTTCGGTGGGCTTGGGATCTCATCGCTGATTTTTGCAGATGATGTGGTCCTGATGGCATCATCGGACTATGACCTTCAGCACTCACTGGATCGGTTCTCAGCCAAGTGTGAAGCGGCTGGGATGAAGATCAGCACCTATAAATCTGAGGCCATGGTTCTCAGCAGGAAACCGATGGAGTGCTTTCTTCAGATAGGGAGTGAGTCCTTACCCCAACTGAAGGAGGTTAAATACCTTGGTCTTGTTTGCGAGTGAGGGGACCATGGAGCGTGAAATTGGTCGGAGAATCGGAGCAGCTGGTGCGGTATTACATTCTGTTTATCGCACCGTTGCAACGAAAAGGGAGCTGAGCCAGAAGGCAATTGGTGGTAGTTCGGGCATCTGGTAAGGATGTCTCCTGGGGGGGTCCCTAGGGAGGTGGTCCAGGCACGTCCAGCTGGGAGGAGGCCTCGGGGAAGACCAGGACTAGGTGGAGGGTTTTCCAGCTGGGAGGAGGCCTCGGGGAAGACCCAGGACTAGGTGGAGGGACGTCCAGCTGGGAGGAGGCCACAGGGAAGACCCAGGACTAGGTGGAGAACGTCCAGCTGGGAGGAGGTCACGGGGAAGACCCAGGACTAGGTGGAGGGACGTCCAGCTGGGAGGAGGTCATGGGGAAGACCCAGGACTAGGTGGAGGGACGTCCAGCTGGGAGGAGGTCATGGGGAAGACCCAGGACTCGGTGGAGGGACGTCCAGCTGGGAGGAGGCCACAGGGAAGACCCAGGACTAGGTGGAGAATGTCCAGCTGGGAGAATGTCTCGGGGAAGACCCAGGACTAGGTGGAGGGACGTCCAGCTGGGAGGAGGCCTCGGGAAGACCCAGGATTAGATGGAGGGATTATATCTCCAACCTGGTCTGGGAACGCCTCGGGATCCCCCAGTTGGAGCTGGTTGATGTAGCTCGGGAAAGGGAGGTTTGGGGTCCCCTACTGGAGCTGCTGCCCCCGAGACCCGATACCGGATAAGTGGACAAAGATGGATGGATGGATGGATGGATAAATAATTAACTATTATATATAACAAAATAATGAATAGCTCCAACAATTAGTATGAATGTCAATGAAAAGTTGAAAAATACCAACAAAGTTTGAAAGATTTTGAATATATTATTTTTAGTTTTTTTTTTTAATCTGATGCTAAACAACTCAATTGCGAAGCAGTAGAAGGAGTAGAATTGTCACCAACTGGCCTCTGGGAATTAAAACTTCTTCTCACTTTTTGTTACATCTGACTGCATTTTTATTGGTTGCCTGATTCAGTTCAAATCCAAGGAAATGCTGGACTTGGTTGAAATGTGAAAGAACAGTGGCAAAAAACGGCTAATGAATCACTTTATTGGCTATCTGCCATCATGGACGGTAGATAGTCAGTCAGTTTCACCAAGTGATGGTAAGAATTCACCTGCATTTTGCGCGGGGACGGGTGTTTTCAGTTTCAGGCCCTGATTGTCTTTGTGTATCTTGAGGTGTATCGAGGAATTCAAAACATTTAGTGTGATAAAGCATCTGCATCACTGCATCACTGCTCTTAGTGCCTGGGGTGTTAGAACAGTCATTTTAATCCCACGTGACGAACGGAGATAAATGCATGTCACTGTAAATGGGATAAGACGGGATGATGTAAGGATGAGAGTGAGAGAGAGATAAATGTTTAAATATGATGCATATACCTTGGAGCACAAAGAACAGTGTGCACTGCGTACATAGTTGTAGGTGGACAATCTTTGAAGCTGATCCAAAGTGAAGAGGGGAAGAGGATTTTGGGAGCTGGTGTGTGTTGTGGAACAGAGATGACATCCCCACGAAGCACGCGCCAAGCCGTGCTGCGTGTCACGTTAATGGCAATGTAACAGTTGGGGCTCTTTGTTCCTTCTGTCCCTTTCTTTGCCATCCACATTTCCTTTTCTCCTTGCCTTCTCCCCCTCCCCGTTATTAGCACTCCTTAGCTTTCTGCTCCTGCTGTTTTGTTCCTTTGTCAGGAGGCTGTAATGTAACAGTAGTGTGGTTTCTTTGACCTCTCGGGGGACAAACACAGCAGGATCCCCCATGAATTGAGCTGCCTTTATTTGTCCTTTCGCCTGATTGAATGCATTGTTGAAATTTTAAAATGTTGACATATGCCATAGAGGATGTGATGAAGGCTAATGGCCAGTTATGTTATAGACCTGATTCTGCATCTTTGTTTACTTTCAAAAGCTTATAGTATGCAGCTTTATTTATTTATATACCTCTACTTTATCAGACTTTATCAGTGAAATAAAAGCTGAAGGCTGATGAAATCAGTTTGTGGATACATACCACCACATTTAAACAGTTGGCTCAATATTGGCCCTGACACTGACCTCATTAAGCGGATTGAGTATAAGATATGATGTGATCGATACTTTCTGTCATCTTAAAATCTGTGTTTTAAATGTAGTTGCATAATCCAGTCGTGGTGGCAGCAGTTGTTGGTGCCACACCAATACACGTCATCATATTATCTTACATAAAAATAATTCTAATGAGTTCCATGTATACAGGTTTATAATTTGGGAAGAAGACAGCTCTGAATTGGTTGAGAGGTTAGGTACTGGAGCCCGCATTGGGACAGAAAAAAACAGTTTTCTCCCTACTTCTACTACCTGTTGGGCCTTTAGATGGGATGCACACACTGGAAAAGAAAGTAATGGAATTGGTTGAAAGGGCCACCTAGAGTTGTGGCAGGCAGTTTATTTTTAACGTCGTTTGTTGAAAATACCATAATAACCCGTTAGAAAATTGTACTATATGTGTTTTTAACATCCTTGTTTTTGGTGTTAGGTAAATTAGAAGTCCAGAGAGACCACAGAGAGGAGGGGAGAGAGAGACAGAGAGGGAGGAAGAGTTGGTTGTTTTTGCTCTCTACCCACTGCAGCTTTAAGAAATACTTAATGGTTAATTGGGTTTATAAAAATAAAAATAAAAAATGGTAATTTGGCAATGGAGACAAGCGAAGTAAGTTGATGGTTGGACGTGAGTGTTTCCCTTCATGTTTCTGTCCAGGTGCTCAGGTTTATTGGTCTGGAGACTGTGGGTGTGGGTGGGTTGGTTAGGGTGTGTGTTGTGGGTGTGTTGGTGTGTGTGTTTTGGGTGGGTGGGTGGGTGTGTGTTGTGTGTGGGTGGGTGTGTGTTTTGTGTTGTGTGTGGGTGTGGGGTGTTCTGTAGGTTATTGCCTACATGTATGTGGACACACACAAAGCACATAGTAGAGGAAAGCAGCCCATAGGTTAATTGTAATAGCTGAGGATTGAAATGTGGAAAAGACATTCTGAATTTCAACCAATTTGTAGATTTTGTGAATATACTTTTCCGTGTAACATGCTTCTACACTGTAAGTCCATATAGCCTGTATAGCCTGGGTCTGTCCCAGGTTTCTGCCTAAAAGGAAGTTTTTCCTTGTCACTGTTGCATCAAATGCTTGCTCGTGGGAAATTGTTGGGTCTTTGTAAATTATAGAGTGTGGTCTAGAACTACTCTATCTGTAAAGTGTCTTGATGCTATGATTTGATACTATGCATAATATTGAATTGAAAATACAGTAAATCTCTGAATTGAGAAACTAATTTTGACTAGAGCCCGATCGATCGACTATCGCTTTCGTGACTTCTAAATCCGATCTTCCAATATATTGGCCGAGATATATTTTAAAAATAAATCCAGAAATGCGTAAAAAAAAACGATTTCCCTAACATTATTTATTAGTAGTTATTTGAGTTCTCACAGTAATGCAGTTTAAAAATAAACTTGTTTCACAACAGAACAGAGGAACATCAAAATATATTAAAGTTCTGATAAATAAAATGTATAAAAATACAAACTTAAGATGTGAAACTTAAAATCCGTTTGAATTCTCCTCCTTCAGTTCACAATTTTGCGGGAACCAATCACAGACTGGCTTATCTAGTGGCCACCGAACGCCACCAAACCGCAGCAACCCGTTGATGCCGCTGTTGCTTCTACGTCACCTGGATCGTTGGTCTGATTGGTTGAAGGACTATCCAATTGCGTACAGAGACATTTGAACTATGCCCGTTGGTCACGCCTCTTGCAGAGAAAATACAGAGCAGACTCCCCAGACCAACGCTCAATCTCAGATCTATTGAGCTAGGGGGAGGAGGAAATAGAGCAGAGAGGACCATACATACATACATACATACATACATACATACATACATACATACATGAATACATATATACATGCATGCATTCATGCATACATACATACATGCATGCATGCATTCATGCATTCATACATACAAACACACATACATACACACATACATGCATGCATTCATGCATACATACATACATGCATGCATACATACATACATACACACATACATTCACACATACATGCATGCATTCATGCATACATACATGCATGCATGCATGCATACATACATGCATACATGCATGCATTCATGCATACATACATGCATGCATGCATTAATGCATACATACATACATGCATACATGCATGCATGCATTCATGCATACATACATACATGCATGAATGCATTCATGCATACATACATACATACATGCATGCATGCATTCATGCATTCATACAGAGCACATACATACATACATGCATACATGCAAGCATTCATGCATTCATACAGTACACATACAGACATACATACATGCACACCTGGACTTAAATTCACACCTGGTCACTTTATAATTTTAACACTGGACTCAACACTGACACTTTAATAATAATTTATGGTCTTTTCTTTGTTTACTTGACAAATGTTCTTATTGTTATTATTATTATTTTGTTGTCTTTATACTATCTTTTTTATCCATTTTTATTTCTTTTTTCTTGCTAAAACTGCTGCTGGAACTTCCAGTTTCCTCGCGGGAGTCATCCCAAAAGGATTAATAAAGAGAAATCTAAGTCTATTGAGCTAGGCTTGGTCTGGTGATTGCCAGACTAGTATCTTTCTCCTTTTATCTCTATTTTTACCTCCACCAAAGAAGGTCATTTGTTTGGCTCAGCTTGTCTGTTGGTTTGTTTGTCAGCAGGATAACAGAAAACTACCTGCCCGATTTTCATTAAAAATGGTGAAAAAGGGTAGCATGGGCCAAGAAGGAACTCACCAATACACAAAGTATTTTTCGCGTTTGTTTGCATTACGAGATCGGGCATTTGTTCTGCTTTTATGTGATAAAATGACTTCCCTACTGGAAATAACTGACGTCTGGCAGTATGTCTGTATCGTTTTGATTTCTTTATGAAGTGACTTTCCCACGTTGTTGAGAATGAATCTTGTGTTTTGGGTGTTATTATCACACAGAGATGTGTCTGTGTGTGTTTGTTTTCTGGTGTTCAGCACAGACCCAACACCCGCCCGCCTGCTCTTATCCGCTGCTCTCTGGAGCTCTGTGCACCCCCGTTGCCTGGCAAAGACGGCGGTGTTGGCAGCACAGAGGTCCACAGGGGCCGCCGGCAGACAATAACCTTATTTCTAGGTTCATAAAATGTTCCTCAATTCTGGAATATGTAGGATATTACTACTGCTGCCTACATCCGCTTAAAACACATTTGGTCTAGATATCTTGCGCGTGATTATTTGCATATAGAGCGGCGAAGTGAGAGCCAATCACAAGTGGTGACTCAAGATGCATGTGGAGACTCATTTTAATGCCAGGTGTCATTTAATGTACTTACTTTTGTAAGCTCTGTGAGAAATGATCCACGCTGTGAATGACTAATATGCTTGTGTTCATGGGATGGAAAAACATTGGAAAGTAATGAAATGTAAAGAGTTGGTCGCCCTGATTCTACCTGATCCTCGGTGCTCTCCTTATCCTGTGTGTGTGTGTGTGTGTGTGTGTGTGTGTGTGTGTGTGTGTTGAGGGTTTGTATGGAGACCATCTCTATAGAGAGCGGATAGATGACGTTAACTAGTCAAATACACACATCCCACTGGTGGGAACGTCTCATTGGATTAGTTAAGGATGCTTGGCAAGAACCATCCAAACAAACAAAACACTGTTTTATTGTTTGAAAAACTTGAGTGAACAGTTAAATATAAACACAAGTATTTCATCTGGTTGAATGTGGGGGGTTGTAATGTACTTTCTGTGAGTACAAACATTGTTTTTTAAATATCTAAAGATTAAGAATCTCATCTACATTTACTTTTTTAACCTGTGTGTCTATCATGTCATATTCCACCTTAAAAGTAATTTATCTTCTGCTTTAACAATTGCAGTTTTCATTTCAAGATCCCTTTGATTTTAAAGGTGCTCTAAGCGTTGTTGGGTGACGTTACTTCTTGTTGACGTTCAAAACAGAACGAGACTAGCTTGCCCCTCCGCCCTCCTAATCCCGCCCCCTCCGTCCTCCTAATCCCGCCCCCTCCATCCTCCTAATCCCGCCTCCTCCACCCTCCTAATCCCGCCCCCTCCGTCCTCCTAATCCCGCCCCCTCCGTCCTCCTAATCCCGCCCCTTCCGTCCTCCTAATCCCGCCTCCTCCGCCCTCCTAATCCCGCCCCCTCCGTCCTCCTAATCCCGCCCCCTCCGCTTCCCTTCCATGCTTCCACGCACTAACCCCCCCAACTCCTTCTAGTCGCTGGAACACTGTTTGTGTATGCTTTGTGGTGCAGTTTGTTTTTGTTGCCGTTTGTAAACCCTGGACTGTCTACAGAGACCATGTTTTTTACAGTGTGTTCAGGGGACAGGCAGCTAGCAGATAGTGAGATGTTTTTTACAGTGTGTTCAGGGGACAGGCAGCTAGCAGATAGTGAGATGTTTTTTACAGTGTGTTCAGGGGACAGGCAGCTAGCAGATAGTGAGATGTTTTTTACAGTGTGTTCTGGGGACAGGCCGCTAGCAGATAGTGAGATGTTTTTTACAGTGTGTTCAGGGGACAGGCAGCTAGCAGATAGTGAGATGTTTTTTACAGTGTGTTCAGGGGACAGGCAGCTAGCAGATAGTGAGATGTTTTTTACAGTGTGTTCAGGGGACAGGCA